>VWZY01005971.1:1501-28772 GCA_013399075.1 Chloroceryle aenea | reverse complement strand
GAGAGCACGAGAAAGCAGGCAGAGCTTCACCTCCAATTGCAAAAGGTGCCTTTGGACCCTCTAAGTACAAATGATTTATTTAATGACAGAGTACCAGCAGCATTCATCTGACCTGAGGTGTCTGAGTGCCTTGTCTTCATTCAGCTCAATTTATAAGAGGCCTGTTGAAGCCAGCTGCAGTCTGACAGAGCTGGGGTGGGTG
This sequence comes from Chloroceryle aenea, assembly GCA_013399075.1. Classification (NCBI taxonomy): domain Eukaryota; kingdom Metazoa; phylum Chordata; class Aves; order Coraciiformes; family Cerylidae; genus Chloroceryle; species Chloroceryle aenea. Next base: position 28,570 of record VWZY01005971.1, on the reverse strand, counting down.
GGAGGGATGCAGAGACCCCACCGTGTTCCTGTTGCCAGGATGGGGCTGATGCACCTGAAGCAGCTGTACCCAGAGAGCAGCTGGCACAGCCTGGCACACAGCGCTTGTCTGGAAAATACAAGACCATGATTATCCAGCGTAACATTCCTGATGGGTCCCTGTATACAGAGTGGTGTGAACCTGGAGAGGTTTAAATAGCTTGAAAATTAAATAGCGTGAGACAATGTTGGCAGTTAAACCGTCAGTTACTTGTGCACTTCAAGGGTACAGAAATCTTTTCTAGACCTAGCAGATGGGCAAGCTGGGAATTAACAGTCGAATACTCCAGCCAGAATTTGGAAAGTTGCCCAAAGAATCTGGAATTGGTGGGAGGGAAACTGAGATTCTCCAGACAACTGGAAAACTCCTCAAAACAGACTTGTCAGCCAGAATTGCTTCACTCACTCTTACAGTTTAAACAAACTGTGAGTGTTGTGGAAACAACCGCCTAAATCCAGGTTTCCGAGGATTTGGGGGATAGTAATTGAGCTAAATTTTTCACTTTGATATCTGAGATAGACCAAATCCTTAAATAATGTGCTTGAGCAAGACTCCCAGCAGCTGAGCACTCTTGCTGGTTAAAATACAAGCCCCACTATTGCAGATCCTTTTCCCAAAGGGTGGCTGAGCTCAATCTCCCTGGGTTGTGCATTTCCCTGGACAGGGAGCTCTAGTTTTATCTGAAGAACCTTCTTCAGCCCTGGAATATATAAGACACGTGCCATAAATTATTCCGGCAGTAGCTGCGATTTTGATATGCTGTGTACACAATTTTACAGCTCAGCCTTATTCCATATAATTTTGAATTTGAGATGCTCCAATCAGGATCCTAATTTCCTAGGCTCTGTCTATAGACAGACACACACGATGAGTGGCACTTTGAAACGCTGCTGCTTTTCCTTTCCTTATGAACTACAGAGAATCCAATCAAGCATGAATCCAGGCGTAAGAGGAAAACATAAATAATCATTACAGCGTTTATCTCCTAGGGGTTTATTACCAAATTAAGATATTTTCTTTGGACATGCAACTGTCTGTAGGCTTGAGGAAATTTCTTACCTGGAAGTGACTGTTCTCTCTCTGCGCTTTACAGGGTGTTAGCATTTTGCTTGGAGTTTTTAGTCCATTCACTTCCATCTTTCCATGGATCTGAGCTCCCGACCAGCTGCTGGGAATGAATTGTGTAGAGCTGAGAACACAGGGACCTTACCTGGCTGTTACCTGCTTGGAGGGCTGCAGTCATGGAAAGACAACTGAGGACTTTTACTGCCCAAGCACCTTCCCTGCTTCCCGTCGGTATGCTCACTGTGTCAGGGACTTCTGGCTCTNATACTCCGCAGTTAATCCTGAGAGCACGAGAAAGCAGGCAGAGCTTCACCTCCAATTGCAAAAGGTGCCTTTGGACCCTCTAAGTACAAATGATTTATTTAATGACAGAGTACCAGCAGCATTCATCTGACCTGAGGTGTCTGAGTGCCTTGTCTTCATTCAGCTCAATTTATAAGAGGCCTGTTGAAGCCAGCTGCAGTCTAACAGAGCTGGGGTGGGTGGGAGGGATGCAGAGACCCCACCGTGTTCCTGTTGCCAGGATGGGGCTGATGCACCTGAAGCAGCTGTACCCAGAGAGCAGCTGGCACAGCCTGGCACACAGCGCTTGTCTGGAAAATACAAGACCATGATTATCCAGCGTAACATTCCTGATGGGTCCCTGTATACAGAGTGGTGTGAACCTGGAGAGGTTTAAATAGCTTGAAAATTAAATAGCGTGAGACAATGTTGGCAGTTAAACCGTCAGTTACTTGTGCACTTCAAGGGTACAGAAATCTTTTCTAGACCTAGCAGATGGGCAAGCTGGGAATTAACAGTCGAATACTCCAGCCAGAATTTGGAAAGTTGCCCAAAGAATCTGGAATTGGTAGGAGGGAAACGGAGATTCTCCAGACAACTGGAAAACTCCTCAAAACAGACTTGTCAGCCAGAATTGCTTCACTCACTCTTACAGTTTAAACAAACTGTGAGTGTTGTGGAAACAACCGCCTAAATCCAGGTTTCCGAGGATTTGGGGGATAGTAATTGAGCTAAATTTTTCACTTTGATATCTGAGATAGACCAAATCCTTAAATAATGTGCTTGAGCAAGACTCCCAGCAGCTGAGCACTCTTGCTGGTTAAAATACAAGCCCCACTATTGCAGATCCTTTTCCCAAAGGGTGGCTGAGCTCAATCTCCCTGGGTTGTGCATTTCCCTGGACAGGGAGCTCTAGTTTTATCTGAAGAACCTTCTTCAGCCCTGGAATATATAAGACACGTGCCATAAATTATTCCGGCAGTAGCTGCGATTTTGATATGCTGTGTACACAATTTTACAGCTCAGCCTTATTCCATATAATTTTGAATTTGAGATGCTCCAATCAGGATCCTAATTTCCTAGGCTCTGTCTATAGACAGACACACACGATGAGTGGCACTTTGAAACGCTGCTGCTTTTCCTTTCCTTATGAACTACAGAGAATCCAATCAAGCATGAATCCAGGCGTAAGAGGAAAACATAAATAATCATTACAGTGTTTATCTCCTAGGGGTTTATTACCAAATTACCGAATTAAGATATTTTCGTTGGACATGCAACTGTCTGTACGCTTGAGGAAATTTCTTACCTGGAAGTGACTGTTCTCTCTCTGCGCTTTACAGGGTGTTAGCATTTTGCTTGGAGTTTTTAGTTCATTCACTTCCATCTTTCCATGGAGCTGAGCTCCCGACCAGCTGCTGGGAATGAATTGTGTAGAGCTGAGAACACAGGGACCTTACCTGGCTGTTACCTGCTTGGAGGGCTGCAGTCATGGAAAGACAGCTGAGGACTTTTACTGCCCAAGCACCTTCCCTGCCTCCCGTCGGTATGCTCACTGTGTCAGGGACTTCTGGCTCTGATCACAGAAGAGAATAATGCCATCATTCCGTTCCAGGAGCATCTGCAGGCATCAAGCTGGCTTTGAGAACTGTGTCACTCCAACCCCAATTAACAGTGGTTAGATGTTTTAAGGCTGTTCCAAATCATCTTCAGAGCTTATCGGATCTGGCAGAGCAGTGCAGTACATCTATTAGGGAAGCTGATAAGACCTTGTCTGTCTTTTTAGTGAAAGCCTCTATGTACCAGATAATCATGCTGAATAGTGCTCATTGGAAAAGCTCCTAAATGTAATTTATCAAGTAATTTTCTAGCCACTGCTGGGAAGTAGAATGTGGAATGAAATCACAGAATGGTTTGGGCTGGAAAGGACCTCTCAAGATCATCTGCTCCACCCCCTGCTGTGGGCAAGGACCCCCCTCAGCACTCCAGGTCACTCAGAGCCCCATCCAGCCTGACTCTGAACATGGCCAGTGGTGGGGTGTCTGGGTGTCTCCACCAGGCCAGTGCTCCAGAGCCAACTCTGACGGATGGCTTTGTGTGGCTCAACCAGTCAAGGCAACTGCCACTAAAACCAGGCTTGGCCTTGATATTTAAATTTGGATCTATGGACAAGAAAATCCAATTTAAGGATTGATTTATTTATTTCTGTAATGCTCGTGAACTCTTGCCACATAGCCAATGTTCACAGCAGTGGCTGGTACCTGCTGTTGGGCAGTCGAGTGTCCGAGGGTGAGGAGTGGGTTTCAAAGCACAGGCAGCGTGCTGCGGCCGTGGGGCAGGCTGATGGAACTGGAAATCACTTCAGACCTTCCCCTGGGGAAAGACTCAAAACAATATCCCCGTTCACTTACTGCAATTATGGCCCCGTGAATTTATTTAACAAGAGTTTTTGACATTTACAGCCAGGTTTGTACTTCAGTTCAACTGCTTTTTGGTTTTTTTTAATAATAATGGATGTTTATTTCTCTCATGCATTACATGTCATCCCAGGGGCTGTATGAATTTATGGAAAACAGAAAGTGAAGCTGATGTACTTTCTTTGTAAAATTAGAAGGTTTTGGCACACGTGGGTGTCTTAAAGCACACAACTCAACGTACTGTTAAGCTACCGAAAATGTAAATCTATCACTATTTAATTTCAGGAGTGACTGTGTTCCCACGTGGGTGGGGAAGAATTTTCCAATTTTGTTCCTTGGAGCTCCGGAGCCTCGGAGGTTTCCTGTTCTGCACAGAAGGTGGCAGTGGAAATACAGGAATGAAGCCGAATCCTCTGCTTGCTTTTGCAGAACAGGCTAGCGTGTGAGTCCTGCCTCATCAGAGGGTTATCTGTGCCTCCAAAACAAGGAGCATTCCCTCTTTCTCAGTTATTAAGGGTCCCGTTCAGCCTCTTGCAGAGGATTAATTTGCAAGGTGGCTTGTACTGCCCTGGGAGGGAATTCCTGGGATGTGCGGTACGTGCTCTGGGTCTCAACCCGAACAGCGGCGCAGCTGCAGCTGGTTCTGTGGGATGTTGGGTTTTTCCAGCCTTTACCTACAGAGCTTTTGAACAAACTACAAAGGCCAATGGAAGTTACCACAGAACAGATTAAAAGGATGCCTGAGCTCCATCTGATGTAAATGGTGATAGCCCTGAGAGTTCAGAGTAGCACGACACATCCAGAAGCAACAGCCGTTCATCAGCACCCCCTGATGTGTTTGCACGAGCAGCATTTCAGTGGCAATTTGCTATCTCTCTTGCCATTCATCAGCTGTCTTACTTACGCCATGCTTTTCTTATGTGTCACACCTTTTAGGTATGAGCCAGGGCTCCTTCTGCAGAAAGCTCCCACAAAATCAGAAGTGGCAATACAGTGAGTAGTTTAAGCAATGCAAGGGAAAGATGAATAATTGCTTCCTTGTCATTATATTGCTGGATAACAAGAGTTCACCACCAACTCTACCTCTCTAGAATTTGTCAGCTTTAATACTTGGTGTGAGGTGTCTGCTCCGTCAACGCTGCATTGCCACGGGCACTCGGCGGGGCACTGCAAGGTGTTGTCAGGGGGTTGGTGCCATATGCAGAAAAAGCAGCTGTTATGGCAGTTACATTGCTATAGGTGTCTGATGAGTTTGGATCTATTCCTAGAAGTGGTGTTGTCATTTTCACTGTCTCTGCCACTTCAGAATGCCATTAGGATGGGGACGTGTGGAGGCGTGTGAGTGACATCAGGCAGCAGGGTAGATTGGCTGCTTAGGGACATGTCATGGTACTTTCTGCTAGTGTCATAGCCTAAGGACAAATGCCCTTTACCTTAACTGTGTTCCCACGTGGGTGTGCTCATGGCACAGACAGCCCTCAGCGGATAGTGTCTGCTCTAGATTCCCAGGGAAGACCCTGTTGCTACCCAGTGGTTTAGAAACAATCTCTCAATTGTTTCTTCCAGCTGAATAACTGAAAAGGTTTTTCTGCAGCTGCTTCATTTCCTGCACTATTTCCGACCAAACCCACTGTTTTCTAGGAAACCTCTTGCTCTTCCCTGCTATTGCCATGGAGATGATGCTCTCAATACATCTCCTCAATACATCTCCCTTCTGCCTTCTTCTGTGGAAGGGAAAAGTGAAGGAGGAATTCCTGCTCCCCTGCCTGCAGCGGGGGACAAGCCGCAGCATTTCCAAAAGCATTTCGTGTTCCTGCAAGAGCCTCAAATGGCCCTGCTGCAGTTCATCCCTGAGCAGGCACTGCCTTTAAACAGTGTGCTCAGAGTTACTTCTAAGAGTTGTAGAGTTTATTTTGGAAGGCAGGAGAAGCTGTTCAGAGTTTTTTCCCTCATCTCAGTTTGCTGCTTGAGTGCTTGAGGATAGGAGAGAGCAAAGGAGCTGAGCTATAAAAAGACAATGGGACGAATGAGGAAGGGAAATCGAAACCACTTGCCACAAGACTCCTGAAACTTGTACTTTTCATCTCGAATCTTGTGGCAGTGATTTGCCTGTGTCTGTGGTGATTGCTGCTGCATGAGCTGAGGTGACCACTGCAACTCCTGGCAAACAGCAAGGGCTGTCTGACTTAATCTGCAGTGCATCGGTGCAAGCAGCTCTTCATTTTGGGTTGACTGAAGGAAACTTGCCAACAGCCCAGAAAGCCTGCTTGGAATACTGAAAGCAAAAGAGGCTGCAGTGGCTGTGGAGGAAGGTGTCTTGTCAGCTGCACTGACACAGTCTGCCCAGGCAAATGCCTCTGCTCAGCAAAAAGCAAGTGAGAGCAGATCTGTGACTGTGACCAGAGGGACCATCAGTCTGGGTGTGTGGGGTCTCCAGTGATGGGCCACGGATCCTTAAAGGCCTGGAGCAGTTGTTCTGAGAAGCTGATCTGCTTGGAACAGGGGGCAGAGATTCTTTTTTTTATACCTGCATTAAACTGCACTTCAGTATTTTGGAGGGAGTGCAGTTCAAGTGTGGGAAGACTGGCTTGAAAAGCTCCCAGTGGCAAAGAATTTGTCTGGCCTGTTCAGCACAGTCCTTCACATGGATGGATGACAAGGGCCACCCTCTCCCAGTTCCTCTTAGTCCTAACGAGGAGGGAGCTGCTGTGTGCTGAGCCGGGTGGCTGTGCTGGAGTTAACAGTGTCCTAAGCGTGGTGGTGCCCCTGTCCGTGCGGCCAAGAGCTGTTTGCTCCTCACGCTGTAGGTCCTTCAGGATGAAGCTTCATTTCTTAACTGCTTGTCCAGTCTGCAGGACCTGAGCCCAGCTTGCTGTAAGCTGGGATGAAAGGCTCTTCGGACAGTAGGAGTAAGGGGGTAAAGATGATGATGCGCTTCATTTAAAGGGGATCCAGACCGTGGGGTCCCTGCGATGTGTGGGCACCGCTGGACCAGGCCACCTGCACAGGAGCCACAGAGCGGCAGCATTGCCTCGGCTGAGAAGGGCTGTGCTGGTGCCTGATGCTGCTCCCTGCTCCAGACGGAATATCCAAGCACACCGTGAATAGAGATGCAGAAGATAATCTAAAAATAAATCATTTTGGTTTTAAGAGCTTAGTGCTCACACGCCTGACTAAAATGGGAATGTCTTTCTCTCTTTGCAGCGTTGGAGGTGCTGCAAGAGACCTCAAAAATCACACGCCATGAGCAGCTTCTCAGGAACACAACAGCTGCTATTAGGGAAAGTTCAGCACCAGCCACCGCCAGAGAGCTGAAAAAGGTGGGTTTGTTTTCATAGTGTTACTAGAGTTTCCTTTACAACTTTACTAAATGCTATGTTTTCAAAGAATTTTTGTCCTAATTAGAAGAAACAAATTAGGCTTGCTTGAAATCCTTCCAGCATTACCTCACTTTCCATGTTACACATCAGGATGCTGCTCAGCCTCAGTGTTTGCCCTGCCAGGGGGTGCTTGGGTCCCCAGTGCCCATGGAGGTCACCCCTCGCTGCGTGGCTGTGAGCAGGGGGACTGCACCAGGAGGTTTAAGGAGGTCCCTGACCCTCCCCTGGAGGTGTTGACTCTGGGCAGAGGGATTGCAGAAGCTCCTGGAGGCAGCACCCTCTGCAGGTATGGTGCAGCTCCGGTGTGTTTGCTTCGGGTGTTCTTTTTAAACAGCCTTTCAGAGTCTTTGCAATTTTGTGGAGTCTTCCTGTGTCATTCCCTCCCCCCCGAGTTTGGCAGAAGATTGGTGACAGACTCATGTGAACACTGGTGATTCTGAAGGGTTTCATTTAGAGGTTAATCGCATAAGTAGCTCAACAAAAAGGAAGGATGATGCATCCTAAGAATGAATTTCAGGAGCATATTTCCTGAAAGAACTAGGTATTTTTTGTAGTTAAGCTTCTCACAGCTTCATAATTTGCCACTCGAGAGCCATGCTTTGCCAGTAGAGAGTGTCCTGTCTGCATCCAGGTGCCATGTGCTTACCTGCAGTGTGTGTTGAAGACAAAATGGGCCTTTTGGGGGAGTTTTCTTCTCCCAGTTCAACCAGTGACTTACCATTGGTGAGAGCTGAGATTCTGGAGAACAAGATAACACTGATGTTGCGGGAGGTGGGCTGCCTGCTGCTGATGCCGGTGGTGTCCCTGTCAAGGACACCTCGGTCCCCTGAGGCAGAGCAGAGGAGCAGCCAAGAGGACAACCGGTGTGCCTGCCAGCAGCACGCTGTCCCCTCCTGCTGCTGATGGTTGCCTGCTCTGTTTAAAGGACACGTGTGCTCTCTGGGTTAGGTGTCCAGGGTGGAATAAACCCTGGGCTGTTAAATGTCTGTGTTTTCTGACTTCTGCTTTTGATGGTGATTACCTATGGTGATGTTTAGAAAACCAGAGGGAACCACGTGCAGGAGTGCCCAGGCTGGGAGGGCTGGCCAGTGGGATTGCCACCAGGTCAGAGAGAGAATTGCTGAATAATGGTGTACTTCCAATAATGACAAACACAGGGGCTGGCGAAGGCTCAGGAGCTGACTAAACATCTGGCAGCTCCCATTGTCTTGCAGCGAGTGCCACAGTCTTTAATTTCCATGATGCTTCTGGCTATATTTCATATGTCCAGTAGGAGAGGGAAGTTTGGGAAGGAAAACTAATAGATCTGTCTTTCTGTGCACACATGGTGCTGAGACCTGAGAGACGAATTGTGTAGCTCTGTAAAGTGCTGGGCAGTGTGATAAATTGTGCTGCTGCATCACACTCTCCCCACTAATCCATCTCCCCTTTGATTCTCCCCATCCTACGCTCCCACCATGCAGTTTTCACCAGCCTCTTTCTGGGAAGGACCCCTGCACCTCTTGAGTTGCTGCAGAAATTTCCTTTAGCATCCTGATGCCATTTCCCCTTGGTTACCTAAGCCAGAAGCTGGCTGTGGTTTGGAGTACAGAAATGGCCCCTTTGGGACACTGCAGTCATGCCTCTAATTGTCTGTTTTCTCTAATGGGGATGGTTTTCCTTTTCTTTGCTCTACTGCACTTCTCTGGAAGTTGGGTGACAAAGCAGAGACTGGGCTGTGTTTGGTATGCTCTGTTCTCACCGCTGGGTTTTTTTGGTTAAACAAATGAAATGTGTTGGGAATAAAATACAATTGTTCATAATTAGTGTGTAAAGACTCAATCATATACCATTTGCTACTGGGGGTTTTATAATGGGTGTCAATAAACACAGTACTGGGTCTAAAGAGAGTGCTCTTCTGGAGGTGCATCTGTTTCTGGAGAAATGACACGTTTACTGACAAGCAGAATTAATCTGTTGGGCTTTGTCTGCATGGATTTTACAGGAGGAAAATCCAGCTTGTTTTCCATTTTTGCACCATGGGAAGCACATTGATTTTTCTTCACTTCTGATTGCTCACATTACTGGGTTGCTTTTAAATAGTTGACTGAGAGATCATTCATTTTCCTGCCCCAATGGATTTTACAGTGCCTTTCTTGTTTTATTTGGGCAGGGGGGAAGGACGTTCCACAGTTATACTTAATATTGATTATATTTTGCAAACTGCAGCCCATGTAGGGGCGGGGAAACTGTCCCTCTGTGAGGCTTTTGATCCATTCCTACCTTCTCCCCAGCAGCTTCAGCATCTGCATTTCAGGTGCCTGCCTTGGAAGGTGGAGGTGAGGTTCAAAACAAACCCGAAAAACTCTGACCAAAGATCAGAGAATGCCAAAGAAATAAAATGGCCATGGGTAAGTCTATGGAGTTGCAAGAGGTGTTTGTCAGTGTCAGAAATATTGAGAGCGGTCTCGCATGTCTTGTGATGGTAGCAGTGCTGAGTAAGGGCTGGTGTGCTCTCCAGGGCAGCGTGAAGCATCCTTCTGACCTAACAGACACAATAAATGAGGAAACCTCTGGGCATCTTCAGTGCAGAATCTACCTGGCTTTGAAATGCTGTCCCAGCCCAAACGTACCTCACCGTCCAGTTACGTGTCTTGAGATGCAGCATCGTGCTCAAAGCCAGGCTTGCCTGGGGCACAGAGCGAGGGTCGCAGTAAGGGAGCAGATACCCCCTCTTGTTCTGTTTGGAGCTGACCTTTAGGAAAGCCCAGCTGGCCATTAGCAGAGGGAGTGTGTCACTTCAGTGGCAGTGCCAGTGTGAGCGGACGTGCCTGTTGCACGGACACGTTATTTCATTGCTGCACTTTACCCCCAGGGAGTGGAGAAGTGTATTTTTTTTCTGTTTGCAGATAGCAATATTAAACCCCAGGCCTTCTAAACTATGCAAGTTTGTCCTGCATGGAATTTATGTCTGTCTCAGCAGGAACTGCGCAGATTGCACAAAGCTTTTGCCCAGAAAGGTTAAAAACATCTTGTCTGTTCAGCAAGACCATGGCTGAGCTAGAAACAGTTCAGGTGCCTGGGGCAGAAGACAGTAGGGGAATAGCTAAACCACGGAGTTTATTCAAAACAGCATAAAAACTTTTCTGTTATTCTCTTATTCTTTTCTTGGGTTGTTCTGGCCACTTTTTTTATCTACTTTTTGCTTTGAGTGTGGAACAGTAAAATTTGTGGAGAAAGATATTTATTCCTCATAGCTCTTTACACTGGAAAAATAATGGGGCCGTTTAGTGCTGATATTAGCTGTTATTAATATTGATTAAAGTATCATTGCTGCTATCAATCAGCACTATCTATGATGATAAGAATAGACTGTGGGTGAACGGTGCTGTTCACGTTGCTGCTCCCTGTGAGGAAGACCCCCCTGGCCCTGAGCACCTGCTGCCCAGGGCAGGCTCTGTGTCCTCGGCAGCGCTGGGCTGGCTTTGGCTGCAGCAGTTACGTGCTCAATAACTGCAAATTTGCAGCACAGATGACCTGGAAAATCAATGTCAGTATTTCATTGGTCTGGTTTATGCCTTAGGTGTAGCTCTGGGGTAAAAGGTATTTTTTAAAATTGAATTCCTTAGTTAGGGGACGTTTACGATGGGCATGAAAGGCCAAAGAAAACCCACCAGAGAGCTTGTTACCAATTTGGAAGGAGGAGCCTGCTAATGAAGGCTCATGAAACTGCAGTGCTTGGGCATTTGTAGACATTTATGAATTAAAGCATTTTGTTCTGAGGGCTAGTAACACATCTTCCCCTGAGAGAGAGATGTAGTGTGGAGACTATGTTCCTCCACTCTGCCTTTATCAGCTCCCTTCCTGTCAGTCCAAACGAAGTATCTGGGCTTCTCCCACCACACACCTTCACTAGAGGAATATGGACTGCATGTATGAATGGTCCCACATGCGTGTTGCTTTGTCAGCTGTCCCAGCTACATCTTGTCTCACAAATGCCGTGATGGTTTTGTGGCTCAGTGCCACTCAGTGCCCCAGCGGTTTAAGGTACAGGCTCTGTAGGAAGGAGCCACGCTGCCTTGCTCTAAGGGCATGCGATGGATGCAGGGATGATCTGACTGGTACAGAAAGCAGGTGAGAAGTTGGGGCAGTTATTATTTGGGGTAGCTATTGTGCATGAAGGTGGAGAATAAACTGTAAAAGTTTCTGGGAGGTGGGGGCTGAGATGTCTGCCCAGCAGCAGAGACAAGTGTGCCTTCAGAGTGGTGCCAGACGGCCTGTGGTGGGGTTGGTTCAGAGCTCATGGGTACTCAGTCCTTAGGAAACACCTTCACCAGCACCTAATCCCACCCCTCTGTGCACATGGCAGGTAAAAAGGGTGCACAAATGGGCAGAGAGAGATGCTGTGTCTCTGGAGGATTGGCCCACCCCCAGGAAACTGTAAATGCACAGAAGGAGGTGAGGAGAAATCATACCCCAAGCATTTCTCCTACGGGGGGCAGGCTGGAGGACAGCCCTGTTCTCAGCACTGCCACCGAGGGGCTTGATCCACTGCTGAGTGCATCATCTTGTCTCCCCAACCCTTCCCCCCAAGTTCTGTCACCTCTAGGCTGCAAGCCCTTTGGAGAAAGAGCTGTCACTGCCTATTTTCTTACACAGTAACTAAAGCAATAGGGTCCTGAGTTCAGGGAGGCCTCCAGGCAACAGGACAACAGTGCTAATAACGAGAATTAATAATTCATTTATCACTTTACTCTCAGTGAATAATCTCCAATAATTGTGTACTATTTGCTGCTCCAGTGAATACTCTGAGAGTAAACAGAGCTGGTAGAATAAAGTCACAGGGGTGCAAACCCAGTGTAAAAGTGAGTGTGAGAAAATAGTCAAAATGAATTAAAACCATTCCAAGGAAGGTTTGTGCATAATCACTTGCAGTATTTGCCCAGTTCTAGTAATGGTCTGGACAAAGCAAGCACGTGGGAAGGCAGATAAAAAAGGAGAGTTGCCCAATCTCTGTGGGAGAGCTGAATACCCAGTTGGATGCTCCCAACAAGGAGCCTCTGTCCCGTGGTCACAGACACATGGACTCGATGGTCTATAAGGTCCTTTTTCCTTCTTTAACCCCATTACAGGGTGAAGAAAGTGCGGGAAGAGAAGACTTGCCTGCCACTGAAGCAATTAGGTGGGAATTAAATATTCAGCAGGTCCAAATGATCGGGGCATTCAGGCTGCAGATAAAACCAAGCCTGCGCTGGAAATGCAGAGGGGAGCAGCACGGTTTCAGGTGGTATTGTCTTCAGCACAGCGCAGGGTGAGTTTGCAGGTGACTGCCCAGAATAACTAAATGACATTTACTTTCCCCATTTGCTCCTGCCTTTCCGTTTCCCATGATTTCTGGATTGCTGGATTCCTGGGGCTGTGCCAATTCATACGTAGAAGATCTGCTCCCATTTTCACCTGGGCTCATTGCAAAGCTGTTTGTGCAGAGGCAGATACCAGCAGCAAGGAGCGGTGTCGGCTGCGGTGTTGTTACTGGAACTGCTGAAATCCCAACTCTGATACCAACTGGAAATCTCTTTTGGAAACAGATTCCACATGAATTATGTTGTTTTACTGGTAGCACGGTGCTTACAGTGCCCGCTCACATTGTCCCTCACTGATGTATAAAGTTAGATTTTACAACGCTGAGAAAATTAATGCTTCAGAGGAATTTTTTCCCCTGTTATTGATGTTCTGTTGGTAGCAGCACGCTAATATTCTCTCCAGAGAAACTAATGGTACCAACAAAAATCACTGAACTTCTGTTCCCATCTAAATATCTAGATAAAAGATGGCATTTCTCTATGTGAGAATCATTATTTCATGATAGCAAACTTATCTGTTTTCCCCTTTGTGAGTTACAGGATATTTGCTGGGTTTTTCTTTTTCCTGGCCAACTTTCTGAAACATCATTTGGCAGATGTTATTTACTTGCATTTTGCTCTCTTACAGCCTTTTTTTTTCCACAGGACCGTTAAAGCATTTAACTCTTCATTTAGGCCACCAATTCCCATTACTTTCAACTAGAAATAACACGTCTGGATGCCTGGGAGGATCCAAGTCTCTGTGCTGATCTTCCCACCACTCCGGCTGCTGCACAGCTCTGGCAGCAGCATCGCTCCTCAGCCATGCTAAAACCACGAGCCTCTGATCTCAAATGCCATTTGCAAATCCTCCCAAGCAAGTACTTCTGGAGAGATGAAGCACAGTTAAAAGCCAATGCAGCCTTTATCCAAAAATGGCTTTGGACTTGAGGTGAGACTTAATTTTATGTTAAATGTGATCATAAAGGCTTAGATTTTCAAGGCATTTAAAGAGCAAATCACCTAATTCTTGTCAGATGCTTAAGCTTCTTTGAACATGACATGCACAAACCATGATTTTTAGGAACATCCAGACCGTGACCTGGAGTTTAGTGACAGGCTGGGTGTGTTTGCATCTGTCTTTGTCCACTGCACACTGAGCTAAAAGTTACATTTCGGGATAAGGTCTCTTTTGGAGGTTTTCTCATTGCCTTTTCCCTGCTGCTAGCAACGTGCCCTTTCTTCCCATGGAGATCAGCATCTCCCTGTGAACACGGCTGTGAGATGGGCTGCAGTCCCGGAGGGGTGAGCACAGGTGATGTTCTCCACATAGCAGAAATGAACCAGATTTTGCAAACCAGATTCTGTGGTAAGTGGAAAAGCAGATGGTTCTTCCTGCAGGTGGCTGAGCTGGGGATTGACCAGTGAGGGCTGTGGCCAAAGGAGTCATGTCTGTCTTCCTCAGCTACGCTGCTGGAGGGTGGAGGAGCAGACGTGAGGTAAGAAGAGTCATTTGATTTCTGTGCATCGCAGTGGATTTCTCAAGCATATTAATTAGCAGAAATGATGGAGACAGTCTCTTCAAAATAGACCATTATTAACTGAAATGTCAACAAGGGGCATCCGGCAGCTGCTGGATTAGCCTAATGGTTTACCATCGACAGCCCTGAGCTGGGGCTGATCCTTTGAGGAAGGTGATTTCCATCCCCCTGTCCCTCCCCAGTGCAGCTTCTGAACGGGCTTTTCAGCTGGGACACCATCCCAGTGTTCACTTCTGCAGTGGCTTGAGTCACGCCAATGCTGCGTCGTGTGAATGCCATTCGGCTGCTCTGAGTTCTCTGGTAACCAGGTCTCTTAAATTAACTCCTGCAAAGGAATGTTCAGCCTTGTATACTCCTAAGTCCTGTTGGTGGGGTGAACGGTTCAAGCTCTCCGGAGCACAAAAGCCATGTACCTTTCTAGATAGAAAAATGAGAATGTAATATCTTAAATATTTGAATTCCTTATATCTTGACTGTTTTGGACAGCTGATTTGAAAGTAAAAATCCAGGCCGGGATTTATTCATTTTCTCATTAAGCCACCTGAAACAAATCACAATGGCTGCTGAAGATGCTTCCACTGAGGGACACGGACATTTGCCAGTGCTAATCAAAACAGCCCGGCTGGGGAATGCAGCAGCTCGCAGACTTGGCTGTCTAGCAGGGCAGGCAGCCAGCGCAGTTGCTGGAGCTGCTCCACGCCGGAGCTGGTGGAGAGACGGTGCCTGGAGCTGGGGCAGCAGCACAGCCCCCAGCCTGGGGTCCAAAACCATCCCCTGCAATGCCGCTGGTACCAGCCTTGCTGGGGTTATGGCAGGAGGCCTGGTGGGTGGTCCACGGGTGTTTTGGAACTTTCTTCTCTCTTGTGCTGGTGCCAGTTGATGCTCTGAGATTCACAGTGCCTGGACCAAACCTCCGCAGTCCTAGTGACTCCGCAAGCCTGCAGAGCCCAGTGCCACCCGCTGCTAAGTAAACATTAAACCTCCATCCATAGGCATGTCATGAGACTTAATTAATGCTTCTGAAGTACTTTGAAACCCTTGGATGACAAGCAGGGTAAAATATTGCTGGTCCCTGGGGAGCTTTCCCCTTCAGCGAGGAAGTGGGGGTTTTTGTTTAGCGAGCAGCGCTGCCTGAGGACTGTCCTGACAGTGATTATTTCTGAGGCAAAGCAGCAACACATTCACAAGGCGCTGCTGAATTTTAAATAGACTCCAGTTTATTGTTGAAATACAGCAATGGAGCCAGCAATCCCTGTTGCACCACTGCAGCAAGCCTGACCTGAGCCTCTGCCTCCAGAAATTGCTCACACTTCAGTGCAAAAGGCGGCACACGCTGGGATCAGAGTGCAATGTGAACAGGTTCAAGAGGGCCTTCCTTTTCTTCCTCCAGCAAAAATGTACCGAGCCAGATAATTCACCTTTTCTGTAGGAGTGTCTCTTGCCTTGCTCTGTGTCTTTAAGATGGTCAGTGATCTTCTTGTGCCTCAGAGCGACGTCTGGGGCAGTTCAGCAATGCTGATAATGTTAGGATGATAATGCAGATTATGTAAATGTACCAGCTTTCCTACCATTTCTGGTGCTACCCGTGGGAGCGAGCATTTTCTGGGGTGTGAGAAGGCTGCAGAACTGTGAAGTGTTTTTTAAAAATGAAGAGAGTTCACGACAGGAATGTCTTCAGAGGTTGCTCATCTGATACCCGAACTGGTGCCTGTGAGCACAGCACATGCCATGCAGAAGCCAAATAACCCTCCAGGAATTCTTCCTATTAAAATAATTGCTAGGGCAGAGGAATACTGCAAACAGCTGTGGTTCATCCCACAAACATATTCTCCTTCCTTTTGGAGCCTCAGCTTCCAACTTATGCCAGAGCCTGTCAGCTGCAGGAGTAGTGGAACATATTTCCTTTGCAGAAATGAAACGATTACTGTTGAATAAATATGTTGTGCATAGACCTGAACTATCCAGTGAGTATTGCATATGCAAAAAGGAAAAAAAGTGTCAGTGTTTCACACTGAAATGAGCGGAAGCGACAGTTCATCTGCCTAACGCGATGGCAGTGGAGCTGCCTTGTGTTAGCAGCCTAGCAACACTGAGCTTGATGAAAAAAAATCCCCTGAAATCCGTTCAGCTCTGAGTGGCAGCATCTTGCCATCACAGTGCACTTGCCCCAGCCGGGATCAGGCTGCAGAGCCTCCTGGGGGATGTGCCAGCAGAGAGGTTCCCCTGCACATCCAGCGTCCTCCTCCCCTGACAGGCCATTCTTCTTCTCCACAGCAACACGGGCATCCCCCCCAAGGTGTGAGGGGGGTTGGGGTCCCCATCCCCTCGAGACTCCCTCTGTGCTGCTCCTTGGCAGTGCTGGGTGCTCCGGTGCAGAGCAGTGACTGGTAGACTCTTGTCACAATGGTGACAGTGGAGGGTGGCTGTTCAGATTGATTTATTCTTAATTTACCTTTCTCCCACAAATGGCCCCAAAGTGAAAGCCTTGCTGGCTAGCCGGGGATGTATGGCTCTAGTGCAGAGTCCACCTGCCTCTGGTGGTCAGCTCCCAGCTGCTTTCAGAGGGCTGAAGCTTCCCAAGTGCTCCATCGGGACACTAGCAAGGGTCCTCTCTTCTCCCTCTGTCCTGGCTGAGCTCAGTGTCCATCAGGCTGCAGCTCGCAGCTGCTTTGGCAACTTGGTTGGAAATCAGCCACTGCAATCTGGCCAGTCTGGCTGCCTGGTCTGCTTTCCAACCTGGCCATGGATTTCCTCTGATAATACTTATTTTTCATGAATATCAGTTGCCTTTTGTGCTGTTTCTTTATTATTTTGACCATGGTCTTTGCCAAGATGCCATCTAATCTTGAATAATTTACAGACAGGCATCATTTCAGTCTCAGCCCTATGGGAACACAGATGACTCTCTAACAGATTTTGAATGCCTGGTTGATTTAGAGCACAATCTGAAGAAAAGCCTCATTTGGGAAGGGCTGGAGCTCCTGGGCATGCTCACACCGTACCTCTCCCCGTGGCACGGCTCTGCCATCCATCTGCATGACCAGCAGCAAAGGGCCAAGCTGGGGAGGGCAGGAGGGTGGGGGATCCTGGGGCCAGGGACCTCTGGGGCCCCCAGGGTTGGGACCAGCAGGTGTTGCTGGGCTGTGGTTTGCTGCTACCAAAAGCTGGGTGAGGGCGTGAGCCCCTGAACCTCCCAGTCTGTCTGGGGCAGCTGCTGGGTAGTGGGCAGGGTGAGGATGGGAGAGAGGCGAGAGGAAAGAGCACTTCCAGGGGATGCAAGGGGAAAAAAACCTCGCAGATGATGTGAGCCACATTTTCTCTGGGTTTATGGGCTTGGAATTAATCTGACAAAGTCCAACCCTCTGCCAGGCCCACTTGTTTCCATACAGCACGTCTGGCTGGGGGAGACGAGCAGTGGACGCTGCCACCGGCGAGGCAGCACAGCGGCCAAGAGCGGCGCCGGCCGGGACGCTGGCTCTGCCACCGCCGCGCTGCTGAGACAGCCTGCGCCATAGTTGCAAAATATTGTTAATCAAACGACACAGTTCAAGGCATTTGACTGACACATCCAGTTAAGTGGTAGCAAACACATGTTGTAAAACTACTGTGCTGAGGCCACCTTCCTAATGAATGCAAAGTGGGAGCAATCAATCAGAGCCTCGAGAGCAGTCAGCACTCAGCTCCCTGCATCTGCAAACGCAAATTGAATGAACAATAATGAGCGTTATCTAATTAGTCCACACAGCTGCAGCGTTACAGCCCCATATAGGACATACCTTGTTAAATTTCATGGTATGTATAATAGAGTGTCTAAGTTAAAATGATTGAGATTCACCACGTGCGTGCCGACTATAACGCAGATAGGTAAGTTCTTCGTCATAAATGTGTTCTCCTCAGCAGATGGGCTCTGGATTAACTAATGCAAGGATCTCTCTAACAGCAAGCTAGTCCAAGTGCAAATCAGCTGGTGTGGCAGAGCAGCTTGGTGTGTGAGTGCTCACCGAAGGGCTGGAAGGAGACCTCACCATCGCAGGGCTGGTCCTCAGCGAGGTCTCCAACACAGCTGCTGCTCCAGGGGCTCTGTTACTTGGTTTGGAAGGTCTCTTTGGGAGCTGGTGGTTTTAAGTTGGGGGCTTTAGTCCTCTGCAAGTTGTGGAGTTGTGTTCTTTGTAAACAAGCCTCCTCGGAGGCAAACACTCCTCCCTCACCCCAAGCTGCAGGTGGGAGTTCTGCTTGTGCTCAGGCTCATGCTGTCCTTAAACACACTCCTTAGCAATAACATCTGTCTCCTGGTGTGACCATGCAGAAGATTTTCTTTTGCATCATCCACTACTCTCAGTGTTTTGAAGGACTTGGCGTGAAGCTGGAAAGCAAATGATAAATGATTTAGAATCGGCAGCTGAAAGCTCATTCTCTTGAGCAGCCCTTGACTCTCTCAAGCAGCGTTTGAATGGATGCACACGCTGATCATCATCAGGGTTTAGGATTTCTTGAGTCACTCATGACTCAGACCTGATTGCATCTGTAATGACTTCTTTACTTGGAGTGGCTGGAGCATCCCTCACCTTTAGGCACATAGTAAGAGTTCCATGGGAAAAGGTACATTCCATGGGCCGGTCAACCTCCCTTCACTGACTGGAAACCTGAGTATTCTGCCAGGCTCTGCAGCTGGGGGAGTGGAAGACCTGCCTCGGGAGAGTCCTATCTAACATCATCCAGCGGCAGGCAGAAGGACCCAGGCTGACTCTTGCCCATGACAGATGTCCTCTGTCTGTGTCTCTGGTGGGAGCTGCACCGCGTGCTCCTTGCAGAGCTGTTCCAGCTGAAAATCAGCTCTGTGCATCCGGCTGCCTTGGCTTTGCCTGTATGGAAGCTGGAAACCCATTGCAGAGTAGTTCTTAACAAGAGAGGGAGAACACCTGGGCCAAATTTACCCCTGAGACCACGTTAGTCAAATCCATGTCAGGAACTTGGCCAGAGAAGTATTTCAGGCAATTCTTCTGCTTTTGTCACCTCCATCTCCAAACGCATCTGCTCTTCCCACAAGTTCTGTGGTGACACTGCAGGGGATGGTGTTTAAATATTGATGCCTTAGCAGCTTATGTTTTTAATACATTTTAAATTATGCACATTTTTATTGGACTCACAGGTTCATGATCAAATGAGTCTCTTCCAGCTGCGCAGTAGGGTGCTTGGTAGCTCCATGTTGATTTCTGCCTCAACCTTTGAATTCTTGTGGCTGGATGCATCTTAGTGCCTTGGCAAGGTAAACAAATCCACAGGCCTTTATTTGAGCGCTGCTGGTTAGTAGCCATAAATGTGTAATGAGCAACTCAGTATCCTCAGAATTAGATCTTCTTAGCAATCATTAGCTTCATCCCTTGCCGTTTTAATAAACCTCTTGGTAGAAGGCCAGAGCCAATTATACTTGTGCTTGGAAAATTGTAAAGCAAGTAGAAGAACAGTGTGTTGCCACAAATTAGTGAAATGTTAACTGTCCTAAGACTGCGATATGTGCGGGACTCATCTGTTGCATATCTGAGGTTGAGAATTTACTACTGGAGGCAATATTGAGTCTGTAGGTTATCTCTCATGTTTGTAGGTTCTTCCACCCGATGCCACGGCAGCACCGTTGTGCATGTCCTGCTGCAGCCGCGGTGCCTGGACCTCTGGGCTTCCACATCCTCACTTGGGCTCTGTGGACCTGAGACACCTGCCCAGCATGGGCCAAGAGGTCACGTTGTGAGAGCTTCAGTGAATTATCTCTGATTAAAAAGGGTTTCATGGAAAGATCCCTGGCCAATGAAGCACCTAAACCCTTACAAGGGAGGTCAACTGTTGTGAGATAGTGACTGAATTACTCAAATTGTTCAGCAGTGCCAGAATGCTGTGGGCACTTGTTGCTAAAGCCCAGGGCTGGCTTTTCATTCCCCCTCTGTGCTGCAGCCCTGCATCTTGGGGCATCCCTGGGCACCGGCTCTCTGCTCCAGTGCCTGTCGGGCTGAGCCCCAGGCGGCACCGAGACCAGCACGGTGCCTGGGAAGGAGCTGGGCAGCTCTCGAGTGCTCTTTCTGCTCCTGCTGCATTCAGGGCACCGAGCCCCTGCTCTGTACAAGGTGAGGGTTTTCCCTCCACATGAAGTGTTTGCAGAAAGTGGCATCATCTCTTATCTAAAGCACAAACGCTCCTGTGTAACTGGGTTTTTCTTTAGAGGTGGTAAATGGGTTCTGAATTGTTCAGTGGGACTTCTGCAAAGTGCAGTGAGAAGACGTATTTGCACCGAGCTTGGCGATTGCGTGGGCTCTTCCTACAAGAAAATCATTAATAAAAGATCCATTCGTTCTTCTCCAGGCGGTTCTTATGCCATCATGCACAAGATATATTTTTTAAGTGAGGTGATAAGTTTCTAGGATGCAACATCGGTTTTACAGTAGAGCCGCTGGCATTAGTGAGAGGAGAATGGCAACATAAACCATAAAAATAACAGATGGAAGGCAGATATAATAAAATGGAAGCACAGGCAAATTATAAAACCATTCAAACTGCTCATGCAGATAAAAGAAGGAAACAAAAACACATCTGAAATCACAAGGACCGGGTGTATGTTGGGGAAAAACTGTTTGATTTTGTTGTTTGCTAGTGGTGCTGGCAGAGGAGGCATTCAAGTTCAACAGACCTGGAGGAGAAGCAGCGATTTCTCTTGCAGGGGAACTTCTGCTGTGACACCATCATTTGTTGGTGAGAATCATTTTCAGTGTGGGGGCTTAAAGATGGTGTGGTTTTCTTCTCAACCCACACTGCAAATGTTAATGTTCATCTGGTGCCAGTGCAAATACTTTACTGCAATAATAAAATATCATCTAAATAATTTAAGAAATGCAAAGGGGAAAAAGAGCCCTCAAAAACCTAAAGGGCAGTCGAATATGAAAGTGGAAACACAGAATGATGCTGGGATCTCCTGGAGGGATCCTGGGTGTTTGCTGGGACAGGGCTGACGTGGCACGGCGGTGAGGAGCAGATGCCAGTGAGAGCAGGGATGTCCTGGGAGACGTGGGCTCCTGGGGGCTTCAGCAGACACACTGTGCCAGGAGATGGGCTGCAATTCAGCAGGGGCTTTAAACACAGCCATAGCAGGAATGTCTCTGCTTTACAGGAGGCTGTGGTCTCGGGGGTTTGCTCTGAGGCTGGAACAGAGCTGGAGTCTATTTGGACCAAAGGCCCAGCTCTTTGGATGCTTTTTACCAGAAACGATGAACTGGGACACGCTGAGCATCTCGTTGCAGTCCAGACCCCAAAGGGAGTTACAGGCCATTGCATCCAGGAGGGGTTTATCCTCGTTGGACACTGGTGGTGTTAGAAATGAAAGCAAAGTCCTGAGCTTGCCCTTGGAAGATCCTGTGCCATCTCTGATGTGCTGCTGCCGCTGCTCCCCCAGCACAGGCTGTTCCTGAGCGCCTCGGGGTGCAGACACGCTGAGCAGCTTTGTGGAAATGGGGTGTCTGCCTGCGGGCAGGACAGCTTGGCGTGACACCAGGACCAGCACTTGTGGAGGTGGGCAGCTTGTGGGCAGCACTGCCAGAGGGGTGAGGCTGCGCAGAGTCCTTGTGAGGCCCTGGGTGGGTGACATGGAGGTTGTTGCTGTGCCCCTGTACCAGGGCTGGTAACGGTGATGGATGCTCCTGCTGCTGGGCTGGTGTGTTGAACTGACCTTGCTGCCCCTCGGGCATCCCCCACCGTGCTCACCACGCTGCTGCTGTTGTGTGTGACAATGTGATCTGTAACCCTCTGTGGCTGAACACCCCCAGGCAGACCCTGGCTTTGAGGGCTCTTGGCCCTTGGCTCGTCATGAATGTCACTGCAGGGCTGAAGGATGCTGGAAGCTGCTGCACGGTGTCTGGTAAGATTTTAAAAGACCCAAGTGAAAGACTAGGTACACCGAAGCATCCAAAATCATCTAGCCAGGGCCCTGTCTCCAGCAGTAACTGGGCAAACACCGAGTGATCCGTGCCTACAAATAAGCCTTCCAGTTTCTAGTAATTAGCAGATTAGAGACTTCCTGAGCCAGAAGGTGCACTGGGACCGAGGAGCTTAATAGCCACAGATAGGTTTCTCCTCTGTATTAACTGAATCCCTTTTTGAACCCATTTATCCTTCTGGCCGTCATGCATCCCACAGTTTAATTACACAGCGTCTGATGATTTAACCGGGCGCCCCTTCCCGTTGTAAGGAACAGACGTTCCCAGTCTCACCTTCTTCACACCATTTATCCAAGATCTCATGGCAGGTTTCTACAACATCTGATGCTGATTAATGCCTCACTTTCTGAAGAGGCTGGACTGGGACTCTGTTTGCTTTTTCCTAATGATTTTATCAGTGGATAAAGAAGAGAGGGTATGCAGTCTGAGTGTGTTCTGAAATCTCTATCCAGAAGGCAAACAAAGCCCCTCAAGTGAGTTGCTATTTTGAAGTCTCGGGATTTTTCAGCTAATCTCCCATTTGTGGCAGAGTGAAGGAACTGGTTCACTGAAACAACGTGCATTTAGCAGAAGGCAACACAGAGCTAGCGGGGGCAAAGCAGCACGTGGGCTCAGCGGAGCTCTCCCGGTGCAAAAGCCCCGTCTGGGGCTGGAGAAGACCACAGTAGCTGGAGCTCAGGAGAGCTGTGGTTTATGGAATGAAGCCACTTGCAGCAAGAGGCTCCTCTGCCCATCTCCAGCCCTTCGTGTGACCTGAACCCATTTCCCAAAGTCACCCCCGTGTTCTTCCGTGCAGGTTTGACCTTGGTCGTTGTACAGCCTGGTCCTCAACAGTGTGCAGCAGAGCATGATGACACAGATAAAACCCGGCAGCTTACGGTGGCAGCACGTTGCAAATGACACTTGGACAGTGGAGGGACAGGGATGAGATGCTGCAGAGCAGGGGACAATCCCTGTCCTACCCAGCTCTTGCCAAGGGGTGGCAAATACGTTGAAACTGATTTGAGCTATGCTGTGCTGGGGTGGGGGGAGCAAACAGCACTCAGTTGGGCACCTTGATTTATTTTTAGGCACCCTTGAGCTGTATAATTGACTCTTTGTTCCAAAAGATTGGCATTATTACTCTAAATTTCATAATTCTTCCCAATATAGAGCTCACTTCAGAATCACAGCATTTGGAATATTGCTCTGAAACATTTGGATCATTATGGTGGAGCTGGGTGTTATAGCCAGACATTATGTTTCACTCTGCAATGGGTGCAATTAGAGATACAGCTTCCAAGTAAAATGTGGGGAAATATGACTGCTGGGATGGGGGCGAAAGGGAGGAGACAAAAGTATTGCCTAGAAGCTGATTCTGCATAGATAAAAAGCAGAAGGTTCATCTCTAGTTCATCAGAATGAAACCTGGCATGTTACCAGATGGGTCGGTCAGGCTGTCTGTCGGTCCTGGGCTGTTTTAACATCCGGGTTGCTGCAGTGTCTGTGGTGGGTGTCAGGGCTGCTGCTCAAGCACCGGGGAAACTGCGATGGTTGCAGCCCTCAGTGGGTGCTTCTGCCTCTCTGAAGTGAGCAGGGAGCTGCAGGAGTGCGAGGGCACCAGACACAGGGGCCTCTCCCAGCCCTCTCCTTCCTCCTGCAAGGCTGGAGATGCTCTGGTGGGCCTGTGGCAGGGGACACAGTATCACCTCGTGTGGCCATCCCGAGAGAAAAGAACTGTCACCTTTGGGCTCAGTGGGCAAACTCTGGAGCAGTGTAACTGCCTGATGAGTGATACCTTGAGGAACCACGAGAGTTTCCACATCCCTGACAGCCCCTGGGATTGCTCAACCTCTCTCTCACAGATTCCCCAGCTTCCCATCCCAGCACAGATCAGATGCTGGAGCTCAGGATGCTCTGTATCTTTGGGGTGCCACGGGAGGGGGCTGAGCTTTCCATTCTGCAGATTTGGGGGGTTCAGTATCTGCTTGGGGTGGATGACAGTGATGCTTCCTATTTTATGCAATGATATTCTTATAAATAACAGCATCAGGTCAGAATTAGGCTTTTTCTACCACTGTTTATGATGCTGCTGCCAATCTTATAAGTCCTTGTCTTCCAGAGCACATGAGTGATTAAAGTTTTCAGTGCCCTTCTTTTATCTAGTTTTCTGCATTTCACTCTGGAAAAATCCAAGCAACAGAAGCCATTGGCCTCTTTGCAATGTTGGGGGGTGGGGGAGAGAGCTTTGTTTGTTGGTTGGGGTTTTTTCAGCTGGGATTACAAGGATAATACTTTATCAGAAATCCATAGTTTTCTGTGGGTCTTAAAACATTGCAGTGTATTTTACATTTAAATAGAAATGAGGCCTCCTTGAAACAAATTTATTCCGGTTGGCTTTGCACATTGATGATTAAAGAACATGGTTGGATTTTTTTTTGTCTCATTCTGAGCAATGTCTCATTAGATTTGCTTTTTATTGCTTTTCATATCCATCATGATTTGTGTCAGCAGCATGCTTATACAGACGGACAGCTTATTATCAGCTTTAAGTGAAGAAAGAACACAAGAATGGTTGCTAAAAAAAAAGGAAAGGTAATTAGCGGTGGGTGCCAGAATATAAATGAAGCTTGACATTTTCACTTTGTAAATCCAAATTAACCCCTGTCTTTATGCTACAGAGTGTGGGAGGGAAAGCTCCACCTCTGCCACCTCTCTGCATCTCCCCAGGTGCTGCGATGCCCGGCGGTGCCCGGCGTGGCTCCAGCTGCCAGCCTGGTAGGATCAGATAAAGAGGTGGCAACTGCTGCAGAGCTCCTGCACCCACACCTGAGCTGCTTCACCCGAGCTGCGTTAAGCCCTCAGTGAAAGATTTTGGTCAGCTGGGAATTCAAACAATTGCTTTTTCAGTGCACTTTGCTGTCCCCTCCTTCATTTTCTCATCCTTATGTGGTATGTCTGCAAAGTAATTAGGCTCAGTTATTTGATGTATAAAGTGGGAGTGGGAGGGAGGGTCAGGGAGGGCAAATTAAAATGAGTTGGGAATCTCCAAGTGAAGAGAAAAGAGGACTGGAGGGAGCCATGATAACTCTTTACAAATACTTAGAGGGACATAATAAAGAGGACAGGGACCAATTACTCTTATCAGTCAGTGCAAACTGAACAAGTAAAGCCTCGCGTTGCAGAAGGGATCCCGGGTTATGGGGGAACGTTGGAAGACTAACACCATGGCAGGAGCTGCCACGGGAAGGTGTCAGTCCCTGGGGGGGTCTCAGTCCTTGGAGGGCTGGCAAATGGCCCTGCACACACGATGCCCAACCTGCCCAGAAACACCACTTCGCATCAGTAAGTTGCTGAATATTTTGAAAACATGAGTATGAATGTTCAGTGCCCCTTCTCCTGTTCCTCCTGCTGGGACAGGAAAGCTGCTCTGCTTAATTTCTTTCCACACAGTGACCCTGGGACAGCTGATGCCCACTTGGAGATGTGTGCTGCAAACAGCTTCAGGGAGACCAGACCGTGCTGCGGATCCCGTTTCACAGCTGTGAACTCGGGGCTGGAGCATCACCAAGCCTGCCTGAGGCATGCCAGGTCAGCTGGGACCACAACCCCAGTCTCCCGTGGCCCAGCAGATGTTCTGCTGGTGCCCAGCTGTCCTCCTGCCGGGAGGAGCTATGAGTCCTGCCCCTAAAGATGCGTTGTGGATCCAAATGAAGCGGTACTCATGTGAGCCTTGAGCAGTAGAGACCTGCTACTGCTGGATTGTGGTGAGGCTAAAAATGCCCTTAACACCTCTGAAAAGCAAACAATAGAACCACTTTATTGTCTGATAACTGAGCAATTAACTTGTGTCACCACTGTGTAGTGTTTCTTTTGCCATAATATGGAGCTTTTAGGAAAAAATTAAACCTGCCAAGCATCATTACATGATAAGCCTACAAAGCAAGCAACTATTCAGATTTCAGTGGCCTTGACTGAAGAACCTGGTAGAGTTCAGACAACTGAAAAATGCAAGCATCTGGCCAGGCTCCAGGTAATTTACCAGTACATTTGAGATCATTTTTTTCTGGCTTCATGTATACCTGGTGATCCCTATTCAGCTATGGAAATTTTTCCTGTTCTCAAGTACATCCCCATTATTCGAGGTGACATATCAGGTACCAGCTGACAGTTTGTTGCTCCTGCTCATTCTGCTCATATACTTCTCACTGGAATGGAAGTGAAAAAGAGAAAAACCTGGGAGAAATCTGAGTGGGAATCATGGGGAGTGTATTACCATTGAGCTGGGCACAAGAATCACTCAGGAAATTAAAAGAAGGATGGCATTTTGAGGTGATAAAACATTAAAATATGAAACTTGCATTTGAGTCAGATCCAGCTCATTTTTTCCTTTTTAAGCTGTAGCTCACGAAAAGCTTGAGCCCATGCCAGGACCAAGTGAAGTCTTTGGGCTACTGCAAGATGGAGAAAAAATTAAATGGTGTTAGAGATGGGCTTCGTGGTGAAGTCTTGATGGAATGAAATGAGAAATGCAGGAACAGGTCAAAAGACAGAGAAGGTGGTCATGCAGCTGAAACAAACAAAAGCTGGAGACCCTACGTAGGTGATGTGTTAATTAAGGCACGGTGGTTGTACCCATCCCTGCTGGTGAGGGTCACTGAGCGAGGGGCTGGCGGTGCAGTGGCCATTGCCTCCTTGATGAGGGCTCTGGCTTGGCTGTCTCCCACCGACACTCCCAGACGTGGTGGACAGAGACAGACCTTCAGTACAGTGCAGCTGCGGTGGGTCTCCTGCTGCTGGTGGTCCCGAGACACCCAGCACGGCTTCAGCCTGCTTGGTGTCTGTATTCAACTGGAAGAGCTTTAACTGACCAAAAAAATAGCAACACAACCCCCTTCCCATCCTCCAGCTTCATGCACTTTGGAGGCCACCTCAAAGCTCCCTTTGGGCCGGGGAAGGTCTGTGCCCCAGAGTCTGCTTTCAGCAGGGTGTGGGGGGGTGTGAAACAGTGTCTGTGTTTCTCTGCAGTCAACAGCAAAGCCGAGGCGGGGCGGAGAGCGGTGAGGGGT
>VWZY01005970.1:438194-449064 GCA_013399075.1 Chloroceryle aenea | reverse complement strand
CCATCTGCTGTGGGGCCCAGTCCCTCTCAGGCCCACCTCCCCTGTGCCTGCTCCACAGCACTGGTGGTGACTGTGATGGAATTGCCAT
The DNA here is from genome assembly GCA_013399075.1 of Chloroceryle aenea. NCBI lineage: Eukaryota > Metazoa > Chordata > Aves > Coraciiformes > Cerylidae > Chloroceryle > Chloroceryle aenea. The sequence goes on along the minus strand of VWZY01005970.1, from coordinate 448,976 downwards.
TGGGGGCGTTGGCTTCAGTACTGCTTTTGCATATATTTGTATATATTCCTTTATTATTATCACTTTCATTCCCATTCAAGCTGTTCTAATTTCCTTTTCTAATTGCTGAGTCTCTCTCCCTTTTTCTTCCCCTTTGGGGAGGGAGGGGGGTTAACAGAGGGGGGCTGTTATAGATCTAAGGGGTTCCCCTGACCCTAAACCTTGACAGTTGCTTTCATCCTTCAGGAAAAATGCAGATGTTGAAAGCATGACAAATTAACCAGTATGCATATACTTTATCCATTCATTCTTTAATTCTTGGGTTTTGCAGTCACTCCTTAAGAGCTCTCCCAAGACTGTTTCACGGGCTTAGAAGGGAATGGGGCATCTAAGACTGTGGTTAAAGTTTTGACAAAACCCAGACAGAGAGTGCCCAGTTCTGCCCTGAGTTCATTACCCTATCTTCCCAGCTCACAGGAAAATTAAGACTTGCTTGCCCTGATTGGCAGCTACTTACCTTCTCAAACTGCAAGCTTACAAACAGCTTGTGTGTTTCAGAAATGTTTGTAGGAACAGAACCAAGGGAATTAGTAACTCTTTTCTCCTTCTTCTCCTTCACCTCTTTTAAAGATGGACAAACCTCTGTCTCCTTTCAGCTTTAGCCACCCTCCACAAGCTCCACAGGAAAGCTACTGCTGGTTCTGAAATTCATTCAAGGACCTTTGAAACATCGTGTCTTTAATTTACGCTGGGATAATGTGAAAGCATTTTAACTATTACAGTGCTAAATGCAAACTTCTTTCCCCAGCTGGGAGGTATCTCTTCCTTTTCTTGTTAGCATTAATTTAGCTACTGTCTGGCTTATGTTTGATCTCTTCCCGAAGACTAGGAATACTGGCCTCCTTATCATCATATCCTGAGAAATCTCCCTTCCACTGATAAAGAGCACAAAAGCTTTTCCTCCTCCTAAAGCAATTAGTAAAGTATTTCTTATCATCCATAATTCATCTAATTTGAAGGCGTAGTTTTCTAAGTACCTCTCTATAAATCAGTGTTACTCTTTCACAGCAGTTCTCAGTAAACTAATCTTCTTTTCTCCATACAACCAGTGGGGAGTCCATGATTTAGATGTTAGCCTTTCATAATATTCCTCTGCTATCCTTCTTCTGCACATGAATAATTTTGAATTATGATATTAATGCCATCAATTTGGAAGCAGGTCACCTTCCTTTCTGTTTTCCTTACACTGTCCCCCAGGCCATCTTGAAGTTTTATACGACTGCCTTCTGAAAACCCTTTCTTCTCTGCCCCTTTAGCAGTGCTCATCCAACCTAACTTACTCAGCACTGGATTTCTCTACAACAGACTGAAGGTTGCTGGAATAATTTATATGTCTGCTCTGTCGCAATAAACAGTAAATCAATAAACAAGTGCTTGTCAGTTAATCAATTTGATGAATTCCAAACCTTTGGTGAGAATCCACCATTTTTTTACCCCCAGGAAGAAGATGTTGACGGGACCTTCTACAGGCAGCTGGAAGTAGCCTCAAGATCACGTGCCCTGGTGATCACGGGTGACTTCAATCACCCTGATAATATTTGTGGGAAAGGCCACACAGCAAAGCAAATTTGGTCCAGAAGGCTCCTGCAGCGCATCGATGGTAACTTCCTGATGCAGGTGTTGGAACTGCCAGCGAGACAGGGAGTGCTGCTGGCCCCTGTATTATCCAACAAAGAAGGTCTGGGAGGGGGTGTGAAGGTTGGGGGCAGCCTTGGTGGTAGTGATCATGACATGGTAGAGTTTAGTGTCATATGAGGAAGAAGCAGGGCAGTAAGGTTGCAACCCTGGACTTCGGGAGAGCTGACTTTGTGCTCTTCAAAGACCGACTTGGAGGAATCCCTGAGGCTAAGACTCTAGAAGGTAAGGGGGCTCAGGAGAGCTGGCTGATACTCAGACATTACTTCCTCCAAGCTCAAGACAAGGTGCATTCCTCTGAGTCAAAAATCAAGTAGAGGAGGCAGGAGACCAGCACAGATGAGCAAGGAGCTGCTGAAAAATCTCAAGTGGAAAAATGAAGTTCACAGCATGTGGAAGAAGGGACCGGTCTCTTGGCAGTATTATAGGAATGCTGTCAGGGTTTTCAGGGATGCAACAAGAAAGGCCAAGGCCCTCTTGGAAGTAACTCTGGACAAGAAGTAAAGGAGAACAAGAAGGGATCCTTCAAATACATCAGTGGTAAAAGGAAGATGAGGGAAAATGTGGGCCCACTGCTGAGTGTGCTGGGAGACCTGGTGACAGAGGATGCAGAGAAGGCAGAGTCACTAAATGCCTTCTTTGCTTCAGTTTTCACTGCTAAGACCAGCCCTCAGGAATCCCCTGGAAGTAAGAGTGAAAGCCGGAAGGAGGAACTCTCTCTACTGGTCAACAAGGATCAGGTTAGAAATCACTTGGGTAAACTGAACACACACAAACCCATGGGCCCCGATGGGCTGCAGCTACGAATTTCTGAAAGATCATGGAGAACAGGAGAGGTGCCTGAGGACTGGAGGAAAGCCGATGTCAGTCCAGTCTTCAAAAAGGGCAAGAAGGAAGAGCCTGGAAATTACAGACCAGTCAGCCTCACCTCCATCCCTGGAAAGGTGATGGAGCTGCTCATTCTGAAGATCATATCTCAGCACATGGAAGAAAAGGTTATCAAGAGTAGCCAGCATAGATTCACTAAAGGGAAGTCATGTCTGACTAATCTGATAGCCTTCTATGATGGTGTGACTGAATGGGTAGTGGATGTTGTCCACCTCGACTTCAAGCAAGGCTTTTGACACTGTCTCCCATAACATCCTAGCAGGTAAGCTCAGGGAGTGTGGGTTAGAAGAGCAGTGAGATGGGTTGAGAACTGGCTGAACAACAGAGGTCAAAGTGGTGTGCTCACTGGTGCAGAGTCCAGCTGGTGACTGGTAAGTAGTGGTGTACCCCAGGGGTCAGTTCTGGGTCCAGTGTTATTCAACATCTTCACCAATGACCTGGAACTGGGAGGAGTGGCTGAGCTGTCATCCAGTGAGATCTGGAGAGACTGGAGAGATGGGCAAAGGCAAACCTCATGAAATTCAACAACAGCAAGTGCAGCGTCCTGCACCTGGGATGGAATAACACCAAGCACCAGTACAGGTTAGGGGCAGACCTGCTGGAAAGTAGCTCCATGGAGAGGGACCTTGGCTTCCTGGTGGACAATAAGTTCTCCGTGGGACAGCTCTGTGCCCTTGTGGCCAAGAAGCCACAAGGTCTCCTGGGGGGCATGAGGAAGAATGTGGCCAGCAGGTCAAGGGAGGTTCTCCTCCCCCTCTATTCTGCACTAGTGAGACCACATCTGGAGTATTGTGGTCAGTTCTGGTCTCCCCAGTTCAAGAGGGACAGGGAAATATTAGAGAGAGTCCAACACAGAGCTACAAAGATGATGAAGGGACTGGAACATCTCTCTGATGAGGAAAGGCTGAGAGCCCTGGGGCTGTTTATCCTGGAGAAGAGAAGCCTCAGAGGGGATCTTACCATGTTTACAGATATCTGCAGGGTGGGGGTCAAGGAGAAGGAGCCAGTCTCTTGTCAGTGGTGCCCTGGGATAGGACAAGAGGTACTGTCAGCAAGGTGAAACACAGGATGTGCCATCTAAACATGAGGAAAAACTTCTTCCCTGTGAGAGTGACAGAGCCTGGCCCAGGCTGCCCGGAGAGGTTGTGGAGTTTCCTGCTCTGGAGACTTGCCAGCCCCACTTGGCTCTGTTGCTGTGTGGGCTGCCCTGGGTGCCCCTGCTCTGGCAGGGGGGTTGGACTCGCTGATCTCCAGAGGTCTCTTCCAAGCCCCACCATTCTATGATTCTATAATGCCTCCTTATTTAAACCTCACGGTCTAGAAGACCTTGTATTCTGTGTCTGTACAAAATCATTCATTAAAAATCATCTCACCCGATTCCCGATTTCATCACCTTTTGTCAGTTCTCAAAATCAAAAGCTTTAGTCCTTGCATGGTGCCATTATGGCTTTTAATCTTTATACACTTAACCAGGTTGCTGGTATTTTCTTCAGGTTCTCCTTTGGTCTTTTGATAAAGCCCTAAGCCAGTGAGCACAGCTCTCTCCCTCCCCTTGCCTAGTGCCTAAATGAACCTGTGTTTAAAAAGTCAACATTTTCCTGGTGCTATATATTATAATAATGCATTAAATATCCCCAGCCATCCTCCCTTCCCCACCCCTCTAAAAAAGGAAGGCACATTAAATGTAAATATCTGTAATTAAATGCTTTATTTCTGTGCCATTTCACACACACAGACATAACCAGTCTATGTGGCCAGTAATTTTCCAGGTATTAAAATCTCCTCTGATGTGAATTCTGGCCTCCATCGTGCCACTCAGTGTTGCGTGCGTGTGTTGTGCGTACGTCGCTGTGCTGTCCTATGTGTCACAGGCTCACTGTCATGTACATTAAATACTATCACCTGCCAGCAATAACACAGTGAGGAAATTATTTTCCTAATCTTTTTTAACCTTTTTTTTTTTAATCTTTTTCCACCTTTTTTTTTACTCTTTTTTACTCTTTTTCCTTTACCACAAAGAATTTATAGGGTCCATCCCCAATGCTTTTAGCAGTACCTCAAATAAGCAGCTTCCTAACTAAGAGCAGCAATCTATCACCAGGGAGGGCAAAGTACAGGGATGACAGACAAGAGCTGGGACAGGTGCCCTCCCAATGCATTCAGAATTCTTGAGAAATTTTGAAAATTAACTATTTGACTAGAATTATCTGGAATTCCTTTTTAAGTGGTCAACTTTACCATGTTTTCCTTTGGATCTGGTGCAAGTTCTCCTGGTTAGCATTTAATTTCTCTCTTTAAAACAGTAGCCAATTTACAGGTGATGATATACCTGCACTCTTACTTTTGTTCTCAACCTGAAATACCATACACTCAATTTAAATTCTAAATTGTGATGAATGACTGCAAAGAAGAAACCTCAAGATCAATGTTTCACCATAGAATCACATAAAGAAGGACAAAGAGAACAGAAAGAAAGAAAATCCCATTACATCTCACTGTGAAAAATAAAGATTACATTATAGAAGAGGACCTCAGGTTTGGTTTTGTCGTAGATATATTGATTTAGGTCAAACCATTGCACATAGGATGGATTTAGGGAAAAAAAAACAACTTCAAAACCAACTTTGCAACAATGGTGCTCTTCAAAACCATCTCTGAATTTGGGAATTAAAATATTTACTTATTTATGCAAATTTCTGAGCCTAGACAATAGACTCCTCTCCCAAAGGTGAATCAGAAGGAAGGTCAGCTGGATGCTTTTAGAAAACTTGTTCTCTTAGCGAAACTCTTCTGGCACTACAATAGTTCCCCAAACTACATATATACAGCATGATAAAACAACCCCATCAGGGACTGGTCCCAGCTTTCGCTCGGGGCCAAGCAAAGAACAGCATCACAAAACAGCCTTGAGAAAAGCAGTCTCTCTGTAAAACAATAACAGAAAAGAATAATGGGGGAGAACTGGAAGAAAAATAAAAGAGGCAACTGACTTTTTTCATCAATTTTTACTCCAGAGGATGCCCTACACCAAGGAAAGACTCTCCTGAAGTATTTCAAGGAAAGTCGGTGCTCAAACCTGTTCTTTTTCCTTAGGCATACTCTTGGATTTGGGACTTGGCTCAAGATCCATTTTCAGTTTGAACAGACTCATTCTAGTTCCTTATATTCTCTGGGATAATTGAACTCTGAAGTGAAGTGTGGTACTGAAAAGGTAAAATAAAAAAAAGGAAAACAAGACTGCTCCAGATGGCCTACCAGAGCTGCAGACAAAATACCCAGAGATGATTATAAAAATTAAATTAAAAAAAAACAACAACTGCATCTCCAATAATGGTGAAGCAGCTTTGCCTGTTCCAGTGCAACATCCTCACAACAAAAGATTTCAATATGCAAACTGCAACTCAAGAGCCAGGTGTGTGTTTATGAGCTCTGGGCCCTTGAAACATGATAAATTCACCATGGGAAATAAAGAGAACTAGCTTTAGAGAAAGTTTGCCTTTATCTTCCAGCACTCATGTACAAGTAATACCAAACATTCCCCATTCCCTCTCCCCTCCTTTCACCTCCCCTGGCAATTCTTCAGCCATTATGGACCATTTCAATGCTTTACTGAGCTGGGTCTTGACTTGTACTCGAGTGAATCTCTCTGCACATACAGATGCTGTGCAGGAACACCTGCCCTAGCAAACATTCCCCACTAACATGCAAGTTTGAGAGGATCTTTCAGCAGACAACAAGCACTGACAAAAATACTTCTCCTGTTTCCTCAGTAAAAGAAGGATGGGCTCCCACTCCACTTACGATATGAATAAAGGTTTGGGGAAAATGAAGTATCTGGTTTTTTTGTCACCATGGTGATCACCCTCTCTGGAAGGCCAAGTGACTTCAGGTTGTTGACAAAATGATTTGCATCTGAATTTTATAGAAGTGTACCGTTCGTCATAGTTTGACTGAAACATCTTTTTTTTTTAATCTTTGTCTTTTGCCTTGTTTTTGGACTGCAGAAAAATATGGCTAAAACATGAGAAAATCTGTTGATCTTACTCTTCTGAAGTCCCTGGCACTAACATACAGAGAGAAATGCTGTTCAGTACCAAAAATGTCTCCAACGACTAGCCTGAAATGCCTTATCACTTGACCCCACAGGACCAAGGAGAAGACAACTTCCTTTAGGTGCATGATGCATTACAGTCTGTCTGGAGCAAAAGATTCTGCATCGTAGCTTCAAACACCAAGCCAAAATATAGACTGTACAAATGCAGCTTTGGAGAATCATTGGAAGCTGTACGCTTGGGACATCACCCCACGGAGGAGGGAAAACAAGGAAGTGCTAAAAACCATTTTTGTTCAACTCAATACCGTATGACATTTACAGCTGCTTATTTCTCAGAGCAAGAGCTGGTGCAACAGGGAGCTCATCACCGACTGTGTGCTGCAGAGAAGGGCTCCCCAACTGGGGCAGTAACAAGCCTGGTACTCAAAGGACTCCAGGTACGGTAGGAATTTAAATATTTTAAGTCAGTAAAAGGATTTAAAGTTGGGAAAAGCTATTGTTGTTAAGAAGTGAAGTCCTGCTTTCCTCCAGTCCCAAACACTCCACCTAGTCCATGACACTGGAAGCATTTGTGTCAGCACAGCTGTTTGTATAGCTGCAGGGTCATCTGGATCCGAAGGCTGAAATACAGTCTAAGATAAAAAGGCTCATCGTGTTGCCATGGAAGCATGCAAAGAAGGGGGAAGTAAAAAGGACAGGTAGCTACAGCTTTATTTCAGTGGCAGTGGCAAGCAAAAGTCCTCCTACTTCCCCTAAATCTATTTCCAGGTTTGAGGCCGTAATTGGAAGTCTAGTCTGTGAGTTTATATGTCATTTAAACTTAAAAAAATAAAATAAAATAAATTGTTACCAGTACTTTAGAATGTTTTCTGGAATATGAATTATTTTTTCTAAATTTTCTATTTATGCTACAGTATCACAATTCTTATTTTCTTTGACATTTATGGCATGAACATTATATTAAAGCAATGCAATTATCAAGAACTCTTAAGTTTGTGATCAGCTCTTGCTGATCCCTCTAGCTGGTCATGTGGTTCTCTTTCAGATACTGAAGTCAACATTTTGAAAAGCATCATAGTGCCTAGTAAAAAATCATTCTGATAGAGAATTTCATAGCAGGAGATGATACCTAAAAGACTTAACAGGTGCTTGCCACCACCAAACCAGCTGTATGGGAAATACCTTGTAACTCTACAAACAAAAAGCAAACTCTGTTACATCTCCGATGCACATTTCCGGGATTTCTGATGTTAGGTGTTGATTGGTTTCGGCTGGAAGCCAGACTTCTCAGGAGATTTTGCAAGGATCAAGTGAGTCATTCAATCGTAGAATTGTTCTGACTGGAAGAGATCTTCAAGATCATCAAGTCCAACCATCTTTTTCCCAGCCCTATCAAACCACTAAACCATATTCCTAGGCACAGCATCTACACGGCTCTGAAACAACTCCAANTTTGGCCTGTTGAAACGTGTGGAATTGGCCTTGGCCCAGTGACCCGGCCTATCCAGGGCCCGCTGTAGAGCTTCCCTACCTTCAGGCAGGTCGGTACTTCCACCCCAGTTTGGTGTCATCTACGAACTTACTGAGGGTGCACTCTACCCCCTTATCCAAATCGTTGATAAAGACAGTCTCACTGGGATAAAGAGTCTCACTGGGAAAGGACTTTTGGATCCAGAATGGAGACCAGAAAAGGTGTGCACCAAAAACCACTTCTTAGCCCGGTGGCTGTGTAACCCATGGGAACATGGAAAGAATGCAAATGTTTCTGTTCTAGTACTCCAGTTGGAGGTGACTGCCTTCAGTAGTTGTTTACAAAGTATATCTTCTCTCTCAATTTTTGGAGCAAAAGGGTCCCGTACAAAAACTCCTTCTGACATAAAATAGAAGTTTTCAAAGGTGGACATTTTTGCAAGGCCAAGGACAGTAATAAGTTGAAAGGAAGTTCAAATTACACTGGAGCAAATGCTATCAAAACCACATCACTAACCAGACAAGGGAACACAATATACTAATCAAAACCATAGCAAACGAGCTATCCTACACTTCACAGAGGATAATGGGAGAAGATTCTCAAACATAAATTTAGATTAAAAATTCGGGAATCTCCACATCACTTCATTTTCAACAAGGCTAAAAGACAACATTTAGAGTGTGCCTAATTAACATCCAGAGATGCGCAGCAATACTCCTCCTAAGAAGGCCTGAAGTTTCAAAAAGCAGGCCATAGGTGGGAATGAAGTAGATAGATGCATGAGAAGGGCACTGAAATCCATCATTTAACACAAGGTCTGTTCCCACATACTCCAGAGCATGTCAATGCCCTAGCATCACTGCACTTGAAAGTAAACAAAAAGAGTTAATCAGAAGAGTAGCTGGATATTTATCATGGAGATGACATTCCCCCACATGTGAGTTGCCTTTACACTAACACTGAGCATAAATTCCATCTTTTATTGATTTATAAATACTTCATACTATGTAAAATATTGTCTGATTATAATGCTCACTCCATAAAATGGCAAGCAAACATCTAGCCATCTGTTTGGCTAATGAGAGCAATCACCCAGGCTACTTTTCAAGCATAACACATCCCAGTTTGAAACTGATTTCAGTGTAAGCACCTGTTAATGCATATCAATTAATATGATAATTACTCTGTTAATGACTATGATCAACATAAAATAGTTACAGCTCTATTGTTGACCAATTAATACTGACGAGTTGACTGATATTTCCATGCTCATCTATTTTTCTTGCTGACCCATTCTAAGACCAGATCAATGTCACTCTAATTTAAGGCAATATACATTTCAACACTTGAGAGCTTAGACTTCTAAACCAGCAAAACACAACTCCTCTGGAGACACGTAGTCCCCTGGAACACGTCTCTCCATGACAGATCATGTTGACATACCTTCCTATCAAAATGACAGGAGAATTCTCTGGGGAGAGTGAGGGCCATGTTTTCCAAAAGCTAACTAAGAATTGGAATTCTTTTTAGGAAGTTCTTACTGACAGTTAATTATTGGATTTTTTTTTTTTTAGTAATAATTACTAGCAATTGCCAATTAACTCATACAGTTTGGATTATGATGGCTTTTATAGCAGAAGCATTACAACATTAAAGAGAATGGAAGGACAGCCAATGCAAAAAATATAGTACAAAACTGTATATTATAATGTCCCCTAAAGGGCAAATGGGCATCTTTAGATTATTTTAGAATGAATATATTTTATATTCTAATTCTGCTCTGCTCTCTGTAATACGGAGACAAAATCCCTTCTAAAACTGTAGATAGTAAGATCTCAAATCAGGAAACTAATCCATATACTGATTTTTTAAAAGAGACAAATCTCTGAACAGATTTTTTTTAATGAAAAATATAATTTATCTTCCTAGCAAAAGAAGGGTCACAAACATGACCACAAGAAGAGCACATGAGGAAGCCTCATGTGGAGCCAATGGTTCTATATCACAGAGGAAATGGAGCAACCTGGGAGTAAGGAATCCTACCACTTAATCGCTCTCACCTCTGCCAGCTGGTACTAGTGGTAAACTCATATAGCTTATAAACTCATAAACTCATTTTGTATTTCAAATACAGAAGCTAGAAAGAGCTGAGGAACATTAAGAAACTGCATCATGAAGCTGAAGAACGCTATCGAGGACAGACTGCTGCAGGAAACTATGAGGGATTATCAATACAGGGCTCTCTGGAACATAAATTTGTGTAGGAACATCTCTGGTGGGTTTTTCTGAGACTCCTACACATTTTCCCAGTAAGGAGAAAAAGAGAGAGAGAAAGAAAGAGGAAGTAGAAGTGTCTGTGAAAGCAGAAAGGAATAAACCCTTCCATTGCCTTTTGAACAAAGCTGCAGCTTCTGCGCCTAAAAAACCTAGGACTAGACTACTGGGGATGTGCTGGGCAAAAAAGTGCAAAACCAGCTCATGTAGTACTTGAACTCATATCCTTCAGTACAGAAAGTGCTCTCAGAAACCCCACATATCCTTCCCACTATATGCAACACTGCGTATTTGTTGAAAACCAGTTTTGCACCCAACAGCCACACAGCCTGAAACATTTCCTCTGCCAGTTCTGCATGGGCACCCCTATGTCAGTGGGGATCACAGGATCACAGAACGTATGGGGTTGGAAGTAAACTCG
>VWZY01005970.1:391674-432866 GCA_013399075.1 Chloroceryle aenea | reverse complement strand
AAAAAAAAAAAAATTATAAAAGGGGTGGTGATTGCCAAATGAATCCTGGGAAGCATTTTGTTCAGTATGGGGGCTGTTGACAAGGCTGTACTGCAAAAAAGAATGCACTTGTGAGCAGAATTACCTGTCACAAGATAACTCACTGCAAGATCAAATGCTCACTTTGCACTGATGCAGCAGAAGACGCTCTCAGAAGGCAACAGGAGACGAGCTGTTTGAAGGTGGAATTGGGCCAGATCAACTTCCTTTAGAAGACTGCAAGCAGCTGCCACTGCCTTCTGAAAGGATCAGCTACCAGGGCATGACAGGCAGAACCTTTTGGTTCAGGTTTTTCACTCCAACGCGCCACAAGTCAGGATTTTCTCATCTCTCACCTACTTCACTTTGTCTTCAAGACCTTAGGAAAGCCTGCTCTGAATAACTTTTGTAATAGAAAGGCTTGTACTCCTTCTCACTCATCCTCAGCAAAAACTAATGAGAACAATATAAACATGAGTACCAACATCCACTGAGTATTCAGAGCATGCCGGATCTGAACGGGAAAAGGCTGTCTCAATTCCTGCTCACAGATTGCTAACCAGAACCCCCGGGTTCCTTAGCAGGTTTATCTGAAGTCCTGCAGTGTCACCCAAGGCACCATTACGTTCTCGATTCTCCACGGACAGACGAGGAACGAGCCTTGTACGGTGGCCCTTCCCAAGGCCTCTGCTGCCACACAAATACCTCAGTACCCCCTGTGATGCCCAAGAGTCTGAAGGAAGAGAAGGAGATTTCAGTTAGACTTTCAGCAAGGTGAGTCAGTTCTGTCCTTCACCTTCTTGAGATGAAAATCACAGTGCCTAGAAACAAAGGAGTATATTCAAAGATCTCTGGCAAGGCCCACAGCTGCTACACATCCAAGTATCCAGCTGCCATCCCACCCATAGCAGGAGCAGTGAGAAAACTAATGATGCGTTCACAGCACTAAAATAACCTTCTAAAATTACTCTCTGTGCCTCTGATTACAGCTCTCTTCCAGTGGGGTAACGAAGGCAGTAATTTCTGTTTTTTAAGAGAAGTTTGGGTTGGTTGATTAAATATTTACTACTGCTAAAGCCCTACTACTCGAAATGTAGAAGACTTTAAGTTACAAAAGATCTTCTTTAATCTGTAGCTATTTCTGTACTCCTCACACAGTTTGCAGCTCTTTAATTCTCTGGTTTAACCTAATTGCACATCATAAGTGAAATGCTTAGAGAAAACATTGTGTAATTATTGGCCAGGGAAAAACAGCCTAAAATTTAATCTCTGAATTCACTTATTTCTGCTTGCGGGTTTTTTTGTATTTCAATATAATTTCACTTTTTACATGAATTTGCTGTGGTCTTCCTTTATATTTTCTCCCGCTAAGTTTAACATGGATGCCATTATACATCATAATTCTGTAATTACAAGTTTCTGTGGGGAGATGACATATAATTAGATGTAATTAAATTCATTATGTAAATGTGACACTATAAATTAAAATTTACAGAAAAAAAACAACCAAGAAAAAAAATAAAGTGGAAAGGAAAAACTTTAAACAGATCCATGAGGTAAGAAATTCAAAAACAATAACAACAACAATCCAACTGATAAACTAAGTAAAAAAACCCTGTCCACTAACATAAATATCTCTTCCTACCCCTCTTTGAAATTTCATGTTATTTTGCATATATTTTTATTTTACTTTTTAAAACACTTGCAAAAGTAGGGCCAGATCAGATGATTTACCAGCCCCTAGATTAAAAGCATTAGAATGTGAATCCCTATCCCTCCCCAGATGGGAACATTTGTATGAACTGGGCAGTAAAGTCCCCGGATGTATTCACCCCCGGTCGCTGGAAAGCCAACACACTGCTCCTTTAGCTGTCGTGCTCTAACCTCTTCGCTGAGCTGCAGCTTCAGCCGGACTGTTGGCTTTGCTAGGATCACTCCAGCTCTAGGGAACACTGGACACACCTACGCAGTTGTCGGGCTTCAGCCAAGACACTGAAATCTACTCCTCCTAGTAACTGGCAATAATAGTTCTGGAGTAAATCATACAAAAAACTCCCACCAAACTGGACATTAGGAGTCACTCCATTGTATTCCGATGGAGTTAGGTCAGGCTCAAACGTGAGAATCTAGCCTAGAAATGGCTGGAAGATGCTGGCTTTGCACTGCATTGCTGAGTACTTCACCACTGTGACCATAAGCTTGCAAAAGAAATGTAGGGTTGCACTTTATTGTCTCTCTGGCAATGACTGGAAAGTGTAAACACTTCCTGTCTCTTCTTTCATGACAAGGTGAGGTGTAAAACTCTGCATTTAATCAGAAAGAAAAAGGCGGGGAGGACAGGGACCGAGAGATTTTCAAGTGGTTTTTGCTTAACATATGGGCTGCCTATCAATTCCTAAACCAGTGGCTCTATCCTTTTCCTAACCTGCAGGTCTTAACAAACTAGAAGAGCTTGTTTTTAAAAGCTTAGCCACTCACGTTTTATGGGGGCTTAGCTCACTGTGAAAGTATTGTTTGATTTAATGACTGAACTTTGGCAAGGTGAGATGAAAGATTTTCTCCTGCCTGTGTCTACAAGAGATGCCAACCACTTTACACCTCCCAGGAACCACATTCGGTCAGGTGCTCACTCTTCAGGCAAGGGGTTTCAGTAGCAGCAGCAAGGGCTGTTCACTGCATTCCCACAAGTGATGGTCTTTTCTGGAGGGTTCAGCCTGTAATACTTGTGGATTCTCCTTTGTTAGCACTGGTGGGAGTTTAAGACACCTGGATACTATTACATTTAGTATCATTTAAATAAACAAAAGCGGTATCCAATAAAAAAACATTAATTATGCAAACATTTCATAATCATCTGCAGGAACTCTGAGGTGGAAGTTAAGACCTAGAGAAAACATTTGTTTCCAGGACTAAAATGTTCGCGGTATAATTCTGTGGCAGTATGTGGGAGGCTGTTGGTAAAGTAGCAGATGCACGTTAAAAATCCAACATGGGCTTGAGGAAAACATTTGTTATTTTCCATAGAGTAATTTGTCATATGCTTCTAGATCGAATATCTACAGGGCTCTGCTCACCAAGGAAATGGGAGCCATTTTTTATACTACAAGCCCATACAGATCACATTATCCAAGGCAGAACCTGGAATGGCTGCTGTTCAACTGTGTCCTGATGATGTCTTTGAAGAGCCATAGAATTTTCATCTTTTGGGTCCAAAAAAGAAAATCATCAGTCATGTCTTTTGTTCTTATTACACACAGCAGCTTTACCATCTTTCTTTTTATTGTTCAAGCACATTTCCTCGGGTGCTTTTTTTGTACAACATATTGCTGAATTTGAGTCTCTGGAAACTGAAGATGCTAAAAAGAGTCAATGTTTTTGGCCCCAGGAAGATTTTGCCATTCCATTTTACATTCTAGAAGCCAGCTGATATTTAGGCCTGGTCTGAACAAAAATAAGGCTATTTGACTATGTAGTGATATCCACAAAAACCCTGCTGTTATTCATGCTAAAAGCCGTAACTTGCTCCAGTATAGACAGATAGGGCTTTTAACATGCCACAAGTTTCATCAAACCCCTACTCATTTGGAATTTCAAAAAGGTTTGAGCAGTAAACTCGTGGCTATCGACCAGTTAAGCAAAAACCAGTTCTGTTGTCCCTCCTACCTGCACACTTGTTTCCTGTACTTAATGTCAGTTTGATTTCTTCTTTATGCCAGCACTCACACTTGAATCAGCCTACCACCAACTTTTCATCTGGAAAATACTGGAGTAGGAATCTCAGAACAGCAGCTCCAAATGGATTAAAACCATCTCCATGCAAGACTGATAATAAATTATGCTCTCCCTCGACAAGCCAGCTCTAGCTGGGGATTTGCCACGTACGTAATATGGAGAGTGAAAGATTGAAGAACCACATTACATTTGAAAAAACAAAGGAGATTTGGAAATGAGGACAGTTGGGTTGTGGACCCGATGCTGCATTCCACACTGGTATCTACCTTTTGTGGAGATCAATTTAACCTGACATTAGATTCTTAGGATCCCTTCACTTCATCAAAAGATTTCTGAGAAGGAAGAGGAAAATCCCCAGACTCCGACTCCTCATAAATTTTAACCAAGTTGAGATTCAAAAGCAAAGGGATAAATTGGAAGAAGGAAAAGCAGAGAGAAAAGAGCTCTTCAGCTGCAGGTGCCTTCACTACCATGATTTTTGGGACTGAGCAGAATGCCAGATGTTTTCACCTGAAGGGTGATGGAACCGTTCCGCAGGGTCAAAACTCAAACCATGGATCTTCAGTGGGACAATAAACAGACAATACACCAGATATCCTTCACAGAAAATCAAGGTGGACATTTGCAAGAAGGCTTCAATTTCACCAATTAAGGACCAAAAATAATATTTTTTTAAAATCACTAGCTTTAGCATATTATTAAACTCTAATAAGACAAAGAAACAACTATTTGAAAAATTACATAGGAAACCACTTTTTTTTCTCATTCTAGCTCTCATTCTGCAAAAAAAAGAAATGAAATTCATGATGATATAGGAAAACATTGCCTATACAGAGGTTGTTCACATCGTAATTGCACATGCAATTACAGGTGACAGCATTGCCTGAAGTTCTCCTGATAAAAGAGAGAGTGTCCTTGATTAAAGCTCTATGAAGATGTTCTTTCAGCATGGCAAATCAGGATTTAGCTCAGGGCATGTCCCATTCATGCTGCACAAGACAATCAGGGCTTTTCTTCCCCCTCCCCCACATTGTGCAGCTTAAGTTAATGATTTAAAAGTAATTAAATTCAATAAACCATGACAGATTAAATAAAAACTAATCAAAGTAAATAAATCAGTGGTTTAACACTTGTATTGTTTTAGGCCACAGAACAAAAGGGACCCGATGATGAGAGTAAAGAAAAGTGAATAAAGGAAAAGAAAAAAGCAGTTGTGAGACATTACAAACAAGATTAACTTTTCTGTCCATTCTACTGCAAAACAGACTTTGTACCAGCTAACAAGCCAATCTAATGAGACCTATCAGGGGACTGTTACAAGGGGATTAGGAAAGGGACCAGCAGCAAGGCTGTTTCTGCACAATCAGGAAAGGGATTTGTATTTAATTAACAGCATTTATCTCAACTGTCCATTCCTAAGGCAAAGCCTGCTAAAGGCAGCTGGTCTCTTGAACCAATCAGTCATTTCACCTCCCAGATTCTCTTACCAGAACACATCTTTGTTGATTTACTCTGAGGATACATCAGAACTAGTAACTGCTTGGCACCACACTTCAAGTGAGTTGGTTTTAGCCCCTTCCATTCTCCTGGGAGCAACCCTTCTCCAGGACAATACCCGTGCATACAGCTGAAGTGTGTATGTGTACAGCTCACCTCAGAAAGACAACAGAGAGCAGGCTTTAGGGGTCTTCCTGAATCTGAGCCCCAACAACCACAGCATGTTCATGGTGGAATGTGGAAAAATAGCACCCTCATCTGCACAATGGGCCCAATGAGGCATGGGGATTAAGTGCTGAAGCCTGAAGAGAGGTGCCTGACAGTATTAAAAATAATTTTGTAGTAATAAGATTAGAAAAATCCTAGGAGAAGTGAGTGATACAGAAGGATTAGTTTTAGTACTGGGATTAAATGTCGTAGATTTCTGCCTCCCAGACCTGCATTTAAATAATAACTTCTCTAAATAATTCTTCACTGGTATTTTTCTTATTGCATCCTGAAAGACACTGGAAAGTTCTTTAAAAATTACTTCCTATGTAAGTACAAAATGAGAAATGTTGAAATATTTAAAGAGCAAGTACCTACCTACTTCTGAAGAGTCCCTGAACTTGAGCAGTTTAAAACAAGCAACATTCTGTACAGTTGACTGATCTAAAGGTAGGAGAGACAATTGTACTCAGCTCTAGCTACAAGAACAAGTACAGTGATAATAATTCTTTAATTCATATTTGTTCAGAACAATTGAGCTGACATGCTCCAATGTGAACCTCAGGCTCTCTAAGGAGCAGAGCAGTCATCACCCAGTGAAAAAAAAAAAAATCTTCTTCCTCCAGCCTACCTTGGGCAAAAATAACAAACCACCTACTGGTTACTGCAACAAAAATGCCAGATAAAACATCTTCCTGTTGCTTACCTTAGCCAGAACTTTCAGGTGTAGTGCCACTTCCATTGTCATCTTATTTCATAATTTACTTTAAATCATTTTAACTGAGCAGCTAACTGGCATATAAAGCTTTCCGATGATACTGACGCCCACTACACAGACCATGAAACTACATACATCTTCTTGTCTCTAACTTTCACTTTCCACATTGATATCTCTAATTTCTCTCCATGTAATGTGGCTGGCAGGCTTGGTGCAAGGCTCGTGGCTGTGACAGATCTTTTCCAGGCACTACCTCCTACAAGATCATCCCCTCAGTTTACTCCATATCCCTTCCAAGGGTCTTGTTTCACCTGGGAAGTTGGTGTATTTCTTTCACAGTTGTCACTGCAAGGGGCTGCTCAGCAGTGGGAGCATTCTGAACGAACAGTCCAAGAATCAGATTCTACTGCACTGTATGGAAAGAGCAGAAAACCTCCGGAGAGTCGCACAAATCAGCTGTCACCCCCCCATCACACACAGGCTGTAAAGCTTCAGATGGTCTTAGACTAAGCAGTCAATAATGGGGTTTTACTACACTGTTCCTGAAAGCTTTACCAAATTAAATGTAAAACTACAGAAGACGTGGTATAAGGGGTTCCTTGGGCTGACAGCAATAGCTGGCCACTCAAGACTGGTTGCACCTTACACCTGAGTGAGGCCATATGGACAAAATTCTCCAAAGCTCATTTAGACAAAGTCATTTTCCAGCTTGGGGGAACCTGGGCCTTACTGCAAACATGAACTCTGGTCTAACACCTCGCTTCCTATTGCCTCCAATGCACTATTCCCTCCACCCAGGTTAGCAGCAGTTGCAAGAGGCCAGCCCCTGGGCTGTGTGGCCATGAGAAGCACTGAGCACCTGAGGAAGCAGGAGCAGCCCTGCAGCTGGCAGCTGCTGTCCCCATTAGCATTCTGAACAGACTCTTCCCTGCTACTTCCTAACGTGCTATATTGATCAGTGGATGCTTGTACTCACTGGAGACCTGATTTTGCTGCCTTTAATTAATTTAATTCTCTAAGCTCCAGCTAAGTAGCATGACACCTTTTTATTACATAAAGCCAATCTTTTGCTGGCTTAATCTTACATAGTTTTGATCCCCAACAATGTGATGTTCCAAAGAACTCGAGCTCATTTAGAGGGACTCCCTCCACCCCCATGTCAGTGAACATCAGAAATTCTAACAGATTTTTTCCTTGTTTTCAGACCCTCCAGAGCATAAAGTCTTGAATAAACTGCACATTTCATTTAATGGAATCTAGCCTTATGCAGTATGGATTCTGAAAGCTGATTCAGTCTATCAAAAAAAGCACTTCCAGTGCCTATCCCATAGAAACGGGTCTTGGCACCATACTGCAGCAGACATGGAAACTGGTATTGGAACTGAACAATCAGATGTCACTAAAATACTGTCTGGTTTTCATTGCAGCACCTAACATTGTCCCAGGCAGCTCTTCCCTGGATTTGGAACAGTGCCTGACAATTCTTCTGTCATCCAGATACTCCCCTATTCAGAAGAATATGGGCAATATAAAAAACCAAACAATATAAAACCCAACAAATAAACAAATTATTAGAAGCTTAGCAGAAAGTAATACTGTAGCAGTCACTTAAATACATTTAATAATGACTCCGCATCTGGAAATAAGCCCAGCAATAATTTATTTTTAGGTAACTACCACACACCTCCCCCAAAAATAATTTCAAAAAGGGGTGTGGGGCAGGAATATACGTTTTAAACTTTTACAGTAAATACCATGGCAGGAAAAATAACCATTTTGCATATATGCAGTTATTGCTGAACTGTTACATTGCATAATGCATCCAGTTTGCAAATGAGCACACACTACTTGGCTGTCTTGGAGTTTTACTGCAACCAAAGCCAATATGATGTGCATACTTGTAAAAAACAAATGTTTTATTATCACTAGATGCATGAATACATTTAGACACTTGATGGTAATAAAACAAGAAAGAGAAACTCAAGTAGTCCAATTCTGAACAATTAGAACATATTATACCTGTCATGCTTGGTAACCAGCGGAGTCCAAAATCCCTTTTGCGTGTTTCGTGAAGATATCATAGCATTGGGTTCTCCACCATACTGTATCTCTTGGATGGTGACCAAAATACTCCTTCAGTTTCACACTTTCATCATCTTGAGTAAACTGTGTTGTAAATTTCATCTGCAAAGTACTGCTCTACTCTTTGTCATTTCTGAGAGAGAGATTTTCCTATGATAATCTTTCAATTCTTAATTGAAGCGTTCCCGCCTAGGTTTGTACATGAAGAAGAAGATTCCCAACCTGGTGTGTCAACAGCCTGCAGCCACAAGCTGGCACATTCAATTTCCAGGTAAGTTTAGACTGCAAGAAATGTTTTCTTTTCTTCCAGTTGTTCAACACGCTTCAAAGTCAGTAGTTTTGACTATGTAGGAGACTTTGTGGCTTTCTACCCATCTGGCAATACACACTGTGGACCTTTCTGAAGTTAAATTAACCTCCTCCAACTTAGCAGAAAACAATCAAACAGAGAAGCTCACTGGAACCTCACCCAGATCTGGTTAGCCAAGGCTTTGCCTGAAACATGCCTCCCACTGTGGCAACAGAAGCAGAGACAGACTGCAGAATCAGACACTGGCAGGGGCAGAAACACTCCCCAATTCCCTCCGAGAAATTAAGAGAGCACCACAAGTGTCACTTGTGACTCATATGAACACATTATGAGCCGATTTTGATTTTCCAATGTAAAGACTTCTTCTGTTTCATGGCAGGTGATTAACTTAGAGTCAAGTTTTACAGGCAGTGATGCTGGCAGTAGAAGTGGAATTACAAAAAGAAAACTAAAACCTGCTCTCCTTTAGGGAAAAAAATCAGGTATTAGAAGTCTGCTGGACAATTAGGAAGGTACACAAGTGGAAGTGGCAGAAGAATGGGAAAGTCTGTTTATTCTGTTATAAAAAACCAATAGCTTTATTAAAACCAAACAAAAACCTAAATATAAATATTTTGTATTAAATAATGGAGAATAAAAAAGTATTTGTGGCATTGAAACTGTGCAGAAACGTTCATCTGAACTTAACAGGAGTCTAGTTCTGTTACAAACCCCTCTGCACCTCTCTAGTTAAACTGACCACCCAGAGAGAGAATTGTGTTTCATCACCCCTTTCCAGTACAAACTTGAAAGATATTCATTCCAATTTTAAAATCATACTATCCATCTTTACAATTTATTCTAAGAGCATTGACATAATTCTTTCCCTAGAACCTGAGAAAAGTGATCACCATCTTAAAACAGCACAAACACAATGAAAAGAGTTACACAACCCACACCAATCACCGGCAAAACAGGGAACTCCCATCTCCTATCACCACCTCCTTACAGTATTATCAGCCACACAGCAATTCACAGCACACAAAAAGAACATCTATTTCCCAAGTCTGATTTGCCCTGGGGTGTTCTAATGCACTTTTAAATGTTCATTGCAATTCAGAGGACATAAAGCATCATCAAATCTTTTTAAAAGAAGCAAATCTATCCCATGGATAAATACCAGGCAAGTGAGATGAGGCTTTTCACATACAGGCCATGAATAAGTCATTGGTACACAGTGTTCACAAGTCTTCGATGTTTATGAGACATCATCATCTTTCAGAGTGGAGATGGCCAAGAACCTGAATTCTGCACCATGGTCATGTCTCTCACTGCAGCAAGGATGCTTGTTGCAGACACTTCATTTAATATTCTGTTGGACAGGATGTGGCTTTGGAAAATGACTGGGCAAGAGAGATGAAAAGAAATTTGTGATCCAGGTCTCTGTGACCTTCCTCAGATGGGTGAGATTCAGTTATTATCTTTTAAGCTTAACAATGTAAGCACTTCTGAGTTTGTATCCAAAAGAATCCCTCTGAATACCTCGATCCACACCAGGAGAAAATGAATCAATTATTCCTCTTGACTAAAGTAGATGGCAGAGGCTGTAATTGCTCTTTAAATAAAGTACCCTGCTCCCCACACATGATTTAATCTCTGAGACTGAAAAAAGTATTGCAAATCCTGGAATATCGCATGCATCTTTATCATGCTACTGCTGCTGCAGAAGAGAGGGTTAGTATCTCATTTGCTCTAGACAGACTAATCACAGAATAGTTGGAGATTTTTTGTTTATACCCTGCTGTCAAGAAGAAGCTGAAGAGATGATGAGTAAATATGGTTCTGGTGCACAGCGAGGCTTTCCCAGCTCCCTCGGTAACACCTCTGGTTTGTCAATATTTGGGGTTTCCAGCCCTTTCCCTGAATTTCAAAACCAAGTAGCGTTCTCTCCAAACTAATGTTCAAATGAGTAGGCAACCAGTTTTCGTAGTGGATACCGGTTCTTAAACAAAAATAATAGTAATACAATAACCTTAAATAGAAAGAATTTGTGTTGTTCTTACTGTGCCCGCTTCCTTCCTTCCTATTTTTAAATGCAACCATGCAGGAATCTTTTGACTTTCCAGATCAAATGCACACAATTAGTGCAAGTTTCCAACACTGTAAAATGATACAGAAATTAATTTCTCAAAACTTCAGTGAGATTTTTGTCCTCTTCCTGCAGTCTATTGTTCCATTAGACCATGCCTACCACAGACCCAGGTTGGCAAACAGAGGTGCACAAGTTCATAGGAAAATGCAAATCTTAAAGAAAACAACTTTAGTTAGATATCAGATCTAGAGGATGGTACTCAACAGGCAAGAAAACCAGGCAAACAGCATTCAGGGAAGGATTTTACCACTGTGCATGAGAATACAACTGCACATTTTAGGCTTCTATGAAGTTGAAAAAAACAGTAGAACTTGTTTATTTATCCAATTCACTTATAGTTCTTTGTTCCCCTCTTCCAACTGAATCCTCTTCGCTTTCTTAATTCTGACTTGCAAAGCATCTTTACAATGCCCTGGAACTCACAATCCGTTTGTTAACAGCCTAACAGTCACCATGCAGGCAGTCAATGTTTGAGCTAAGAAATTGATCTGCAGTTAAAAGCTCACTCAAGCAATTTCGCTTCCAACAACAAATGCTGCAAGGTGCTGAGTCATTAACCTTTACTCTGCTTTTGACATAAATTCGGTAAGAATAGTTCCTGTTCTAGATTTCAAACTCTCCTGGCTGATGGGAACAGGTAATGACACACTAGATCCACGCAGAATCTTTGTTCTACAACATCCAAAAAAACCAGCCTGATGGAAAATCAGCGAAGTATCCAGCCACGTGCCTGGCATTCACAGGACCACCCATGCAGGGTTACTTGCCTGTAGCCCATCACAGAATCACAGAATGTAATGTAAAGGGCTGGAAGGGACCTTTAGAAGATCATCCAGTCCAACCCTCCTGCCGGAGCAGGGTCACCTGGATCAGGTCACACAGGAACATGTCCAGGCGGGTTTGGAATGTCTCCAGAGGAGACTCCAAAACCTCTCTGGGCAGCCTGGGCCAGGCTCTGTGACCCTCACTTTGAAAAAGTTTTTCCTTAAATTTCTTTGGAATCTCCTATGCTCCAGTTTGTACCCACTGCCCCTTGTCCTGTCATTGGACATGGCTGAGCAGAGCCTGGCTCCATCCTCCTGGCACTCTCCCTTGACATATTTATAAACATTAATGAGGTCAACCCCCTGTCTCCTCTTCTCCAAGATAAAGACACTCAGCTCTCTCATAAGGGAGATGCTCCAGTCTCTTCATCATCTTTGCAGCTCTGTGCTGGACTGTTTAGAGCAGTTCCCTCTCCTTCTTGACCTGAGGGACCCAGAACTGCACACAATATCCAGATGTGGCCTTATCAGGGTAAGGTAGAGGGGGAGGAGAACCTCTCTTGCCCTACTAACCACACCATTTCTAATCCATCCCAGGATGCCATTGGCCTTCCTGGACACAAGGCCACATTGCTGGCTCATGGTCACCCTGCTGTCCACCAGGACCCCCATGTCCATTCCCCTGTGCTGCACTCTAACAGGTCCATCCCCAGCCTATACTGGTACCTGGGGTTGTTCTTCCCCAGGTGCCAGACCCCAACCTCACCCTTGTTATACTTCATTAGACTTCTCCCCATCCAGCTCTCCAGCATGTCCAGGTCTCCCTGGATGGCAGCACAGCTGCTGGTGTGTCAGCCACTCCATCAGCAAACTTGATGATCCCTCATCCAGGTCACTGATGAATACATTGAAGCAGTGTACTGAAGGACAAAGAGAATATAAGGTATCAACAGCGTGCCAACTGTATGCCAACTACAACATCCCTAATGTTCAATTTCATCCAACTTTACCAGCATTCTTCTTTCTCCTGAAAAACAGAAGTTACTGTCCTGTATGTACCCAGGTAATACTCAGCAAACCAAGCGTCCAGCAGTCAGTTTTTACATAAAATCAGAATTTAAAGCGGAAGGTAATAACAGACTCCAGGAATGCAGAATTGCCTGCTGTCAAAGTGTTTAAAATGTGAAACAGTAGCAGCAAACTCAGAGTGACTAATTAATCCTGGCTGTTGCTCTGCAGTATAACCAGCCGAAGGGAATTCCCAGCAGAAAGGAATCACTGAAGTGGGCTTCACATGTGTAGGAGCACATGCTGTGTTATTGAGCCAATGCGAAGAAACCTTTGTTAAATGATGTGACTACGGGGGAAAAACATAGGGGTTAATTATAGAGAAGTGCACATGAAATATTTTGCTCTCCAGGATTTTAACCTGAAACTAATACTGCAAGTAGAACTGTCACCCTCGTTTCATGACATACTACAATAGCATTTATAAAACTAATAAGTTTTCCCTTAGGTATAATAAGCTTTGTACTATATGGGGGCTGTTAACAAGGGAATTCAGTAGAATTGAGGGACTTATAATTCCTCTTTTACAAAGGTAATCACAGTAGAGCACAGTACAGCTTTACATTAGATTCATGTGAGATCTTCCGTGAATGGTATAAAAGAACAAAGGTTAAATATTCTCCAGATACTGCATTCTGAAAAGTGATCTGGACATACCCAAATAGTGCCAGACAAAACAGTCTGGCCTTTGACAAGTCTAAAAAAAAAAAATAGAACACAGACTTCCGAGGATCAGAACAGTGCCAACAACTCTCGCTCTCGCTCCTTATCTGGCTGCTTCCTTCAGTTGTGACACAGGCTTTGCACCAATGCAAACAATCCAAGGAAGATGTCAAATACTTCACACAGACTGCAAAATGGGAAAGATCTCAGGATTCTGTTTCCCATTAAAAAAAAAAAACACTACACCCATATAATTTGGGAGAAAAGACACACTCTTCTTTGAGTACCAGTTACCTTCAGCAAGAATATGTGAAGCCTGAACACAGCAGAAATGGTCCCAGCATAGAGGAAATACTGTTTGCAAACCAATGCTTTTGGACTCACACATAATCACAAAATGCCAAACATCAGAGTATTGTTTCGGTGGTCTTGTAATATACAAGTAACACTACACCTAACCCCAGATAGCGGAGAATCACAGGGTTGTACAGGTTGGAAAAGACCTTTGAGATCAGAGAGTCCAACCATTAACCCAGCACTGCCGAATCCACCATTGCCACACGTCCTCCACAGATCCCATGCCAGATCNCCAGATCTGCCTATCTTTCAAATACCTCCATGGATAGTGACCCCACCACTTCCCTAGGCAGTCTGTTCCAGTGCCTGACAACACCTTCTGTGAAGAAATTCTCCTGAATATCCAATCTAAATCTCCCCTGGCACAACTTGAGGCCACCTCCTCTTGTCTAAGGCTTCTTACTTGGGAGAAAAGAGCAACACT
Organism: Chloroceryle aenea; assembly: GCA_013399075.1. Taxonomy (NCBI): domain Eukaryota; kingdom Metazoa; phylum Chordata; class Aves; order Coraciiformes; family Cerylidae; genus Chloroceryle; species Chloroceryle aenea. Next base: position 418,895 of record VWZY01005970.1, on the reverse strand, counting down.
TACCTCAGAACAACCTCTTTTCAGGTAGCTGTAGGGAGCCAGAAAGTCTCCCCTCAGTCTCCTTTTCTCCAGGCTAAACAAGGCCTGTTCTCTCAGTTGCTTCTCCTAAGACCTGTGCTCTAGACCCTTCACCAACTTTGTTCCCTTCTTTGGACACTCTCCAGCCCCAAAATGCATGAGCTCAAAGCTGATGCAGCCTCACTGGTGCTGAGTACAGGAGGACAATCACTTCCCTGCTGGGCTGATCCAAGCCAGGATGCTGTCAGCCTCCTGACCACCTGGGCACATTGATGGCTCATATCTGGCTGTCCACCAATACCCTCCATGTGCTTCTCCACCTGGCAGCTTTCCTTCCACTCTTCTCCAAGTCCATAGCATTGCATGGGATTGTTGTGACCCAAATACAGGACCTGGCACATGTTAAGAGCAAGATACTAATGAATTTCATTACCAAATCCGTATTGCATCTCCCAGCAATATCCTAGATAAGATAACAAACTCATTTCCTAGAATAAGAAAATCTATATCAAGTCAGTTAGTGGGGGAAAAAAGAAACCATTACTTCAACATCAATTTTAAGTGTGGGGTTACACATGGCTTTGAGGATCAAGATAAAAATTCTTTAGGATCTCTGTAGACTTTATTGGTATGAGTTAAGAAAACTTTAGTGTCAGCTACACAACATACATACATCAGAGAACTGGTGAGACTACAGAGACTAAGTTCTTCTGCAACATTAAGTATAACAGAATGTTAAAATTACAACTTTCTTTCGTAGCTAAACATTTGGTTAAAAGCCAGTACATACTGAATCTCATCTGTTTTCTCCCTGAGACTCAGCCTCCAAGTGACAAACACAGCTTCGTGCGCCACGCTGAAGCAAAACCCAAATAGACATACATTATTCCTGCTTTTTTTCTGCCATTGTTTACTTACAGCAACACACATGCAAGCTGTTCTTCCAATAGGTTCTATCTTTTTGCTGCCCAGGGAGACCACCATGACAAGGAGCTTCTTCTCCACCAACCACAGCTACAGCAGAACTGCAAGCTGGGAACAGCTGGGATTAAATGGCATCCTAGAGACATGATGTGCAACTGGAGGGAAAACTGGTTCTCTTCCACATTAGCATACTATCATGTATCTCCCTTTCAACACTGGATAGAGTAACAGAACCAGAGAAAGCCACCACACAATTAGAGTTCCACGGTAGAAGAGAATTTTCACCTCTGCCTCTTTCTACCTTTAAATGCTGACCAACAGTAATAAATCATAATGACAAACACAGAAACTGAGAACCACAGTGCTGCACGTAGAAAACCACCCTCTGAAACATCCATCTAGCTGGGTAACACACCTAAGACTGGCTTCAACTCTCCAGTTGTGTCTCTCAGTATTTAAAGAACTTGCAAAATCATATGGAGTACCTTATAAAATAAGATGGGAAGTGTTGAGACTATACAATACCCATGCCTTACGACCAAAAAAGATTGAAATATTTATCATAATGCTGAAGGAATTTATATTTAGAGTTCCAATATCCTGCCTACTCTGAGCAACAGATATACAAAGATACACAATGGATATAGAGATATACAAAGAATTAGGACTGCAACTTTACTGAAAAAGAAAATCTTGTACAAGAACAGAAAAAAGCTTGAGGATTAATTAATAAACTGCATTTTAATATCTGTTTTATGTTACTGAAGCCAAGAGGTAATTGATAATTTAAAAGGCTCTGAGTGATATATATTCACATTTGTTCATATTCACATCCGCATAATTTTGTTCCATTAAGCAATCTGTGCTGAAAGTCATTCTGGGGTGATAAATCTAATGAGAACAAAAGAGGTCTTATCCTACCCAAGCTAAAAAGTGCAGCAGAATGGTTCTGAATCTGACATGAATCTGATATTAAGACACTGAGATGTCTCTTCCTTGAAAATAATGGAAAGCTGAGGCCTGAGCTTTCTGTTTTGGTTTATTTAACTCCATGTGAGTATTAGGCAATGTGAACACAGGAACTGAACAGCTAGTTTTGGATCTCCTTCACCAAATACTGTCCTCACCTCGGATCTCTCAATCGTAGAGTGACTATTCAGAAATAAGATCAATTCAGACAGACAGACAGAAAGGGTATGGTCCCAACAAAGACCATTTGCTCCTTACTGGCTTACAAAATCCAGCTGCAAAAGTGGATCAACCCTGCATTTGTTCTTTGCATAGATTGAGAGTAAAATGACTACACCACTCTTTCTCATAGCAGGGAAGAAAAAAAAACAAACAACAAATCAAATAAAAACTCAAAGTGAGAAGGAGCAAGACCAAAATTATTATAATGAGACAAAAATGCCAACACCCAGTTCTGTTGCATGTGGGGCTGAAATTTCATCAGCCTATCATTAAATAAAGTCTAGAAAGGGTAAGACCCATGTAAATGAAGGTTGCAAAGTCTCCCAGTACAAGGGGGGCTCTGTTGCTCAGAGCAGTAACCCAGTGCTACCGGGCCAGCAGCAGGACAGTCACCTTCCTAATGGTGACCACAAATGATCGTTTTCTAGCTATATAAATAGAAGGCTTCACATCCATAGTATCAGTGTCACAAAACAGAATGAATAAGCCCATTGCCTTTATGAAGCAACATATCACTGTCACAGACAGCTGCACAGGGAGGACATATTCTGAAGGAATAGAAGAGCAGTTGATTTTATTGACACACTCCACATCTCCTTGCCTCCTCCATTTCCACTCTAAACCACCCCTAAAAATCTCAGTAAATACATTAAATACAACTGGCAATTTTCCACTTCCCAGCAGGTTGTCTCTGAAAAGATCAATCAATACACAAAATCTTCACAGAACAATACACCACAGAAAATAGCAAGAATTTCTAAAGGCAACCATCAAATACCATTAAAAACAGGCTGTAGTAATTCCAGAGTTCCTGTGTCTTCTGGATTTCTCCAAGTTTCATCTATCTAGTCTCCTTAATAAGAGTTCAAAAATTCTTCAAGCATATGGATACTAAGTGGTATGAAAACGTGAATTAGAAACCACTGAATTAAAAGCTTTGGAGCAGTTTTCCACAGCTGGAAGCCTCAAAGTCCAACCAACCTACTTCCTAATTAGAAAGCAGCCTGACTGAGACAGTGCTTCATCTAACATTAAACTGTAACTTCATTCTTTATTGAAGCCAATGCACCCAACTGTTTTAGATCTAAGTTTGCACCTCCATTCTACTACCACTGCCTCAATTACGACCAGTTCTGCTCTACCTCCTCCTCATGAAAATTAATTAGAAAGACAAACACCGAAAACCTGTGAGCAACACAAACCATCAAACTTCACAATGCTTTTCCAATACACTGATGCTGATAACAGAAGTTGGAATTCAAACTAGTGCAAGCACTTTAATGTTGCAAAATGAATGAATCACATCGCTTTTTCTCAAGAAACAAGCCACGACTGTTGTGTTCTTGACAAATTAATGCTGCTGTATCAAAGGAAAACAGAACTAGAATGGAGAAAACAATCGGTAATTAATAGAAGTCTGTTTAAAACACATCAATGTATCAACAATGGAATGTTGGATGAAGAGTCATAGAAATGCTTGTTCAGAGAAAGGACGAGAGAAGATCATTGGGAGTAGAAGTAAAAGATGCTGAACTGTGTTTTATACCAGAAATAACCCTTCTGAATTCAATAAAAAGAACAAATACTCTGAAATGAGAAAAAAAAGAACTGTTCTTCAGCAATAGCTTTAAAATATGGCTTAGCTTTTAATGTGGCTAATTCCTGGACAGAGAGGCTGCTTGGTAATAACTAGAAATAGGAAATACTGAAAATTGTGTCCATTGGGCAACACCACATTGCTTTTCTGTCCTCATTCTGCTTGCAAAGTTTGCAACAGAGAGCACTGGATGAAAAAATACTGGGATGAATGAAAGTCTCCTAAGGCGAGCTGCACGCTGCGTAAAGGAAGCGGCGCGTGCTCCTCTTCCCAATCCTGATTCTGGGTACTGTTAACAGGGGTCCTTTCGGTCATCACCTATAAAAAGATCCAAGGAAACCATCACTCAAGCAGTTACAGAATGACCAAAGGCAGCCTCGTATGTAAAAATGTGGTCATCATTTAGCAGAGGTGAAATAACGGAGTGTCTTAGTTCACCTCAGCCCTCCTGCTGCAATTAATCCGGACTACCAGTGCTCCAGTGCAATTAATTAGCAGTTATTAAGGAACACGGTTAATGACACCGTGGGCATGCATCAACACCGGCACCCCATTTGTAGCTTTGCCAGAAAGAACTCATTTTTCCAACAGATAATTTGCAGACTTGATTTCTCGCAATGTATTTCCCTCCCTGAAGGGACGAGCAGGACACCAGCCTGTCTGCATGCCCAGGAATACACTGAGATGTTTCATTTCCCCATGATTATTTACCAGTTATGGCTTTTAGAATTATAGCTCCAGCGGGGCTTTTTTTAAATGGTATTTCAGCAATCTTAAATGTTGGTTAAATGATTAAAAAAAGAAAAGGACAAAGAACCTTTGAGTTAGGAATGCTGACCCACGGCCAGATTGCACAGTTCACTCCTCAATAAGCAACAACCGGTTAGGAGCAAGCAGTCAGCACTGCTTTGGTCTCCCATCTGGGGAAATTCGTCCTGCTTAACAAAATGTGCAAACAAATGGAGGGAACAAAAAGTGAAACTAAAGCTTTCCTCATTTCCCTACTGCCATAGGCTGAAATCTCTTTTCACTTACTCATCACTGTTCTTTTCTTCCCCACACATCCCAGAACCCACCTCGGGAAGACCAAAACCCCGTATGTCCCGATCCTGCCCAAGAGCCACATCGGTGAGCAACCTTCAGACACACCTGCAGCACTGTGATGGTCTGATGCTCACCACTGTACACCCCAGGAAAAAACAAACAACAAACGCTTGTTATTCTTTCTAGATCAACATCCTAGATTCAAGTTATCTCAATCCAGAATCGCTGCCTAGTTCATGTTTACTTATGAAATCCACAAAAGCCATTAACATGAAATCCCTCCCTTACTCTTTTGGAAGAGGGAGGCAGCACTGCCCTACCTTCCTTCTCCAAAACAGAGTTCAGTTTAAATGCCACCATCTTCCTAAAGCAGAAGAGATTCCATCCAGAGTTGTCACCACCTCGAGCTGAACAGCATGCAGAATGGATTATTATGACGTCACGTCTCTGAAGAGCTCGTGTCTCCACTGTGGCTGCAGATAATGTATGCTGTTTAAAGATGAATAATAAAAATGAAAGGGGAATCTGTGGTGCTGGTGGCAGGCAAGAACCAAGCCAGAGATATAATGGAAGTCTTTTTGTGACTGCAGTGCCTGTTGCTGCAAACAACCTAAGAATTCAGAGCTCGTTTGCAGTGTGTACTTTAGAGTTCCTGCTGTGCTGCTGCACAGAGGCAGAGGGGGGATCTCCAAGGATGAGATCCACCACTTCTTCCACTGTACCTGGAAAACACAGCCTAGACAGAGGGGGAGAAAATGTGCATTCCAGGGCGTGCGCGGTGCTGTTGAGACCCAGACGGCACAGGTCACGTTAGATGGCTCCTGCTTGGACTTGGCACAGAGCTGCATCTATGCACACCAGGCCTGAGAGGAAGGCAAGCAAAGCAGAAAGGTGAGGAAGCGTTTCAACTCTGGTGTGAAGCCCTCAAATTTCTCCAGAGTGAGGCACAGAAGGATTTTCTTTTTATGCAAGGATCCCCTGCACTCTGGCCTCCCTCGACCTCTCAGTAATGTGTAGGTTTGCCTCCTCTTTCTTTTTATTTAAGCTTTCTGAAAGTACTAAGGCAACAGACATCCTACATCACAAACATTCCATGACTGTGGCTGCACTGGCAGAGGAAATAGAAGAGCGGGGAAGTCCGAAAGTAAAGGCAGACAAGAAAAAGGAAATATTTAAAAAAAAAGTTCTGGAAAGTGTTCTGAAAAGCTGCTGTTATCTATACATGCAGAAAAGGGAGAAAATAGAAGAGATGATGTTTGTGAAGGAAAAAAATGTAACATGATAAAGAAATATACATATTTCCATCCTAGGGCAGTAAAGTTGCAGAACATAATGAGATCTGAAAGGAGACAAACTCAGCCCTAGAGGAAGCTGGAAATGCATTCTGGCAGCTATCAAAGACATGTAGCAGATGAAGATCAGTCCAAAAAGTAAACAGAAATGGTGCAGTCTTCATTTTTTTCCCTCAGAAAATTACAGGCAGATACTAAGGGCCAAACCATTTCCTGATACAGCTCTCTCAGGACAGACATAAAACAAAGAGACAATAGGAAGGACTGGGAAAGGTGATAGAGAATAATTGAAAGGTGTGATGGACTTGGCCAGGGAGTTGTCACCAAAGGGCAGGGTATTGCCACTCTCCAGATTTACAGAACCATAAAACTTTATCAGTATAGCATATATTCCTTCACTGCAAGAGCCTGCCTCCTCTTCCACTGGGAAGGACCTTCCAAACCTTGCAGCTGATTGTGGGGAACTGAAGAAAAGCCAAGAAAAAAAAAAAAAAAAAAAAAACCCAAACAGTAAACCCAAGGGTATTTAATAAGAAAGCTGAGATTTATTTTAAGTAAAAGTGATCTGCATGCACTGAAGTCCTGTTTTGTGTGTGTGTGTGTGTGATTAGTCAACTAATTAAGTATTACCAATTGCTCTGCATAAAACCTTACAGTTAAAAATTTCTCAAAGTAAGTACCACTACGCAGCAGATGGTTTCAGCTTCAACAGGACCTTGCCATATTTCTCTTCAGTTTGGTCACTCACAAGATGTGAATCCCTTTGAGATTCAACCTCTGACACCCTGTATGGAAAGGACAGCTATGCCCAGAAAACTTTTGTTGCAAACCAATCGACAGGCAATCAAACAGTGATTTCAGAGTCTCCCTTCCATACGTGGAGCAGCCACTCACCCCAACCACCCCACCTGAAAACATATTCTCCTCAGGTCAAATGCTGGAACGTTGTTTCCCAATCTTTTATTCTAATGCAAGTGCCAAAATGAAAAGAAGCCCTTTGAGTTCTTGCAGTGAAGACAAGATATGTCTAAATAAGATACTTAAGAGCGTGCTAAATATTCTTATCAGGACTCGTTAATTAATTCTCAGAGTGCTCCTCACAAGTAGGTAGAGCAAAAGATTATATTATAACAGAGCAACCACATCAGTACCCATGCAGTGAAATACAAGAAAATGGTCTAGAATAGCTAAACTATTTCTGTTTAAGAAAACACAGATATCTTGTTAAGTGACTGCCTTTTTTCCTACTTTGAATAAAGACTGAGATCTTCCACCTCTGCTCGACAAGCCTGGAATTTATAACCATCCCGAACAATCAACACATGCACGTGTACCCAGCTGCCTCCTTGAAACACCCAGGCTGTAAGAAACCTTGACATGGCTAAAATGACAAAGAGCATGTGTGAAACACGTCCGTACTGGCATCACCTGACCTTTCAGTGTTCATCTAAATCCCTCGTCATGAAAGCCCTGTTAGAGTCCTTCCCAGTGACACTCGGCTATGACACAAAACTCACACAAGGTTTACATCAAGCTTAAAACTTTGTCTAACCCAAGTCCTTCTCCTTTGCTCTGTGATAGGCGATAGGTTGGGGGTTTTCACCAGTTTCAGTCATTAGAGGGTAGAGAAGAAAAACAAAAATCCTCTACTCTGCAAAGATTTTCCTTTTTGTGAGATCTTACAGCTCTGTGAAAGCAGCAAGCCCCTTTTCTTTTCAAGTACCTTTATGGAGACTCCTGGGAAGATTTCCCCTGGATAAGAAGGCTTTGAGATGCTGGAAATCAGACACATGCCTGAGCCCTTTATGTCACCAGGAATCCAGGGAAGGAGCATTTTCTCTCAAGACTGTGTTGAAAGGGAAATCCACGGTGCCTTCTCTAGAGCAATTGACAGCTCCATCTCTAAGGCCCCTCATTACGACTAACTAAGAACAACAGCCTCTCTATTTACCATGTTTTAAAAGTGTTCCTTAATCAAATACAGGTAGCAGCAACCTCCCTAGATATTCTCACCACAGTTGACACCTCCTTATTTGATTGTGAGCCTCTAGCTAATTAGTCACTTCTGAACAGGAATGGTTCAGCATCAAAACCCCAAGGCTTGCAAAGGTAAACCCGACCACCCCAGCTACTTCTGAAGCTTTTGGCTGAACAAATGGCAAGAGGAAAAGTACATTGAGTGGAAATGTGCTTGCTTTCATGTTACACCAATTCATCGGGAGCTGTCTTTATAGCAGTTTACAAGACATGCATTGGCAGGCATCACAGCAATTCTTAATGGGGTTCAAGGAGTGTTAACGCCTCTGCAGAGTGCTTCCCCATGACAGGAGACATTAAATGGAGGGGTCAATATCCTGTGAGAAATAAGGACACTGAGATGGTCATTTAGGTACCTGATTGAAGAGTTCCAGTGCAAATGCAAACACAAGGTCATGTGTCAGCAAGTGTTGCAGGGACTTAGTGCCTCGGGAGCTGATGGCTGGGTCACCCAGAGCACAAGACCAGCCCGGCAGAGGCAAGGCTGGCAGCAGAGACAACAGCAGTCAAGGAAGCACTGCTCAGAGCCCTGCAGATGCTGCCATCAGCCTGTCCTAACTGCAAGGATTCCATGAAGAAATGCCCAGGAAGGATGATTCTAGCATAAAAGGAAACTCTTACTGATGATTAAAAAAAAAAGAGAGAAAATTACATGAAAACAACAGGTTTAAATCTGGTAAGAAACAGCAGAATATAAAGCCTAGTGCTAAGAACAGTGACAAAACAACATCCTTCACCATGTAGTGCTTACTGCAGCTGGCAAAGCAGAATAAAGCTCCCAGAAATAAAAGGAACTGTTCCCTGGGATGTGCACAGTCTGCCTACTGGTGAGTAGCTACTTTGTACGTATACACACCCCTATGAATCTGACAGAACTAGGAGAACTACAAGCCAACTGACTGATTCAAGTTCCAGTTTTCAGGATTTCCCTTGCCTGGGTTTGTACCTTCAATGCTGGTTAGAAGGAAATTTTGCCCACATACACAGACTTCAGCAGTAATTCTCAAGAAAGAGACCAGACGAGCAGTCGTGAGCAGCCCAAACACATCCTCCTCCCTCAACAGATGAAAAAGGTCCGAAGGACAGTTTGTTAGGTACCTTTTGTGACTTGCCCACAGAGCCAGAGCAGATACCTCTGAAGGCTGCCTGTCTGTCAGCCTCAGCATCCTCTGGCCAGCTGCCTAGGCCACACGATGCTTCTCCTGCCTCCTTCCCAGGAGCAGGGACACCAGCCAGTAGGGCAGTTCTGCAGCAGTGGGACAGCACCGGGTGCGCCTCATCCACCCCTGGACCCAGCAAACATTGGCTGTAGAGGAAGCAAAGCCCACTAAAGCTTTTAGGTCAAAGTCACGTATTTTCCACTTGGTTTTAAGTCTTCTAAAGCACTATGAAGCTTTGATGTCAGATATCCAGTTACGACAAAAGAATAAACAGTTCCCGGGAGGTTATTTTAGTTGGGCGTTTCTCACAAACATTTTCAAGACATGAAACAAAGGGAATTATACAGAGTGGGAAAAGAAAGAAAGAAAAAAAAGGCAGTTGTTCTGTCTACAGGCTTCCATTTGGGACAATCAGGCCAAAGCCTTATAAGCTACTTAGTTTTCAGACCAAGAATATTCCTTACCACAAAAAGAATCTGCACCGACAGCAGATTTCCTTGGATTTGGGAGAGTGTAAGAGAAAACATCACTGTAACAAAAAAAATTACACATTCTAAGGCAGGAATATTTCTTCAGTAAGAAGTCTGTAACAGAAAAACTGTCTTCTATTCAGCTTTCAACAAGCAATCAAAGATGAAGTAAGGGATTTTTCCAACTGTTGTTTCAAATCTCATGGAATGAGTTTTTAAAAGAACAGGAGTTTAACTTTGCATTTTCTGCTTTACATTTTCTCAGAATCATGACAGAGGACCAAAGATGTCTTTTCAAAGAACCATTCTCATATCTGGCTGATGAAACTCCTTAAAACCAATGGATCTATAATCCCCTATCCACTATCCACTCTGTGTCATATGTAGCCATTTTTGTGCATTAAAAAATTATAGGCTCAGAAGTCTTTGAATCATAGAACGTTTTAGGCTGGCAGGGACCCCTAGAGGTCATCTGATCCAACCTCCCTACACAAGCAGGGACATCTCTACCTAGGGCAGGGTGCTCAGAGCCCCATCAAGCCTGGCCTGGAATGACTCCAGGGATGGGGCCTCCACCACCTCTCTGGGCAGCCCATTCCAGTGATCTACCACTCTCATATTAAAGCCCTTTTTCCTAATACCCAGTCTAAATGTATCTCATCTTCTGTTTGTCTTCAGCTATCCAGTAGCAGCTGGCTACAGCTACAGTTCTGCCATCTCTCTTGCCACATCTGTTTCTGGATTCACTTTCTGAAGCTACAGTACCATAGTAAGGGCACTGTGGTGTTTTACTGTAAGTAGACCCTTTCTCTTGTTGCTGTTGAAGGATATTCCCCCCCAAAAAAAAGGATACCAAGCTCCAACGACATAGCTGGCATTATGTCCTGGAAGATCCTTGATGGGGAGTTTTCTCTTTTCATTCTCCCACTGTCCATACCTGGCTGGAGCTTGCTCACTGCTGTCTGTTAGTTGGCTCCGAGCTTCAGAAAACATCTGAAACTGTTCCCAAATCTGTGGACTCTGTGTGAAAGAGCTGGGTGCTCCCAAACCCAGACCAAGACTCCAGAACTCTGACCTCCACAGCCTCTTTTTAGGAATTACTTGCCAATCACTAGTAAAACAGGCAATGAATTTTTAAAGCTGTGCTTTCTGTAACTCTTACAGTCAGATATAATACCTATTTAATTTAACAAGTATCGCAACAGATGCTTTTGGGTTTAATGAGGACAGCCAAGCAGATTTATTGCCTACTTCTTCCAGAGGCAACTGAATCATTTTCAGCAAATAACTTCTACCCAGATAGTCTTTATTTTTGTGCCTACATTGAATAGCATGTACCAGGCTGCATTTCTTTCCCTTGAAATGAACCACCTCAAGTCTTCACATATCTGTCAAGGCTAACGTGATTCACAGCTTAGCTGGGAGCACTGAGTCCAGTGGCACAGTCCTGGTTGCCTTTCTCCAACCAGCTGAGCATGCCATCACCTGTGCAATGACTGCCAGTCTCTGAGCTAGAGGGGCATAACTTGGAGACCCTTCAGTATTCCTTCGACTTTGTTCACAGTACAAGCTCTGTCTCTGAATTTCTTTTCCCATCAGCTGTATCTTTTGGAACTTTGGACTCAGTTCCCACACAGGCAAAGCAGACAATGTATCACACGGACCGTTAAGCAGAGACAGCTCACATCATCTCAGCAGTTTCAGCAGAAATTGAATCTGGATGCCACAAGGATAAGCGTTTGTTTCTGGACAAGACCAGACTGTTTCTGCCATAGGAAATAAATATGATGGGACAAGCCACAGGTGAAGCCCTAGTGGTGCACTCGGGCGAGCCTGTTCTTCCTGATGTCAGCTGGGAAACAATGGAATACATGAGGAGTGGCAGTGCTCCTACCTTTCCCAAATCCCAGCCCTTATCATGGGGCAGCAGCAGTGCTGGGAAGCCTCACAGAGCAGCCAAACTCATCACTGCAGCTACAGCTGACGCTACACTCACAGTCACTTGCCCCGGAGCTGCCTGCTTTGCACGTGCCTTGAGCCTTTCAGCCCATGTACATGAGAAGTTCCTCCCCTGTGCAGGATCTGCCTGCGGAAGGATCCAGCAGCAGCTTTCCAGTGGCTGTAATAAGCATCAGCAATACACCTATTTCACTGCTTTGTGTAATACGCCCACTCACCGAAGCTGAAGAGCTAAGCTAACGTGGAGGGAATGAAGAAAAGAAATGCATCCTGAAGCAAATCCACACGTGTATGTCGAGCTCTACTACGCAGGGCAGGGCAGAGGAGATAAAGCTTTCACTCTGTACCTGTAGGTATCCCTAGGGCTAGATGTGGTTCATGTTCACAGTACTTAGGCTGGATTGGTCACGGCTCAGGTCTAAATGCAGTTAGGTCTGGAAGGCTTTTCCCTGCAGAAATTCTCAGCCTGCTTGTAAAAAAATAACTGTGATTTGCACTATTTAAAATCAAAGAGTTGCCATGAGGTTACCTGTGGTCTAGAACCTCAGCTGTAAAGAGTCTGAGGATCACGCCAGGCAAAAGTTAACGTGGTTATTGATGGTTCCAAGGTTATGCTTTCACACGGCTGTGAGCATAAAGCAGGCAGCTTGCAGTCCTCATACTGAATGGCTATGAACTGGCAGAAAGCTGCAGCAGCAGTTAACACATCTGAGCAGGAAAACACTGCCGCGTAGGGAGATTTCTCGAAGAGATTTACTCCTAGTTCTGAGAAAAGAAGAAGTTCCTCAAAATCCTCCCAGAAACAATCCCTTCTATTTTTTTAATTTTCAGTATATGCTCTGAGCTTTTAAAAATCATCCAATAGCTACCGTGTGCTATTCGTGGCAACAAACAAAAGCGACTTCAGCAGTTCACATGCAATGTACAGAAGGAAGAACTTCAAGGAATGGGATGCAATCAGCTCAGAGAAGGCAGATGGATAGGAATATGCAACTCCTATGATTCAGTGAGTGACAATATGAACTATGATATTAGAGTTACTCAGCCACACCGCTGTGTAAGAGAGGTCCCATTGTAGTGTGCTGCATTAACAGCAGCAAATCCCTTGAGAATTCTGCAGGCCTTGTCAGAGCAGACTGCTTTGATGAACAGTGTAAACAGAAGATGAAATAATCACTCCCGAGCTTACAAGCACTGAAGCTTTTGAAGATTTCTGGTCTGCATTATGACAGTGGTACAGCCCTGCTTGGCAAACAGGCCAATATTTCAGTTTATGGCTGTCAGATGTCCCAGACTCACATGTTCATTTTAGATCTCTGAGGCTCCAACGACCTAGAGCTCTTCTTCACCTTTTATTTTCCTACAGAAACCAACCAAGACTAGCAAAGTCAATGGGGTAACTCATCTGCTTGTCAGCACTCGGATAATGGCTTCTTGTTCAAGAGTGTCAGTCAATTTTTCTAGTCTTTGTAGATGGCTAATTATAAGACAAAGCCTCAGTACTCAGTTAAAGATTTAACAAGCCAGTTTTAAGGAAATTAAATGCAAGCATGAGATTAATGACAGTGAGCATACTGTCATTTTATGGCTGGACTTCATGATCTTGGGGGTCTTCTCCAACCTAAATGCTTCTATGATTCTATACACATCTGGAGCACAAAGCTGGAGGGATCATCTCGGTCACTGACTCCAATTCCAAAGTCTACAGTAGGAGGCCAAAGGCCAAAACTACAAAGAAACTCAAGAGGAGAGCAGAGGAAATGAAGGTCATCACGCTGGCCCACACAATACCAAGAAATGCATTATGTCAAAGAGTTCAGAAAATCCTGACTAGTGGATCACAACCTACAGAGCACAGAGTAAAAATGAAATAAGGAGCAGATCTCCACTTATCTCACCAGGGAAGAAAACTCCTTCACAAGTCCACATCAAGTTTAAGCCATTTGCTTAACCAGATGAAGTTTGTCAATGACAGAATGAAAGGGCGGGTGTCCCAGCCTAATACACCAAGCATGCCACCACCTCCTTCCCCCAGTCTGGTATTTCAGGTGATCAATGGATGACAGCAAAGAGAAGGAAGGGAAGAAAATAAGGGATAAAGCAAAAGACTACCATGGACCTTAAGTTACGTTTCAAGAGGAACAATAGTTCTTGGGCTCTACAGACAGGCCAGGAGGAGACATGCTACATGAACACTGGGAAGAGGAACTCCAATCCCAAGGACACATACAGAGGTCATGAAGGTAAAGTTCTGACTTCCTTATCATGCTGTACACATGAGAGGACTCCCGTTTCTCTTCACCAGATAATTCTCATTCACCAGCAAGTTAAACTTCCACAACTTAAAACTTAATCCAGGAGCAGGGTCCAGAAAATCAATTGACCTTTCTCTGTATCAAGATAAATAATACTCTCAACAGGTTTACTTCCTCCATTAATATTTCTCTATAGAAAAAGAGATAAAATAAGTTTGCTGTAAAATCTCATCAAAAAGTGAATATAATTATGAGGAGAAGGGAATAATCCTTTTTTAAGCCAATATATCCATCTTGAGACAACCCTCAATATACTTTAGAACGTTTCAAGCAATTTTATCAGCATTTAGCAAGGAAAAAGAATGCCTTGAGGCTAGTCCTGTCAGCAAATATTTCCCATCTTCAGCTTAAACCTCAGTATTATTCCAGATGAATGCATTGCAGGCACAATTTTTTAAAGCACCGTGAACATTCTATTACACTGATGGCCACACTTTTCCCTTGTGAGCCATTATTTGCAAACATGGATACCCTGGAACAAAAAAGGTAATTGGTAATATTTTAGAAAGAACAGAGACACACTTCATACTAACAACCTCACATCAAGAAACTCAAAGGATTTTCTAAAATTATGAGACCAAGACCAAAGTAAATCTGCATTTGTCTGTCTCTGTGGTTTCATGAAAATAATGATTTTGCCATATCTCATAGAAAACTTTCTGGAAAAATCAAAATCACATTACCAGAAGTATTAAAAAAATGAAGGCATTGTGAAATTCACATCTATACAGACCTTTCTTCAGGAGCAAATTTATTTTCCCTCTTGTATGTTTAGTTGAGCTTTAGACCAGCTTCCTCAGCTGGTCTGCATTTTATCAATGGCATCGTAAGTTTTTCTACCAACTCTCAAGCTATTTATCAATACTGTTACAACATGATAAACTTGAAGTTCCCAATTAAAAGCTTCAAAGTGCATTTTCCAAAGGCCCTAAAACCTACGACGATTTCCCAGTTACTCTAATCACCCGAGAAGCTACTTGCAAATCATACATTCAAAGTAACCCCAAAGAGACGGAGAAATATTAGATCTCTCTAAAGCCATATATTTATTTGTAGTTCCTAAATCCAGAACACCTCACCAAGAAAGTAGCTGGGAACAGGTTTAAACAGCAAATTGACAGGAGCCTTCCTTTTGCCTTAAGGCACTTTCCAGGGGCACTGAACCTTTCCAGCTGTCACTGTGCTGTTCTACATGCAAAGGAACTCCTCTTTCTCCTTCAGCCTCAGAGAGGGCAATCGTACCTTATGCGTTTACCAACCTGTCCCAGGCAGTGAACTGAGTGATGCAGGCTCACACCTTTTTCTGCCTGTCCCTTGGTCACCTTGTGACTGAGTTTAATCTGAATGTAACCAGGTAAAGTGGCATGTGTATGTACAATACGTATTTTGCTCTGGGATTTTGTACAGTAGTTCTCTGGTCTCATGCACTGCATTTGTCAGTGTATGAATTTTACAGATAACTTACACTCCATGCACAGGTTTTGTACAGAGGTAAACTACACCCTTAGGCACCTAGCAGTGCTATTTCAGAAAATAAATGAATAAATCCAAACTTTATACACTATAAGCCTGTCAGCAGGCACAGACTGTAATCTTTTCTCCCTTGCAAACCCAAAAGAACAACAACTTTTTAAAGCACATTTCCTCCTTTTACAAACATGAGAGATAAAAATAATATATTTCCCTATTAATTACCCCACCTAGCAGCTTACTCATTTTTCTGAGAAAAGAAATTTCATAGCTGAAACAAGAGACAAGTCTTTCTCTTAGGGCATCCTTGAGGAGATGGTTCACTTCCACTGACTGAACACAACCCCCCATAACCTCTCAGGACAAGTGACAAGACTCCACTTTACAAAGAATCTGCCTACAGGCCAGCAACAACAAACAACCAGTTAGCAGGATTACCAAAAACCAGTTTAGAGCCCCGCTGCCACCCTGAGTGCAGGACATGAACCCCCTGTCTTTGAGCAACAAACTTTATTTCTTCATTTCTGCATGTTGAGCTGTCTAAACAACACGGACTCTTTGAAGAGAATTAGCACAAGAAGGAAAACAAAAAGGCATTAAAATTATGACAATACATAGTCTGCCTTCTAGTTCACAGGCATTTTAGGAAGTAATTTTTCACCAAAATACCATTCCCTCTGGATGCATTTAACAGCCAGCATTGCCTAAATGCCCTGTAGTAAATAGAGCTGAACATCACTGTAAGTTCTTTTTGACATTCCTGGTGCCATTCTTTAGAGCTACTGTGAGATGGTCTCCAGGAATACACCTGGCTTCTTCTCCATGTGTGTTCTCCATTTCCTTATAATGTCAGAAATACACAGCCTTAAAGGTTAAAATCTACAGTAAGGTAAGGAAGGGAAGAAGATTTCCCATCACACCAGTGAGAGCAGGATGAGAGACCTAATCCTGCAACACAAACCCCAAGCTCACTGCAGCAGGTAACACAAAGGAACCTGCGTGAAACTTAGAGGTGGTGGTCACTGAAAGGTGGAAAGTATCCCAGAGACAGGCGTTTCATTTCCATAATGCAGTTCCACTTCTTCCAATGGAAAAGAGAAAACCACATTCTTCTCATGTAAATACAGTAACCGTTTACAGATCTTAGAATATGCTCTGAAAAAACATCTGGGTATTACTGCCAACAGATGTTGTCATCATGATGATTACAATGCAGTGGAAACAGAATAATCCAGCAAATCACAAAAGACATATTCATAAAATCTACTGCATTGAGAGTGGCAGGGGAGCACTATAGTACCAAACTAGAGAAGGCAGGTAAAAAAGACACTGGAATTGGGATAAATAATTTACATTTTCAAACCTCACTAGGAAGCAGAAGGATGAATCTGCTGCCCATATAACACGAGGCATGGCTGGAAGTGAGGAGGTGGCTCTGCAAACGATAACCACAGAGAGGGAAGTGTATGTCTCACCAGCTAGACGCCCTGAGAAACTGGAGTTTTGGGGATGAACAACTGCGGGTTTGCTTCAAAAAGAATCAGGCATCACTAGTCACTGTGCTGCCCAGATGACTCGGAGTTTTAGCTGCATTATGTTTTATTTTAAGCAACAGTGTAAGAGCAAAGAGGACACACCGTGGTCACAGACACGTAAACTGCCCCCGAGAGGAGGCGAGGCATTAAGCCTTTAGAAACCCATTTGTGAGCCAGCCTTGCCACACCAGAGCCAGAGAAGGGAGAGAAAGGTTACTCGAGCCACCTGCTTTAAGGAGGCTGGGACTAATTAGGCTTGACAGCAGCACTCCTGCTTGCCCGTGCAGCTGGCTTGGTGTGCACCGGCCGGAGGGGAGGCAAGAGCCCGCGGGCTGCCAAAGCACCGTGACCACGCTGCGCGGGTGCGCTCACGGGGGGCTGAGCACTCCACTGCTCCTGCAAGACCTTCCTCCTGGGTATTCTCCAAGAGCTACCACGCACAGGCCGTTAGTTCTCCCTACAATTTGTTAGGGATTTTAAAAATCAATTTTAAAAAAATCCGAAAAGAAAGGCTCAGCTGTGCTGAAACGTAAACTTACTTTTCGTGTGGGCTATGGAACACTTTGATCCAGGTACAGGCACGCTCATTTCAAGCTGCCCCAAACAAGTGACTTTCTGCAAGCAGAGGTTCAGTTATACATCCTAAATTCCTTTCTTTGAGCCTCTCAGATAACTGTTCTCATTCCAAAAATACCCTCAGGTAGGAGCAAATGGACAAGACACAAGTCCTCCAGATTAAGATGCAGCTAATATTCCATCCAAGACAGTTCTCAGTTGATACCAGCACTCCCTTGCAATTCTAAAGCATTTTTTTAATAAATGTCAAATGAAGTTTGCAAACGTGCAGAAAATACACTGAGAGGCTCTGCCCCCATAAACCAACTCCTCCCTCCACCATCCCAATTTTCACCTTTATCCAGGGGCAGAGGTTAAGAAAACAAAGGGCTATGGAAACGTTACTCTAGATCATTACAAAGTTTCACCAATTAAAATATTAACAAGCAGCAAATAATTGTTTTTTTCCTAAATATCAAGTATTGGTATAAAGTATAGACATTTACCTGCTGACAAAGACAATTCTCAGTAACTTTACAACCATTTTCTGATACGGAAAAGCCTTTTGTTTACTTCCTAGAGAAGAAGAGAGCGGATTGTCAGTGAGACTCCGAGGATATTGAAAGTATTCCATCAGCAATGCTACTAATTAAAATCTCAAAGACCAAAACAAGTGAAGTAAAAAGCAGTGTATTAAGTGACCAGACTGAGAAACAGGATACATAATGAGAGCCTGGACCCACTGGGAGTGTTTTGGTTGGAGCTTGTTGTATATTTAAGAGAGAAAGTAATTTCTTAAATATTATTCTGCTGAATATCGGGGGGGAAAAATTGTTTTCGTAGCGTCCTTTCCTCCCTCTATGAAAGGTTGCTAGGGAATGGTTCTCAGTAAGGTCAAACAGTAGAAAACCCGCTGTGTGTTTTAATGAAGGCAAACACCACTTGAAAGCAATGCCTTCTGGTTCTTTTTACCTTTAAGCACTGCCTGGGAGTGCTTTCCAGTATTAATTCCTCCTGCATATCTGAATATATTACACAATAGGCAGAAAGAGAACAAAAAAAAAGGAAAGAAATGGACAGGCACCAAGACACCAGAATAGGGTCAAAGGAACAGAACTTCACAAAAGTGGGGCTTGCAGAGACGGCCTCTTTCTGATCAGACAAACCTTTTGGGCTATAAAAAGCACTCCAAGCCCACAAACCTGAGCACGGTTTCAAGCAGAGCAATCAATCCAAATTATAACTAAATGCAAGCTATTAGGAAAAACAGAAAAGAAACTCTTTTGACATATTCCTCCTTTCAG
This sequence comes from Chloroceryle aenea, assembly GCA_013399075.1. Classification (NCBI taxonomy): domain Eukaryota; kingdom Metazoa; phylum Chordata; class Aves; order Coraciiformes; family Cerylidae; genus Chloroceryle; species Chloroceryle aenea. The sequence continues at coordinate 400,024 of VWZY01005970.1, read as the reverse complement.
ATATTTATTGCCTTAAAGTTATATAAATGAAAGGAATCTTGGCATATTAGCATATCATTATTATCTGCCTTTGAAATGATTGTGGATCTACATGGGATATAAAATGTCGCTCGCTCTTTTACAGTCTCTCTTCCATTTACTCAGGAACAAGAATCCTAATAACCAAAGGATCAGCACTAGCTACTCTGCTTCCTTAGGGAAGAGTGAAAGGGAAGTAATTCTCATGAGGGCACCTAGATCTCAACTCGGGCACTAACGATTCAGTGTAAGGCAGCCTGCACAACTCGGACATGCCCTGCGCAGAAAACGTTTCATTACTTGGTCTGAAACCTGGCTTCTCTCAACAGGTTTCCAAATGGAAGGAGCCACACAGCATTTCTGTATGTAAGAAAAACCACTCCCAAGTTCTGGTTTTTATATATATATAAAAGCAAAGCAAACCAAACCTGTCAAAATGCAAAATGAACATTTTTCAAAATCATCAACTCAAATATCTGTAAATTATGAAAAAATCTCTCGACAGAAAAGTAATAGCTGTGTGAGCCATCTTCATTCTAGCAAGGCACTTTGAGATAAACAAAGACATCTGCTAAAAAAGACAATAAAATAAAATTTAAAACACATTAATTTCATATAAGACTCCCTCAGCAGTATGGCTCTAAGTATTTTTTTTTTCCTGAAGGGAAAATTGGAAAAACACCTGAAGCATGAGATGGCAGAGGCAAAGACACATCAGGAATTACCCTCAGAGGGAGCTTACTATGAATAAAAGTATGAAACACATTTTGATCTTTGCTTAAAAGACGATGAAGAGTTTGACCGTAGTTCCTCTGAGATGGGAAAAAGTTAAAGGCAAAGAAACTATTTCAGCCACAGCCTTCGCGTGCTGGAGTCTCACAAACACCATCTTAGTTGTGTAACTAGGCTTTGAAGCTCTGTTTGTTCTCCTCCCAGTAAATATCTGTGGTAAGCCATGGACAGTTTTAATAAGCATGATGATACCCTTCTGTTCACAGGCTGTGCCCTTTTAACTCTTTTCACTGTATGGCTCAGTCACAGCATGATAAATCACATCAAAATATTAAATTCATTTCATTCTACGAGTATAAAGATGTAATTCAAGATAGAATACTTAGAGAGTCAACCCTCTAATCGTCTGTAGCTGGAAGATTCTGAACACAGAAAGGCTCAAGGCGTATTACCTGCTGGACACATTAGAGGAAGTCTATAAATCAAATGATTTCTAGGGGTATGTGTATGTATAGGCATATAGACAGATTGCCCTTCACAACCAAGGATCATTTTCTTTAGCCATTATTTTAACTATATCAGGCTGAGGCAGTTCTGTGTGCTCATTTCACATTTACAGGTCCTCCTCCACAGCAATGGCTGAGAAAAGCTGCCATGGACCAAGGAAAAAAAAAAAACACAGAAAATTATTCCCTTTAAGAAAAACAACAACAACAAAAAAAGATAAACAGAAAGGAAATCTTTAACCCTGAAACACTTTCACTATTATTTTTATGAACACTGCTTATTTCTTATATTTCTTTTGGGATAATTTCTAGATGCTAGTTAATGATGTAGCATATTTTCTGTAATGAAACCCTAGAATAAGAAATCCAACTGCAGCTCCTTGATAAATGAGCAGGATCAGCAGAAGGATGAGTGAAAAAAAAATAAAAATTAGGTATTAAAAAAGAATTGTAGCCTAACCTGCAGCTGCTGCTCTTGTGTATGAGGCTCTTGAAACAGATGGGTGACCCACAGCCAACATGTACATAAAGGTATTAACAAGTCTGCTTATTAGAAAAAACAAAGTGACCTTAACCTGTTATGCAAGTAGAGGGAATGAAAAAAAAATATTTCAGACAAAAGGAAAATTTTTTATCTGCAAAGTATGAAAATAACAAGGGATTCCTTATCATCCCACAGCAAGCAGGGGCTAAGCATGTCACCTCCCCATCACCAGCCTCTGCCAGGCTGGGGCAGTACTCTGTGCTCCGAAGAGGTCCCGTCCACACTGTCACAGTGTTTCCATAAAAAAGCCCTTCCTACCTTGGGATGCTAAGCTGGGAGGCCACAGCAACTCCCCCTTTTTCCCCTGACTCATCACCCCCTGCTGCACCCCAGTAAGCGGCACCGTCTGGAGCTTGCTCCCCAGAAGCCCCAGCCTGACATGATGGGAGCCTCCACAAAGGCAGAGAACATGGCTGGGGTGGAACGAAGTCAAATGCATACTGCAAAAAAAATCCCAGTCTGTAGCAGGTATGGGTTTGAGTGGGATGGCTTCCCAGAAGTACAAAATCTTTCACACCTGCAGTTGAACTGTGCCCAGAACCTGAATAGCTGTGGCTACCAAGTACTGAATTGCAAGTGGAATGAAACAAGAAAGGAAAGGTGCACTTGGCACCTGTAGCCTGCCTCCATCCCCAGCCCCAGCTGGACTCCTGTACGGGCTACTGACCCCTGCCTAGCGAAGCCATCGGCAGGTCCCCGCTTACAGTCTAGCAAAACCATGACCATGGGAGGAGAGGGAGGGTTTAATTTGCTGTTCAGTTAGCTTAGCAAAACTCCCTGCTCTATAACACACCGAGCCACGCAATTGGAGAGCATAAAAACACAAGTGCAATGAGGTGACAGTGTCACAGATGTCTTCACTGTGGCAGTCCTTAACAAGTCTTGGTCTGGTCGCAGAGGGCACAAGGAGGTAAAACTGTTAAGCACATTCACCCCACCGAGAAACAGCTTTTAACTGCAGCAAACTAGTAGAAAAAAATGTGCAGTTGCACAGCAAGGCCTGACCATGGGAGGGGACCTGCACCTACACTCTTTCTGGCTGCTTCTTAGAAACACGATGAAAGCTCAGCTTAAACCTAGAAAAATCAGGTATGTTCTTCCTGTAGAGCTCAGAGTTTACCTGTCCAAAACTTGCAAACAAGGCCCTGTACCCTGATGAAAAGTGTGAACTATGTGTTCCAACAAACCATGGAAGGAAAGCACATACAGGTAAAGTTAGAAGGCAATGGAAGGCTCGAGAGAAACCACTGGAGAAAAGTTAATTGACAATACCTTGATATAAACCAACCTTTTGCAATTCTGGCAGATTTATTTGCTTATTTATTTGAACATTTTTCATTAAAAACTCAGTTACAGCCTATGATTTCTAACCAGGCACCAGATTCCCTGATCCAAAGCAGTCAATTCAATAAAGCTTTGTTTAAAAACAAAAAACAAACCAAATAAACAAAAAATAAAACCAAGCCACACCAAATAATTTGTATATACAGTGGCTTGCATATTTTTTGATTGCATTTGCTATGCTTCTCTTTCCTTCCTTTCTACTCTTCCATGCTAATACTCTAAGTCTAAAACCAGCAATCTCCACTCCTGGGGCATGTGACAGCACAGCTCAAGAAGATACCTCACTCCAGGTTTACACAGACATCTGGTTGACACAGCTTTATACGGTGCTGTTTCTGGGCTTGCCCAGTGGCAAGGGGAGGGCTATCCCCATCACCCAGGTATTCTTCCATGGGGGTTGTTAGGTTTTCCTTTCCCCTTCTATATTTAACAACCAGCTAAGTTTCAATTCTCCCAACAGAGAAGGCAGTCATTTAACTGAACCCAGCAGTCTGGTTTTTTGCCAAAACCAGGGGCAGCTTCTGGCCTACCTGTGAATTTCTAGTCCTGGTGGCTTTCATCACCTTGAAATCGAGTCCCGGATTTCCAAGAAGAGCTGTTTGCAAATACCCCAAGACACATGCACACACACACAGCCATAGAGTCACTTGGCAGCTCTCTACCACTGGGCAATACCCACATGACAAGCATTGGTCCAGTTGAGATTTTAGCCAGATAAATAAATCTAAGAATAGCAATGGAGCTGCTGAACCCTCTTCTCCAGGTCTGTTCTTCATCTTAGCTATCTACACGGTGATCAGCTTATGCCTTAGCAACAAACAGAACTGCTAGAAAGCAACTGTGGTTGTAACTTGAAATACATGTGCTGAGACAAGATAGTTCCAGAACTATCTGCTCATCTCCTCGCTGGTATCCAGCGATAGGGTGCATGGAAATGGTCCAAAGCTGGGTCAAAGCTTCACAAGGGCATGCAGTTACAGGACAGGGGGTAATGGCTTTAAACAGAAAGAGGGTTAATTTAGATTAGATGTAAAGAAGTGATTCTTTACCGCAAGAGTGATGAGGCACAGGTTACCCTGAGAAGTTCTGGTTACCACCTCCCTGGAAGTGTTCAAGGCCAGGTTGGATGGGTCTTTGAGCAACCTGCTCTAGTGGGAGGTGGGGTTGGAACTGGATGATCTTTAAGGTCCCTTCCAACCCAACCCATTCTATAATTCTATGAAAGCTGCACCAGGGACAGTTAAGGCTGGATATTAGAAGGCATTTCTTTAGTGAGAGGATGGTCAAATACTGGAACAGGTTTCTTAGAGAGGCGATTGATGTCTCAAGCCTGACAGTGTTTAAAAGGCATTTGGACAATACCATTTACAGCATGCTTTAATTTTTGGTCAGCCCTGAACTGATCAGCCAGTTGGACTAGGTGATCATTTTCCAACTGAAACAGTCTACTCTGCTTATTCTATTCCATGCCAAGTATGTACCGTGACCAAGTCCTACGGACTACGATAAGAGGCCGGATTCACTCAATGGTATTCAACATGCAAAAAATCATCAACTCTGAGCTGCTGTGAAACCACAGTAGCATACATTGAACTGACAAATGGAACACCATTCTTGCTCAAAAAATCATACTCTGATTTTCAAAATTTGTTCTAATCTCCAGAGCTAACAGCATTCTAACATCAACAAGCACGCATCTAAAGCTGCTCAAACTTAGAAACAATAGATCTGAAATTGCTATGCAGAGAGAACACCAAGCTTCAGCCCCAGGAAAGCTCCACAGATGTCCAAGAATCATCTGCTGAGAAACGACGTTTTAAAGTTTCACAGTTTCTGAGTGGCTATCTCCTCTGGGTCCTTTCTCCACAAAGCACTACAGACATTAAGAATTGGTTTTCCTGTGCCCCGGTGTTGAAATATGGCTAACTATTCCCCCTCCAAAAACAACACTAAAAAAAATGTAGGCATTAGTTTTGTTTGGGTTTTTTTTTTAGTCTAAACACACCAATAGCAGGATCAAAAATAAATAAATAAATCGATCCACAACAATTTGAACCAAAAGCTTTCAAGTGTTTCTCATACCTTTGGGCTTATTTGAATCCTTGAATCACAAAAAAGTTACCACAGTACTAATTTAAATACACACCACACACAAACAAGCTCTCATTATCTCACATCTCTATTGCTTAATAGAAACTGAGCACATAGCACTTTAGGAAGCAAGAATATAATTTAACATCATGTTTGTAATATGAGCTTATTTCCTTAAAATCACACGAAAAAGACAATGAATCTCCATCTCTATTTTTTATCCCATGAGCCAGTGAGAAAACAATTTTTCCCTCAAGTCGCTGCCACGCACAAAGGCAATATTCTATGAAATGTGATGACTGCTTGCAAGTACGAACAGAAAAGGAAGGCCTATTTTATGCACACACCAGGGTCTGTTCATTCTTTACATCCCTTGTCACCAGAGTTCCTTTCACCCGCTTGCCACACTTTGTTACAGTTATGGGTTTGATGGGGCCAAAACATCTCTTACTCATCAGCGTAACAATGTATGTTACAGAAACAAGACCCTGAAATGAAGGACAGAGATGGAAAACAATTTATATTTCCTGGTACTGTTCCCCAGCACCCAACACAACCACTAATGTGAGGGTCCATCCACCAAGTCTTTAAAGAAAAAGGATCTCCACATTTTATTTATTTATTTCAGTCATCAGAAACTGTATCAACAGTGCCCTTCTCTCTCTAAAGAGAATTTGCTAAAGCTTTTCTCTCAGCACCTTCCAGCACTGAAAACTACTCCACCTACGAAAGGCAAGGTATCTTCTCTTTGGCCTTCAGGGCTGCAAATCCACTGCTCCTACTGAAAAAACCCTACAGCTACTGCTCTTCCATGCTTCCTACCCTTCCTACCCTATCTCCAGCTGCACAGTAAATGCCAGGTCAGATGAATGCTAAACACATCGCCATCAGTAATTAAACGTGTGTTACTATGCAACAGACCCTGTTACACTGAGCGATGACTTTCCATCATTTCACCAGCACAGCAGCACTGAAATTAAGGTCTTTGCTTGCAGCACTCTCTTAAAAAAGGACTCAAAGAATAACCTCCAATGGCATCTCGCACGACTGTGCAAAAGATGCTTCGGATAAGAACAGTAATGGTGACTGGTCTGACAGCATGAAGAATTCTGGCAGTAGTATCGTAGTGCTCTATTTTTACTTCAGAATGTTGTTGCCTATAAAAAGTTCCATTGCTATTGAAGCTAATGCTCGCAACATTGATTTCCATGGTGCTGCTTAGAAAGACACTGCGGAAGAATAGTGTGGATGTCAGGGCATTTTATGTAGCAGCAGCAAGATTGTGCGAGCAGTCTGGGCAGCAGATTTGCTCCAGGTTATTTTGACTACTACACGCAACGTTCTAACCAAATAAGCAAGACATCCGAGCAGTGAGATGCAGTGAGATTTGGAATAGTCAGAACGACACCAAATAACACTGGGCAGACAAGCACTGCTCAGTAACTTTGATGTCCCACGTATCATTCTGTCAGCATTTTGTATAACTCTTTCAAAAGTAGGAAATTAAACCTTAAATAAAAAAAAATAATAATAAAATAGCAGCCCAGACCCAACAAAGCAAGCCAGGATATTGACCCAGGGCTGATACTCTCCTCTTAGCTCTCCAACTGTGACAAGGTTTTCCTGGCAGACAGGATCATTTCATAGTCCTCCCAAAAGACTCACTGATAACGCCTTAATGAAGCGGCAACAGAGAAGGAGTTCTTTTTGCAATTAGGAACATTCATCAACCATTTCCTTAATTCTCCAGTATGGGATCAGTTCATTAAAGAGCAATTCTAATTGCAGTGGGCACATCAGCCCTGAAAGAGGAACTTGGAAGGAATAGGAGGAAACAATTTAATTTAGATATACTCAGGTAGCACAAAGATCCTATATCAAAAGGATTAAAAAACTGACCAGACCACTGGGTCTTTTCTGTGGCTTCAGCGTGGATTTTCAACAGAGAAATTCTGTTTTCTTACCAGTCCTCATAAATTAAATACTGATCTTCAAGGTTAGCAAACAAACCAATTAAAAAATAAACAAATAATCCTACTGGATCAAGAAGAATCCTCCAGTCAGTCACGCTTTTCTGCTTTCAACAAAACTGAGGGAAGGGAGTCTGTCCACAAGACTGACAGCTCAGATCCCAGGGCATTCCGAATAATTTCATAAAGTTTCACTTCTGAGAAGAGACATTGTTGAAAGCAATTGTTCAGCCAGCCAACTACTGTCACTTCCATGAATATGAATAAGCTCCAATATAGGACACTGAGCTTTTGCAAATGTAGGAAGATCCAATTGTTTGGAGTTAATATTTGCCAATAAATCAACCCACCCTTATTTAGAAAATTTTATTTTCCTCTGGTGTCTGACTGCGTGGGTGAAGTTTTTGTTTTAAAGTCGCCTTCTTCCCATTTTCATAAAGATTTTTTTCATATCTCCTTGCTAAGCTTTCAGAGCAGCATAGGGAAACCTATTGTTAATGGGATCAGGCCCTTGAGAGGGTGTATATTGCTGTTTCTCCTGAATGTGCGTGATATTGGCTAGCACACGGGAAGAAAAGATAGCAGAAGAAATTGTTCAGAGTTCACGAAAATTAACATTTGGTGTAATTTTGTAACCGTAATTTGCATGTACACAACTTAAAACATAAATACATATGGATTAATGCAAATTTTCATATGGGAAAAGATTCACTCTGTGCTCCTTAAAGCTAAGGGTAAGGCTGGTGATGAATCATTTTTTTTTTAATATTCTAGTCTGGGTATATAAATAGCTCTCTGTTTCTAGAATAATTACTACTGAAAAACACAGCTTCTGAAATAACCCAGGCCATAATTAACCTTGGCTTCATTAAATCACAAATCACATCTTTTGAAAGTCTTATTTGTAAAGGCAAGCTGATTAATTTAAACGTTTCCCTTTGCAAAAATCTAACTGAAGCGATTCACCTACGTAGCTACTCGTCAGATCTTGCGAACTCCGGGAAGGTTTTTAGCCAGCCACCTGTCGACCTTCCCCTCTCGCCGGCCACCCGGGAGGGAGCTCCACTCTCGGGGAGGGCCGTGCTGCCGCCGCCGGCAGCCTCGGCTCTGCCGCCCCGGAGGGAGCAGACGCGCAGCAGGAGATG
>VWZY01005970.1:343798-388088 GCA_013399075.1 Chloroceryle aenea | reverse complement strand
TACAAAGTCACTGTGTGGGAATGGGGGGGGGGGGGAGCGTTGCCACAAAAGCAATCTCACTTCCACCGAGGAAAGGAGGTTAAATTTATTTGTGTTTGAAAAGTGCTTGGGCATCCTAGCCTGAAACCTGTAGAAATAGCAGCTGTTAACCCCACAATTTATGCAGGCAGCCAAACTGCAGCCAGTTACACTCCAAGCACTTGGGAACGGGCTTATCTTTAATAAGTTTGCACAGTGTGGCCTTGAACTCATCTGGGATGCCTCTGGCTAATATTTTAATAATAGTAAAATAGTAAATATAAAATATTAAAAATCTAAACCCAGTAAATTGGACAAGTTAGAAAATTTCCTGTGAAATCCTTGAGCAAACACTCTGCACACCGAAAAGGATCCAGTCCCACATGAGGAGACAGAGGACAGGAGCTCAGAATACTATAAAACAGCCTCACAGAAGCAGGCCCCCGAAGAGGGCAGAAGGGTATTTGGCACAGCTGGACACCAGCAACAAATGATGGTAATGCCCAGAAGAAACACCAAATGCCATGAACCCCTGATCTGTAACATGCGATGTATCCTGAGACCTAAACGGGTCCCCCACACCACAGAGAACTGGAACTTCAGCAGCACTTCTGCAAGATGGAGAGTTGCAACAGCAAAGCTTCACTGTGGCTGGTTTTGAACCTGATCTAAGTCAGGCTGCATTATCTTGTCTTTCTCTTCCCTCTCCATCCCTCTCCCCACCACCTCCTCGCCTTTTTTTTCCTTGTTTTAAACTTTTCTTCAGATTAAGTTTTTCATAACACTGACTGCTTCCCCAATTATTTCCCTCCTTCCAAAAAAAGCTATCAATATTTCATTTCCATGCCCAATATAAATGGGTGAGCTCATTTCAATTCTGCCATTCATCATTTGCCATCAGAAGAGCACTGACACTCTGTGGTGGGTGTACAGTGTGTAGATGCTGCAGTCAGCACTAAAAGTCTAATCCATTTGCCAACATTTTGCATATTAAGAAGGTTGTAAGTCACCGTGATATTCCATCATCATTGTGTAGGGGACAACTCATTACACATTATTATGTAAGGTGCCACTGGATTTACAGTACCAATGGAAGAATGACACCTCGTTAGAAATATGCAAGGTAAATACCCAACTCAAGTGACAGTTGCTATTCAAAGTTCAACCCTGTGACAACAGATGCAATTCTATGCTCATCTCTAACAGCTCTATCACCTCTGCAAACCACTGTGGTGATTTTAAGCTAACGTACCATAAGCTATTGCTGGGCTTATTTCTGCTGTCGGATAGAACGTTACAAAACCTGTAGAGAGTGGGGTTTGCCACCACAGGAGACTGGCTCGGGTACAGCTCTGAGAACTGCACTGCAATCAGAAACACGGACTGTCCTAGACAGGTGGGCAGAAGGGCTTGTACAGGGCCATTCTCCAGAGGCGTGTGCCCAAGGCTCTGTCCCTCTGGGATGTCTTAACAAGAAGGAGGCACGTCTCAAAGGCCATCCCCAGCACAATGGATACGGGATACGGCTGGATCTGGAATGTCGCTCATGCTTACTGAGCATTTACAAAGCTGCTTCATGAGCAGGGGGTCTGCAAGACCGGAGCGTTGAGACTTTCACCATATTATAGCCTATGCTTAGAATAACCAGAGTGCTTTCAGATTCAGCATTTTATCCTCTCTTATCCTAACTTCCACCCATTTACTACAGCTGAGGCTTCCCCACACAAAAATTGGGACAATGTTAAATGCTTAAAATAACGTGAGAAACACTGGAGGGAAATTATAGCTCTAGTTGGGGAAGGAAAAAAAAAAGCCCGACTCACTGTCTCAGTAGTTCAGGCACGGAAAGTAATCCTCACCAAGCCACCTCTAGTGACTTCTAAATTTATCTCTAGCAGTGGGAGGTGGCTGGTGGTGATTCTCTAAGCCCTCTCACAGCACAGATCCATGATGGCCCATGCATTTACACCTAGCTCAGGTAAGAACTAGCCCCTGAAGTACGTGTGTATATATCTGTGTGTGTTCATGTAGCGAGGATTGGTTTTCCCTCGGGAAGTGAGGGGAGCTCCTCCTCTGTATCAGTTATATTAGGTGTAGAGATGCAGCCAGTATCTACAGTTGTTAGCTGCTCAGTCTATGGAGCTGGAAAAATGAAAACAAGAAACAACCAAAAAGATTCTAACACACAACATAGTAACACCCTCCCTCCTTCCTCGGCAGCCATCTACAGTTAACACACACAAAGTCAAATTTCATTGCATTTTAGAATAAAGTTATTAATAGCTCTGCTTCCCTTTGGAAACAGTAATGCAAAAACTCAGATCTACTCTACATTCCCAGCTTTGTGGATGTTTATGTTTAAAAAGTAATTTGATTGTCATTCTCCTGTGGTGACATCCCAAGGTTCCAGTTGCTTTACTGATGGAAACCTCCTTTTCTCTTTTCATGGTTGGTAGCATAGTATGTTGATTTTCCAGGAGTAAATGGACTAGAGGCTCTCTGCAAGAAGAGGCTGCTGAATTATGGAGTTCTTTGTGGGACAGTTGACATTCTTGATTAATTTGTTGTGTGCCTACCTGCAACTTTGCTACAGTCACACTTTATTTGGATTGACATGCCTTTTAGGAGGCCTGTTGCACACCGGTCATAGACCAGAGCGAGGTTTTGCTTGTATTCTTGGGAAAAGAATTAAGACTCAGAATGGAGTCAAGTGCCAAGTAACTGCATTTGCCCAACAACAGGTTCACAAACACCATGAGAGAGAGAGAGAGAGAGCGAGCAAGGAAAGAGAGGAAGGAAAGGGTCAGTTGCAATAGTTACCACCATGGATCTGCATCATCCTGTCAGTCCAACTCGTTTTCAGGTCTGGTGGGAGAAGGTTCCATCTGATGTTGGTTGTTTCCACTCTGATATTGGTCTGTCTTACTGAATATTCATTCTTGTTCAATGAACTACTCAACTTCTTCCAGGAGCTGCTTTATGTAACCCCACCTACCACCCAGCAGTGGTACACGCGCCCAATAACATCTCTAAGGGGTGGTCTTCAGGGGGGGCTCCGGACCCCTCGGTTTTCCAGCCCTGAGGGTCTGGGCACATGCACAGGGGTTGGGTTACAGTTCTCAGAACCAGCTCTGCATTCGAGTACGTAGGAGACAGGAGCTTCTAGTCTAGTGGTCCAGCCATTGCTCAGGTTGCACTCTGATGTTCGCCCACACCGGTGCGGCAACGCTGAGACAAGCGACCGACAGCCTCTGCCACAGTCTCTGACGATGCCATTAAAAAAGCAATGCACTATTATTTCCAGATTTTTACCTGATTTAATTCAGCAGAGTACACACAGCCTAGATTTGATTTAATTCATTCTTATGTTTGCTTAATTCCATCAGTTAAATATCTATTGCATCATGATAAGATTCGTATTTACTTCCCCACTCCTTTCTTCCCACTGTTCCTTTTCATGCTTTATTTTTCTTAATGGGCATTTTCCTTACAATAGACAAGGTCTTATATAGGATTTGCCATCCTCCCACATTTTCATAGTTGCATAAATGCACTCTCAGTGTAGCCAGAGAGAAGCTGTATCAGTGTTAGCATTTGTATTTGATAAACACTTTGGTTCAGGAGACACTCAAAAGGAATCTATTTTAACACCACCAATATGTCTTTTATGAAGAGCTCTAACACAGGCAGCCAAAGAATCCTTTGTCGCTGCTGTTTGGGATGTGAGTGTAACTCATAGTAACGGGGAAAAAAACCTTTCTCCTTCACTGCTAAGCAAGCCTTTTGTCATGATAGCCATTGGATGTATCCATTATAGGCAATTATTTATATCCAATTACAGCCACTGGATAGAATGTAACAAAGTAGGCGTGGTTGCCATCTTTGCTACAGTACAGAGACACAAGGATGCCAGCTCCCCCAAATAGAAATGCTTGTTAACTAGTCACAATTTAATAGTACCATATCAAGATAATCTCTGAACAAACTTTTCTGGCAGTCACTGGAGGGGGCAAAAAAATTGACTATACTGTCCACCAAACAGATAAAATCTTCACCAGGGGAATTCCTGCTCTCAAAGTTAGGGCATACGAGTGAGTAGAAATGACACGACATCCACTGTCAACTGTTTGCAAGTTACTCAAAAGACATCTCGCATGCCTCTTACTGATCCTTCCACTGTACACACTGTCCAGCCTCATCTGTGAGATACCAGTTACAGACAACATGACATTGCCAGGACAGCTGTCCTCTCCCAGCGCAGCAACCCAAAAAGGCAGGCAAATCCAGAAAGGAAAAGCAAAGCCAGAAGCACCCCAGGTCCCATTATTTGTGTAGCCAGCGTAAGTACATATTGACTGGTCTCACACTTTCTCAGGTAATAATAGACAAGAACGACACCTACATCGTACAGAGACTTCATTGTGAATACATTTTCCAATATTCCCACTATCATAAAACCATCAACACTTGACCCTAGGAAGATATCCTTGCTTTGTTAGAACCAATTGACGCAGCAGGGTGGGTATGCCAGAGGAGAGGAAAAAGCAGGTCACTAGAAGTTATCCTGCAGCTCGCTGCAGCTGGCTGAAGGCTCTGGAGAAGTAATATCCCTGCTACTTTTCCTTATACCCATTGCAGCAGTCACACAAACTAGATGCTGCTGCGTGGTGAATCAGACAGGCAGAAAAGTCTGAACACACACTCTTGAAAAGTTCTGCCCCCCAGCCAAGACACGGTAACTGATCTTGTGTTTGTTCCTGCTCCACTGCAAACCCCGCTGGGAAGTGATGCAAGCAGAACGGTTGTGCTACAAGCCAGGCACGGGAGCACTGCCCTTTGCTGCACCTCAGACAAGTGACAGGAACCTTTGCAACTGCACTCACTCAGTCCTTCGCCATCACCAAACACCGATGCAGCTTGCGAGTGCAGACTCCAGTGGAAAATGAGCAGAAAGTAATGTGAGCTTTAAGAAAACCTGATCTTTCTCAACAGGCCATTCCAAACCATATTCTATTTAATGACTGTCTCACAAAGGGCCACTTCTCCCAGCTGGTGAGGTCTCTCTTTTGACTTGCAGTGCTGCCTCATGGAGTTTGAGGGCTTTTTTTTTTAGCATGGTTTTGCAACATCTACTTTGCAGCTATTTGTACAAATAAGGGAACCTTTGTCTTTTCAGTGACTCCATTAGCATTAACGGCAGTCACACACACAGCAAGAGAAAAATACATTCTCCCAGGAATCTGTCTTGTCTTCAGGAAAAGGTTGCCAGTCATGGAGTTCGTAATTCATACCCAAGTTCCCAGGAAGGAATAAAATGAAGATTTTGTAACAGAAACATCAGCTTGACTCTTGTGGTATGGCTGACTTTAAAATTATATCATGATATAAAGCCTTTGGTTACTGTATTTTTGTCTCTTAGAGGAGGGAAGAAAAAAACTTAAAAAAAAAGAAAAAAATCAATCCAATCAGTGTAATGAATGTTATTTCTTACATTTCCTACTCAAAAAAGGGATCTTTTTCAAAGGCAGCACAATCCAGCCACTGGAGCAGAGAGGACATGATTGCTGGGCTCCATTCCCACCACAGTCACCGATTCATTTCATGACTAATTGAGTGGACTGTTGCATGAACATTGTATTCAGTTCTCAATTTAATGGTGAACAAGAACATCAAGTTCCTTTCCTCAGTTACTGCACTCAGTCAGCTGTCCTCCTTCTCTAGGAGGTATAGGGAAAACATGGCAGGTTTATTTTTGGCTGGGCCAACAGGTAATTTTAAGTAATTTAAAGTTTGTAAATCCTACAGAGACTAGAATTATTTTTTTTTCATATTTAAGTATTTTTAAAGAGAAAATGCTTCGTGTGGTCCTTGGGAGCAGCCCATTCCATATAACTGAGCCTGGATGCAAACATTCAGTATTCAAGCTCCACTGCTGACCTGAGTGACAGGACTTCGGCTGTCTAATGATTTTTTTCCTTTCAATTCCTTAATGAAGGGGGTGCAGTGCAACACCACACCTTATATTGAGATGGATAGGAAAAGCTCTAGAGACAAGCCCACCAAGAACTACAGGCTGGCTGTAGTTACCTCTTAGCTACATTCAAGTCACTCCTTCAGCTCTGCTAGAGTAGGCACCTGACCTAGGTCTCCCACCCGAGGAAGGGGTGTTCTGATGACTAGATGTCGAGGAAAGAGCAGGGCAAGAATATACACCTCTTTTGAGAGAAACAACAAAGGAAAGCAACCCACAAAACCCCCACCTTGAAGTATTTCCATATGGTCTGGTGAGAAAGAGGGAGGTAAGAGAAGCACACCACTCACTTCCTACTTCGAGGCTGCGGAGGGTGTTTGTCCACGTGGACAGGGTAGTCGATTTCTAACCCACCCTTCCCTGTGTCAAGAAGTTTCCTCAGGTCAGGTTGATTGCCTGGGGGCATTTTATGCTGCTGTTTCTGTGATCACTGCTGCCTATGAATACATGCAGGCATTCACAGCCTTTCCAATGTTTTCATTCACATGAGCCACATCTTGGTTGTGTCTCACCCCTCCACCACCTATCCATTCCCATGTGCATGGCCTCAGCTGGGAACATAAGCGTGTCCCATAGGTATGTTTGCAGTAGTCCTTATAGCATGGCCAGTGGAAATAGGCAACCCAGAACTGCATGATTTTGTAGCTCCCTACACAGTACAGTCTGAGTCGAGTGTATTGCCATAGCACATATGCTTATGCCACAAAAAAAGGTTAAAAAAAAAATAATTAATTGGTTTAAGAGCTCCAAAACCCTCAGTTCCTGGTATACAACACCTGAAAACACTGGAAAAAACTACTTCTTTTTATCATTTACTATTAGAAATTAACTTAAAACTGACCTGTCCTGAGAGAAAGACTATAAAGGGGACCAAACATTTTTTTCTGATGACTCAGGGATGTTGCAGTGAAGGGTTGATGCAAAGGGCAGGGAGGATGAAATCCAGGCGCCACTCCCCGAGTCGCTGCCCGTGTCACAAGCACCTTTCACTGACCAACAGTTTGTAAACTTCCCAAGTCCTCCGATATCTCTGTAACATCGTCAAATACTCCCAACCATGTTTCCAGTCTAAACCGTGCTGCGTTATACAGCAATATATCATACTTCAGCTTCATGCACGTCTGCAGCTGCAACAGCTTTGTCTGCGGCAGTGCTGGATCCTCACACCAGACTATACACCAGGCAACATTGATTCTTAAGCAATGGCATCGATTACAACTCTTATTTTAAGAAGTCTGGCAGGATACAGCCGTTAGATAAGTACTTTAATACCAATTTTGAATTGCATTTCCCAGCAGCTCTCCTTTCTTTACAGAGGCTATAGAATAGAATTACGAGTGAAGCTACTGACTTCAGCATGGCTTGAGGATTTACACCAGCAATATGCAAACACATATAATATGCAAAATTCTTTTTAAGTGCAAAACTTGTTATTTTTTTTAGCCTCTCCCCACTAGCTAAGAAAGATGATTGTTTTCCTGAGCGATAAATTTATTAAATTGAATTTGACCTTTTAGAGCATACTTAGCTAGGGATTTCTGCTCCCTGGAAACACAGGCAGATTCTTCACGTACTGCTCTGAGTCATGGAAGAGTCTACACGCAAGTAAGAAAACCACTCTTGGAAGAACACTTTATATTAAATAAATTATACAAAATTACACCAAAAGAAACCCCAACCTCGAACCCAACGCATACCATTGCACCTACATTTTAAATTCTGTACTTGAAGGTGTAAAATCATTAATTTTCATGCTTCCAGGCAGTCCTCCAGACTTATCACCACATCATTACTTGACCAGTATCATCGAGGTGCCATTTAGAAGTTATTATTGGAATGAAGTAAATGCCTCACCATTATTTCTATGCAAATTTTGCTTTTGTTCACTATCCTCCGTGGCTCCCAAGCAAGTACAAATCTCCTATTCATTATACTGCTTTGCCAGCTGGATCCCAATACCATCCTTTTCCACCTCTAGCTTCTTCCTGTCAGAAAGGCCGCTGAGTGCCTTTACCTGTGCTGGTCCAGCTACAGATCCACAAAACCTCTTCCTCGAGTAAATAACCACCCTTTTCCTCACACAGTGTGCAGATAAAACCTTTACCCTTCCTACCACAAACTCCTTGTTTCACTCTCAAGACTCAGTAACGTCAGGAACATAAAAACCTGAGGTACACAGTAACCTTTCTGTCACGTATTACAATAAAGCAAGAGTCTGTTTCCCAGCCTTGTTAGGAGCATTACCTCTAAATGGTTATCAGTCACTTAGGCTTTTGATGGACTTATCATGATGGATAAATTATATTTTACTTTCGTCAGTGGTTTGTTTAGAGAACTTGGGTTCCACCACCTGACTCGGGCTTATTCATACAGGTTTCCCTGTCAGAGGCAGATTTACAGGCAGGGTCCAAAGAAATCCAGCAGAAATCCTAACTGAAGGTGTATCCATTATTCCATCATTCCATGCAGTTCCTGCAATTTACCAAGTAAAATGCATTTAGGGGAGACAAGTCACAAAAGATCATTTACCACTCTTAATGTTTATTTCAAGCCTGTCTTTCCAGCCTACATTGAAGGATTTCCCCTTATTTAAGGGCAAACCAGTCCTAAGAAATTAATAAAAGCCACCGCTGCTCCACCACCTTCACCTGTGCCCATTAACAGGGCTTACAGAGAAGGGTCACAGGAGGACCAGCAGCAAGTGCCACAGAACCCTGAAAACCTGCACTGGATTTAGGAACAGTCCACACCAGAGAGTGACTTGCCCTCTCCTCAGCATTGGGAAAGACAACATTTCCATACAATAAAAGAAGAAAAATCAGATTGGCCTAGGATCACTCCAGTGAAATTATTGCCTTCTCGACAGGTCCCTCATTCCACTGTCACGGTCAGAGCCTTGCCCCCCCAGGGGAATGCAGTACTGAGTATTGCTGTGCCATGGAGAGCTGCTGCACAGTTCTGCTTCAGCCACTCAGTCTTTCTGCTGCTCTGTTGCCATCTCCTTGGATTTCTTTTGAAATCCCAGAAGTTCCTTTTTACTGCAGACTAGTTACTGACCACCTTTGCATTATACATACAAAAGAAGCCTCTTGATAAATACATTATGGAATCTTTTTAGTGTACTTTCTTCTACCTCCCTCTAATTCCACCCCGAAGAGGAATGCTATTATAGCAAGGTACAATTATAACAAAGAACATTCCTGCAAAACTGTGCTTCTTCCTACTCTTTATCAAACTCACAGTTAAATCCTCTCATCCATTTAAGAAAACAAATCTCACAACTTTGTTTTCTTAAACCTGACAAGCATATGTAATTATTGGGTGCAGCACTTACTTAACAGACACATTTTTCCCCCCCAGGTGTTTGTTTTTTCCCTCCAGCACACCCAAGATAGGTCAACACCTTCTTGGCAATGCCTGATGTATGTTAGTAATAATTTTTTTCTTCCCTGCTCAAAGTGGAAGTGGATATGGATGTATGAATTCTGTGTAATAATCCAGGGTGGACAACTTCACTTTATATCTGGGCTCAGCACTGTTTTCAGCAGCATTTCTAGCCTCAGAAGCTAAAGCCCTCCATCAGTAACAGCATTCCTTCTCTTTTTGCCCACTCACCCACATCATTGCCTAGCTACAAAACCACACGAGCAGAAAGAACATCTAGCAGGTAGATCAAAGTCACAGATCATCATCTGATCACACACTCCTATTAGGTTTATCTAGATTATTATCAGTAAAAATCCTGAGATCCTACATTTCCAGCACACACCCTGGCTATGTAGGCCAGCCAGAGGGCCAACTGATTTCTTCAGTTTAGATTTCTAAATGCCTGAGCAGAAGTTCTCACTACCTGCAGTTAGGGGTGAATCCTGTGATATTCTGCACACAGGACAAAACCATCCTTCAGTTACGGAAGGTGTCAGCACACCAGCTCAAACGTTTCTCCATTAGCACACAAATAAACTCCGCGTTGCTTACAGAGGGGCAACCAGATTCAGGATACTGTCTGAGGCTAAAACAGACTCTTCAGCACTGGTAAGGAAATAAAATGAAGAGGCAAGCAAATTTCTCATCTGTTGGTTTCTGTAACCTTGTGCTCATCTTGCTGCAATGTAGTGGAATAAATCTGTTCTGTGCATTTATGGATTTCATTTCAAGTCTGAACAAGGGAAAAAAAAATCATTTAAAAAACCACAGATCTACTAAGCTGATTTCCTCTAGAGTTTTATTAAACTAATTAAAGATGGAATAATGCAGTGAACAAAACTGAGTGACCAGTTACAATTAAATCAATAGGTTCAAAGGATCAGATCACTAGATTAATACAGCAACAAACAGCCAAATCAGCTCCCAGGAAGAATAAGTTTGCTACCTTGCAGGAAAAAGAATGAATTACTTTGTATTCATGCTCAACAGAGACGATTTAAAGGAAGTGCCTGTTCCCTTTCAACGCAAGGCCACAGCCAGCACCTGCTTCGATGTCAACTACAAACCACACTGGTGAGGAGCACAGGCTCAGAATGCTGCTTCAGATTTCAAGAGACAATAAACTACAGGTGAGGAAAAGGAGCCAAATGGATAGCAGCAGCAGCTCTGACCTCAAAGTCAAGCCAGGAAAAGTTTCCTGAGGAAATCTTCTGAGGTGTTCTGTTCACACACCCACTAATGCAACATGTGGGTCTGTAGACAACAGAACCCTGCAAGAATGTTTCAGAAGTTTAGAGCATCACGTTTTCTCATCAGGATTACTCATTTTGGTCTCTTTTCTCTACCTGAATGTCCATCGTCATGAAACTTAGGGTTTGGTTCTTTTTTTATAATCTGAATTCTTGAGGAAGTGGTAGGAAAGTGACTGAAACATACACAGTGCAATCACCCAAACTTCTCCCATGTTTTACAGAACTAGCCAGAAAAGT
Organism: Chloroceryle aenea; assembly: GCA_013399075.1. Classification (NCBI taxonomy): domain Eukaryota; kingdom Metazoa; phylum Chordata; class Aves; order Coraciiformes; family Cerylidae; genus Chloroceryle; species Chloroceryle aenea. Next base: position 377,123 of record VWZY01005970.1, on the reverse strand, counting down.
AAAATATAGAGTGCTTCCTTCAGAAAGAACTGATAAAAATCAAAACATCACCTTTCTAATGCCTTATTTCATGGTGTCTAGCTCACACAGTGGCCAAAAAAATCTTGGCCAGTTTGAAATGCATGAAATTTCTACAGGCTAACTTCTTTGCAGTACCTCAAAATTGTCACCTCTCCATTTCTTTTTTGTTTTCCTTCCACTGAAAAATTTATCAAGAATACTCTTGCAAGAAGGTGTGGCTGCCTCTTCTACTTTGATCAGGAGGTGTACATTAGAGCAAAAGCTAGCCTTCCAAATATCTTGTTGCTCCTAAAAGACAGCAGGAACATAAAAATCAACCCCTTGTGAACAATTTAATGATCACCATCATAGACAAGGGCAATAAACTTGACTGACTGCACAAGCACTGATTCTGGGGGCTCATCTCAAGGGTAGGACTGTTCTTCCTCCCACCAGCACCCTGGTTGGGTCAATGCAGTCCCCCTCCACAGCTACAGGGCACCCTCTGCCCCTAAGGGCCCTTCATGGCCCCAGGTCCAAATCCCAGTACTACAATCTGCCTGTCTGCTATTTGACTGACTGACGTTAATGAAACTGTGATCAGGCTACTGGTGTCACTCCTCATCAAGAGAAAGAGGCAGTTTTACTCTTTCATTACATTATCTGCTGACAAACAGTACAAAACAGTTCACAAATGAACAAAGCTTCCCTCGTTATGTTTGCAATAAATTGTCCTTAGAAAAATAAGCACTTTTCTTGAAGAAAACTACAGCACCATCCAAAATAAGCACTGCTCTTCACAGGTAAAAATCAACCCCAGAATGACACAAACCAAACTAAATTCTGATAGGAACCATCCTCCTCCTTAAAAGCTGAGGAAGTTTAAGATGACCTGTTATCTAGGGAGAGGTGAATCCTCGCCAAAGAATCACCAGGAACTGCTGCTGCAAAACCAAAGCCTTTACATGGGTGTAGCATCAACAAGGCCTTAAATAGGCTGACAGGACTTTGAATGCACAAAGACACACAAAATAATAAGGGTTTTCTCTTTATTACCTTCTCTGTTCCAAAGCATACTTTTGATGTGCTGATCTATTTTCTTTTAACAAGATGGTTTAGTTCATTGCTTCTCACATGACTAAAAGCAGTACATTGCTTGCTTTCTACAAAAGACAATAAATAACACTAAGGGAGTTATATAAGAGAAGGTAGAGTAACTTTATCACGGAAAGCATCTCATAATGACAGGATACAAGATAATAGTCCTGAGGAAACATAATAATAAAATGTGCAGGGTTTATGTAACACCCTTTTAGGCTGATTTTTCTACGTTCCAAATACTCCCATAACCATCTTTTGGTATTTCTCCTGCACAGCTGGTTACACCATCCATAAGCAATCTCTGTCTACCTGGTATTATTATTATTTCAAAAGCAATTTCTTTCACCTCCTTTCAACTAAGACTTATGTTAAATCTAATTGCCAGTTACCACCCTCCCTTCTAGAAAAAGAAAATCTGATTTCCAACCGTTTGAAATCCATCCTTATTGTAAACTACAATATAATTATACGAGCATTTACTGGCATTTATAGGAATATGATTAGCAGAAGACAAAAAAAGTGGGTGCCTTTTGTGTTCTCAGTGTTTTAACTTGAAATGATAACTCCCAGATGAGCATAGCCTTACAATAACAACCCTGTGTATATTACAAACAGAATGATCAGCAAGACGTAAAAAAGGCATTGGTTGCTTGCTTGTGATTAGTAAAGTAGTTAACGGGGAAGGAATATTATTCTTGCTGGGTGCTCATTATGCATTCGATACTCTCTATTTATAGGACAGTGAAACATGGGATTTATAAAATGCCATCTGCTGGTTTCTTTTTAATGTATAGGATTTCTGACTTGAGGAGCCGTAGTTCAGCAGTACTGGTAGTGCTACATCTAATATTAAAGCTTTTGAGAAGGCTTTCATAGAACTTGAGCCACTAAACATCAAGAAGCACGCTGGGTATATATCCTGAATAGTGTATCTCCTGTATTCTTACTCTAATCTGTTTCAAAAGCAATTTATACTCTCAGGTAATTGATTTCGATCAATCACTCCAATAGCATCAGCCACACAAAATGCTAACTTGTAATGACCCACAACTGTGATAGAAGTGATCTTGTTCTTTGATCTCCACGAGAGAAGGTGGCTCATGAGAGAAGCTCACAGAGATGTAAACTACAGGCAAAGTGGCAGCTGTTCTTTTTCTCTAAAAACAAACAAACAAAAACACCAACACCAAGCAAACAACCAAAACCAAAGAAACAAACAGAAAAATAATCAAAAAACAAAACCAGAAGAGTCATTAAAAAAAAATATATATATTAGAATATGTCTGCATCAAATTTATCAGTACCTAAAGCATGGATTTCTTCTTACATACTAACTATGCAAATAAAGCACTCGTGGTGAAGGTTAATACTGGAGTGTTTCAGCTCTGGTAACTTTGACTGCTATTGACTTCTATTCCTAATTAAGTCATCAAATGGTCCGATATCCAGATCTTAGTTTCCCTTTCAGCATAAAGAGCTGGCTTTAATGCAGTGAAATGGTGATTGATTTTTATGTTTTTTCCATGGATCACTATGTATTCATATCAGCCTAAGTTTGGAAGGGGCTGTATCCCTGGCTAAAGGTCTTAATTAGGACTACTGACTCCAACTGGAACTGTAAACCCCAAGCTGCTCACAGGGCAAGCAAACAGAGGAAAAAATAGCTAAGCACTGTCAGGGACAATTCATATTTTGGCAGTTTCTTAGGGATATCAACGCATCAGTTGTTTCCTATTTCACCTTGACTGCAGTCTCTGCTGTTGCCTCAGTCTTCCATCCCTGCCTTGCCACAGTTCTTCACTGTGTTCTTCAATCATAGCCTGTCAGATAACTTGAAATGTCAGCTGCCCAGGACACGAGCTGTCTTCTTTTCTATTTCCCTACAGTACTACAACAAAGCAGCCTCATATCCAAACCAACAGGATTACGATGCCTTCCATCCCCGAATGCAGGGTCCGCTCCCCTCTCGGAGCTTAGATAAACGGTATAAATCGCTGCAGTTCTACCAGAACTGAGATTGCTGTGTTAAGCTTGACACAGCTCTCAGTGTTAAGACAGGTTGACGTAAGTATTTCAGTGAAATGGTAAAGTTTTGACAGTAACTTTGCATTTTTGCTGCACAAAGAGTAGCACGTGCTGCTATAGCGCAGACTCGGTCAGTCTGAGGCCATCAAGAACAAACAAGCAAAGGAATAAATAGCTGTTTAATGGAAAGCCACCCAAACAATCTTCAACACCAACTTTTGCAGTGATCTTTTGGGTAAACCGCCTCGCCACAAATCACTGCAACCTCACTTAGTTCACCGTGTGACGCAGTAACAAGCTGTGGAACAATGAAGAGTATCAGGAAGAGCTGAGATGAGGAACTGAAGTGTTTTCAAGTTGCACAGATAATTCTAAAATTAAAATTGAAAAACATTACCTGCAGTTTACTTAAATACCACTACTTAAAGTTAGTTCAAACTCATTTAAATGAACGGTGGTTATTTCTAGATGCAACAAATAAATAATAACTGCACTCATTTTGAGATCTGCCTTAAATGGAAACACAAATAGATGATGTTTTCACCTCTCTGAAGAATATATAGTCACGATTCAGCTTATGCTTGCTAAAAATATCTCCCTCTTTTTCCCCATCCTCATGTTTTTTAGTTTAAATGCTGCTCTGATGTGATTTACCACAGAGCCTTTCAGTAGTAACTAGTGGTGTGCTTGCTAAAGCAGTGTTACACAACATTTGTTCATTCCTATTGTTTTGCTTTGTGCTTTTGCCACAGCCTAGAATCCCCTTATGCTTTATCTTTAAAAAGACATGGAGTTCCCTAAATGGAGCCCTAGAGGACGATAGTCTCTGGGATCAGCCTGGAGAGACAGTTCTCTAGAGGTATTTGGGGTCATTTTCAATAAGTTGTTCTAAAGGTCACCAAGAGGCACACAGACATCGATGAGGCAAATACTGCATGGTCCAGGAATTTCTAATGAACAGGACCCCTGTAATTAAACTGTTAGAAGAATTGGATTTTTTAATTTTATTTTTTTTAATTGATCTGAAGGGAAAGGCAAATAGGAGTTTGTACATTTCCAGAAAGAAAGAGGATCGCCACTAGTACCACACAGAGTGGCCAATTCTACAGTATCATGTTTGGAGAGATGAAAAGTAAAATACAAGGGAATCTATTTACAGGGTGTACCTTGAGCCTTGTCAAGCTGAACAGCGAGGTGAAGAGCACACCCAGATCTCCCTTTGGCTGAAACTCTCCTCAGGCAGAAACTTGCTGCCTTGATCTCTCCCTCACTCCCTTCAAGGGCTCCCAAAAACAGTAAAGCAGAGCCATCTGGTTAGCACACTTCCTTCCCACACATCCTTTTCCCTCAGCCCCTGCACGTTACACTTTGGAACCTGCCATCCCTTAGACCTCTTAGCTTGAAAAAAATATGTGACTTTGCTGTATTTTTTTTCCTTTGATCAGCTGCTTTAAGTAGAAAGGATGCAGGGATCTAGCAGCCCAAGCAGCGCTGGCAGCCACTATTGCTTGGCATCTTTAATCATCCCCAAAGACAGTTTCATTATGGGCCTCTATAACTCAGTGACCTTTAATACACAGGTCAAGTCCTCCTCTTCTTTTAGTGTAAGCAATATTAACCGTGGATCAAACACTCTAAGGTGAATGAAAAGATAATTAAAGCACTTACTTCCAAAGCTAAGACATGAAAAATGCGGATCTTCTTTTCAATGTGCAAGTGATCACAGAAAAGTGGCTTAAAGAAAGCCCTGATTTCTTTGCAAGTTGTAATAGTTTTTTAAAAAAATAATAATTCTTGAAAACCAGTACTCATGTGGCCATCACTCACACTATTTTCACAAGCTGAAATCACAATTGCATAGGAAGACTTTTGTTTCTGCTGACAGAAAGACAACGTGCTGTACCAAGGCACCAAAAGGGAGAAGGAGACAAGACCACACAACCAGTTGCTTGATATAGATCTCCCATTTACAATACACAGTTTAACACGTGAGATACCTTCTGTTGTTCCATGCTTTAGGCACCAACACATATTCTTTAACAGTTTAGGAAGCACAGTTTCCATAACAGTGCTCAAACAGATCCTAGGAAACAGAGAGAGGCTCTCGGACTTGGATGCAGTGAGCAGACTTATGGTCCAACAGTGTCTGGCCACACCAGACCCCACTGTGAAACAGTTCACAAGGCACAGAGAATGTCTAAATTAATCCCTCAATTTCATACTACAGAGCTGGCCAGCCTGCTGCCTCCTCTCCCCTCCCAAAACCAAACCAACACCCCACCCCCCTACAAACACAAAGAAAAAAAACAAGACCAAAACCAATCAAAAAACCTTTGGAAGAAAATGCAAAAACTTTCTAATTAAAAAAATAAAAGTGGGCAACTAACAGATTGCTTCCTAATAGTAAAATAAAAGTATGTTATATCCTTAAATAACTATTTCTAGTTGTAAAGCATATACAAACATGGCTCTGTTCCTTAGACACCCAGCGCCGGTAGATTTTCACTTGCCTTTTTTTAAAGCTCTTTAGCAACAAGAGTTTCAACTCTGCTGTTCAATGAATATCATTAACAAACCCTACCTCCAGAATTCTGACACATGGAGCGCCTTCATGCCTTTCTCTAAGTCTTTCCCATCCCATGCACTGCATTACCTACTAGGCAGAAAGCTAGACTGGACTTCTCCAGGGAAACCCCACAGGGGAGCCTTGCATTCTCCAGGGCAACATCAGTTCTGCACTTCAGGGATCTCCGGAGTCATAGAGAAACTCTGAAAAGATAGGCTTCATAATCATAGACCCAGAGCTTAAAAATCTAATTTCTTCCAAGAGAGCTTCTTTTTTTTTGTTTCCCTGCATAGGAATGTTATTTAATTCACCTTCAGAGTAGGAATAAATATTAACATTTTAGGACTGTAGTTTAAATGGATGAGGCAACACTAACACAAGGATGCCAGGAAGGAAAATTCTGAATACCTATCCATAAATCCACAACCTGATCTTGTTGGTGCGAATCCTCCCTGTACCGGAATAAATCAGTCTGCATTAAACTTCCAACAGTGAGTTTATGAGTTTTATGTCCAAAATCCCTACCCAGGCAGCTTTGCAAGAGTTTATATCTTGAAGGCCAAACCAGGATGCTTTGTAACAAAATATTTTGACTCACAGCCTGACTTCAATTGCACCAAATGCATAAAGTGCCACATAGCCTAGATCAGTTTCACATCAACATTCCTCATCATCAGTGACAAGCAGAACCTTGCTGAAGAGCCTTGGGGCTCACAGAGGATGGCCCAGGAACACTGCAGTGTTGTCGGGAAAAGAGCGCACACCAAGACTATTATTGAAAGTAATATTACTAAAATAATTAGAAGTTGTAATACAGGAGGAGCACCATGATCATGTACCTTGGCTAGCTCTTCATGAGGAGCATGTGGAGCTTTGCACAGCACTCCACAGAATGCTTTCTAATACATATGGTCAGTTTTGCAATGGAATTTCTAAGTTAAGATTTTTTTCTTTTTTTTTTTAAGTGAGAAAGTTCAGCTCTTCTTTACCTCTGTGAGGTTCTAATATTATGAGGAGGCCTGGCCTTGACAGAAATGCAGTGAGCAAACCTGAACAAGTCATTCAACATTTGTTTCCCCTTTCTGAAATGGGAATAACAATATTTTATTTTTAATCACATTAGTACCTGTCAAAAAGTGCTTGGCATTACAAATACAGGTAATTATTTCATTTAAATTCTTCCACTTTATTCCCATATTACTCAAGTGTTATTAGGTTTACAATATATTTTTAATACTTTTTCCAGTCTAGCTTTATCTGTTTCAAGGTAGCTCATCATCATTGGTGACCAGCCATTTACATCACATGAAATAATTTTCCACTAGTGCTTCTACCTTTAAAGGTTCACTTCTTCCACTCCTAATTCCCTGGAAGGAGTCACCCCTTACTACCCCTTACAACCATGCATAGCATGGCCAGATGAAGCTTACAGGTGAAAACAAACACTTTGCTCCAACACATTTTTTAGGAATATGCTTCTAAGTTCAAAAGTCAGGTGAAAACAACAAGCAGAATGAAAAGGCTCTGTCCAAAACAGCACCTGGAGGAACACTGCCTTTGCTATGCAAGCTCCCCCCGCAAAAAAAAAACAAACCAAAACAAAGCTGGAACATTTTTAGTGTATTTCTATTAATGATATTTCCAGGCTAGCACATGAAAGTGACTGTGGTGGCACTTCATGGCCAGTAGGTAGGCAAGGAATCTTCTGTGACAGCTCCCTGGATACTATGCTGGCCCTTAGTCTGTTCCAGCCAGTTACTGGCTCGCTAAAATTCCGGTAGGGCTAGGAAAAAAAAACAAAAACAAATTAAAAATAGCATCTTTTCAGCTAGAACTATGTAATCTCTTTCTAAAGGAGTCCTAATGAACAGCTATCAAACTCCTGGCCAGCAAATGATCAGCAGCAATTCAGGAAATACAATTGGAATATAGTTTTGAAAGAAGGGTACTTGACAAGTCGTCACCAGAGAATCACAACCAACCCGGATTTCACTGCCTTTATCTAAGGCAGACAGCAGGACTGCTCTTAGAATGTATATGCCTTCCTTGCACTTGACCCTTGCAACCTAGGTATGGACTCTGAGTAAGTCAGAGGACGTAGTTAATTATCTCTTTCTAGTGATAGATGAGAATCAGACACATTGTAATAACGCTGCTATTATTAGCTTGATGGGCTGCCTTCGATACTGTCACAGGAGCATACAGGTTATCTCTAATCTGATTTATCTTGTCCAGAAAATAAATTGACTTCCTTAGAGTAGGAAGGTCTCAGAGTTGAGTCACCTACACACCTCAGCAGGCAGCAATAGGGCCTGTCCTTCAAGTGAGAAATCAAGCTCCAGTAAAACTGTTCACTCTCTCTGTTCTTCCCACAGCTTGCAGGAAGGATGGGCATGGGGAGAGGTGACTTCAAATTGTTTTTTTCTTTTTCTTTGCCCCAAGACCAAGCACAGTGAACACATCTGGGTTTATATTTATGCTTTTTATGTGCAGTTTAACTTTCTTCCGAGAGGTTTCATTTGAAACCCAAATGCTTCTGCTGATAGCCATGGATATGGCTTCCTCCCTCCCAGAGGTTTCACACACCCCGTTCCAAGCGGCCTAGGCAAGAAATAACAAATGCCATCAGCTTTACCTCATCCAGCTTGCAGTGTTTATCTCAGGACTAGTGTCCATGCCTTGCTGAATACAAGTTGCGGGTGAAAATGAGACAGGCACCTTTCTGGTAAAACTCAGGGAGCCACAGGGCATGTGGAAGCCAGCCAGAGGCAGCTGTACCTCTCCAGGTAAAGGCACTGCAGCAGAGAGTAAATTTCAGCCGGAACAGGAACAGCCTCACCAGCTTTTCCTACCATCTCTATGTCAAATGCAGACGTGCCCACTGTTACCTATACTCTCATCACCTCGAGACTGAGGCTGTTAACTATACATCCCAGATGGAACTCCACCTGGGAATTACCAAATGGCTGAAGCCAAGGTAGATACCTCACTGCCACGTGCTGAGGTCAGCGCTCAAGTAACAGATCTGACTGCACTCAGCTAGCAGTTAAAGTTGAAGGTGATAATAAAGATCGATATTGCCTTACATGGCAAAAGGCCATCCTTCAAAAAGAATAACCCTGCTCCAGCTGTTTCAGTCAAACCCGTGCTCCTGTGGCTGTGGCGAGCCCCAATCAGCAGGGGGGCTCGCCACACACTCACCACGCGTGTGCCTGTCCACGTGGAGCAGGCACGCTCCGGAACTGGCCTGCTAGCCTAGGGAACTTCTGCCTGAACTGCAGAAGACAATAATAGATTAAGGCTTTGAGGCAAGGAAGTTTGCATTTCCCAGAATAAAAGAAACATAGAAAGGAGTTTCTTTAAGTGATTGCTGGTTGAATTCCTATTGAGATGCTTACTGCCATGGTACTGAGAGGTTATTGTATTATTAACGATTTCACAGAGATGTTTCATTTCACATCTAAAATAAACAACGGTGACTTAAACTATGCCCACTGCTAAACCCAATTTAGATGCATGCTAACACAATCTTGGGGGGGCTTTATCAAAATATGAAATTCCCGCTAACCCGAATTTGATGTTTGATGCAGAACTGTTTCAAGAGAATCTTGCAGTAATGCATCTGGTTCATCTGTTCCCTTCCTGGTAAATACCAAGCCCTCTATAAATAGAGACATTTTGAATGGAAGGCTGAGGAGCTACAGTGCAACAGTGCCATCCCCTGTCTGCAAAAGTCATCGTCTCCCTTTCAGAAAAGCCAAGGACTGAAATGCTCCACCAGTGCCTGCTGGAGCTGGATGGAAGGTTACCAGGGAACAGCAACATGATGCCATGTGCGCTGCATCATAGCAATGCTGCTGGGGAATTTCATTGTACAAGCCAAGTTCTGAAAGAAGTTTCTTTCTAGCTAATGCCGTCAACTTTGTGTCGAAATAAATTTGAAGAGATTCCACAAATTTTACATTTAAACTCAGTTTTCGGGCTCTTATCCAGCATGCAGCCTGGGGTATGGAAAGCAATTTGCATCTTTCTGTGGTAAGCAGAAAGGAGGAAATTCCCACACACTTCTAGGCATCCCTGAAGAAAATCCTTTCCTTCCACACTCCTGCTTTGCATATCCACTCCTGTTTCTACAGGATGCAAGGAGCGCTTAAGATTAAATTTTTGTCCAAGCACTGTACCAGCTATAGCACCTCACAGCTCAGCACACATAGTTTATAAATGGAATTAGAGTGGAATACTGCATTACAAGCAAGGAGTTGAAAGAAACTGAGTAGCACAAAGTCAGAGGTATGCCCAAAGGTATTTCTTCCCAGAATTTTGGATTCTGTTGCATAGCTAATTAGCATTTTTCAATTTTGGGACTCCCAGAGGGATTGCCATGGGTTTAAGAGCATAGGAAGGACACATTTGCTCTGACCCCTTCTTTTTTTGCCTCATTTGATGCCTACTTATGTCCTTTCCACAGTAATAGGACAAGAACAAGAAGAAACTGCAATTAAGTAAGAAGTTGACCATGAAATTAGTTATGAACAGTTACCCAATTTCCTTCATCCAGCAGTGGAAATCCAAACTGATCATTCTTTGCTAGAGCTGGGAACAACTTAAGTACTATCTGCAAGTGTCTCCTTGTCTGAAGATTAAAAGAGCAAAACCAAAAACAGCCAACCTCCTATGCTGATATCTGTGTTTGCAAGGAGAAAAAAATAACCCAACAAACAAATTAAAATTAAACCAGAAATACCTGTGCCAGACAACTAGTGTATTGCATTAGTAGTGCTGATTTCCCAAACGTAGCTCAAGTGCAAGTAAAGACAGAGCCATTTGTGTAACCTCTTCCAGTCACCTCTTCTGTCAGTATAATACTAAATCAGTCCTGCAAAACAAGAGCAGGCCTACCTGCTGAAGAGAGGGAAGTCTCTGACATGTTATCAATCCTCTGGTAGAAGCTACCATATGATTACTTTATGGGAATGTTAACCTTAGATCCCAGAGGTTGTTTACCCCAAGTAACCTGTTTCAGTCAACGGTGTTCAAACCCATCTTCATACACCAGCTGCTAGACCATTTTGTTGTGGTTTTTTACATCAACTTCATTGTGGTTGCTTCCACTGAACAAGTTCAGGGAACTACAGCCTTTGAAATCACTGGAGTCCAGAGAACTGCCCCTCTCAGTCATTTCCTTGGGAAACTGCTGCTGCAACGTAACTGCGGATTTCGCAGTTCTTGTGCAGCTGCCCTGTAATCCACCTGCTTCATTAGGAATAAACTGAATGCCAGTGGCCTACTTCTCCCTTAGCTTATCTACACCCACACTGCCTCTCCTTGCGGGGACCAGCAATGGGACTTCACTGGGACCTGGTCATTCATGCCAAGCCAGGTCACACATGTCCTTTTCATGTTTCTTCAGGGCAACAGGAAAAAGCATACCAGGAAAAGCAGAAATGAAACCTTACTCTTCCATTTACTGCGGTCCCTAGAATACTTCCTAGAAACTTCATCTATCTTTTTTGTGGTTACAAGTCCTTGCAGTAAAATGATCTTCTAGATAACCAGCCAGCACGTCAGGTTCAACACGCTATGAGTCCTTCATTTTCAGTCTGCAGCTGATAGCAGCTCAAAGCTCATAAAGCAACTCCATAGGGATGTGATAAAAAAATGACAGACACATTGCCTGAAATATTTTATTCCTTATTATCATAAGCTTGAAATATTTTTTTTAGACTCCTACCTATATTAGAAGCAGCATCTGCTAGCTGTGTAATATCCGAGCTTGCACTAAGCAAGTCAGCTTCTACTTGGCCGTGAGCGGGTTATTATAAACAAAACTAACAGCTGGAGCTGTTCCACAAAAGCAGTCGGGTAGCAGGGGACAGGACATAGGGATGGAACAAAACAAAACAAAGTCTAGAGTTAGTAAATTGCCAGTTAGCACACAGTAGTTCACTTTACCTTCGAGATAACTGGTCACGTCTACTTTTTGTGAAGGCTGAGGCAATCTCTTCCGCCTCAAACATTTTGCAATTATCTTTACCTTTGGCTAACAACTGGTTTGAATTGCTGGAAAAGCTCACAGTAGCAAGTGCCTTTGTGGAAAATCTCAGACTAGGAAGAATGCAAGATCAACTGACCTGAACAAACAGAAACCAATGACTGATCATGCACACAAGCAATAAACTACGAACGGATCTGACTGAGCCATGCCTTTTATCCCAAAGAGGAGGGTTCATCAGTTAGAATTGAATGAGGAAACACTGCTGCAGGAGTCACCACGTGGTACCGTTAGAAAGGCTCATTTTATTAGAGAAAGGACATCCATTCTTTGAAGAGATACTGTCTTGTTAAGCTCCCTCTCCAATTTAGATATAAACTTGAAGCACAGTTATGCTAGGAAGAAGTAGTCTTAGTACTTCTACCAAATTTCCTGAGAAAAGCCTCCTAAGATCATGATTCTGAGCAGCTCTACTCCTCAACTGAATTCACAGGAAGAATTCTTTACTTTACAGTAAGAAAATACACAGTTTTGGTCTCTAACATGCAGAAATTTATCCTGCATATTGGGCTGCCTAAGTAAAAACTGAGGAAGCAGATGAAGCCCGAACTATGTCCCAGACCCAAGAAACAGCAAACTATTTCCACCAGGTTAACGGAACTAGCTGGTTAGCTCTGAGGATTTCTTCTTCGTGCGCAGGACATTTGTAGAATATACACACTTGATGATGGGTATACAGACTAGAGACCATTCCTGGAGAATTTTTCCCTTACAAAAGTCCTTTACTTTTTCAGTTCTGACCACAAGCAGCCTAACCATCTTCACTGAAGAAAACAAAGAAGTGAGGCCTACATGGAACCACATATTTTCCTAGCTTGATACTGTGAGTCATAGTGTGCCTAAAAAATATCCCAGAAACCAGCAAAAGCATGAAAGACCTTTATCTCTGTCCAGCTAGGATACTTTGAGACAAACTTATCCAAAGCAACTGATGTTCTTTCTAACTCCCTAGAAATAGAAACTCAAACAATTGGAGTGATAAGAAAGCAATATTTGGATCCAGGATCATGGAAATTCTACTTTGGTATCTTCCATGCTTAACTGAATGCACATGACACCACTAAAAAATCATCCTACAGAATTTCACCACCTTAGCGAAGCGGAGAAATGTTTCAGCAGAGAAAGGTACAAAGCAGAAGCTCTTCTAGCAGATCCCCTGTTATATATTCAGAGCTGCTATTTAGAAGTGAATAAAAGTATTTCCTAAAGAAGCATTCATATGAATTTTATACCAGCAATTCATTTCCATACTCAGCTGATTCTGGGCAGAATACTGTTATTTTTGCACTGGGTAGAATGAAGTTCTCCTTGAAGCCACTTCTCAAATGGCATGATTTCCTTTGAAGCTAAAGCAAGCTTGCTGGAAGAGAAAGAACTTCACCTTCAAAAGGGTTCAAGATAAAGCCAGCAAGAAGGAAGAGTAAAATATCCTATGAGTAGAGAATGTGCCTCTCTACGTTCCATCTTTAAAATACCTGTACCAGGGTAGCAGCCACAGATTCTGTTCCAGAAAATAGAAAACAAGAGTTTTTACCCCAGAATCTACTAGCAGTATTAAAAAAAAACGTGCACCACACACAGAACAAGCCAACTGGGATCCAAGTAGAAAATGCCACCCCCTCATGGAAGTCATATGAGTCCCATGTGAAGTGCCATAAGACCTTCCAAGGCTTCCTATGTAAGGTCAAAGATTTGACTGCACATTCTCTCAATATGTATGTGCAGGATAAATATGTAGGAAAAACAAAACAAAAAACTAAATCCTCCATACCTGGCATCCAAAGCCTTTTGCTAACCCATAACATCACAACCTTTCAAGTCTGGTATCTGCTGGCCCCAGCTGGAAATGTTTACTGATCTTGAAAGACGCAATTTGCAAGAACTCCAGTGTTGTATCAGGGAGATAGGAGCCCAGAGTTCCGTCTGCTGGTGCTGTCTCAGCCAGCCCTCCAAGCAGGCATTGGCATTCACCATCTTATGCCAACAACCGGAGTCGGGGGCTGTTCCAGGTTTAGGGAACTCCAGAGAAGGCTAAAAGCCCTCTAGATTGGAGGCAAAGATTTTGTTAAAAACAAATTTGATTACAACAACGCAGGGGAACAAAGATGGAAAAAAAAGCAATCCATTTATTTCCTCAGGTCTTATTTAATTTTTTTTAAACCCTATACAACTCCCTCTCTTGTTACATTTCTTTTCCCCACCTGATTACTACTAGCATTTAATTCATGTACTTCACAGTTTGCTGCTTGCACTTCTCAGCAAGTCATGGTTTTGCTTTAAACCTCTGCTCGCTCACCGCTCTGCAGCCTCTGCTTCATGCCAACAGCAGCTCTCTTCTTTCCATTTAACCTCTTGTAGGCAAATGTTAACATAGGTGCTCAGACATTAAGAAGTCAGACTGCTAAACAGATCCAAACAACAGGTGTAGTTAAAACCACACTGGAATGAATGCCTCCAAGCAATAACTGCTTCAGAATAAGGTAGGTCATCTTCATTTTTATCTTATGCCAAAGCAAACTTTCAGTGATTTTTATTTTTTTTTTAAGAGCAAAAGATCTGTAGACAACAAACACAACACTAAATCATAAGAATTACTTTCAAGTGATCAGTGGGAAGTTAGAAAAACAGTTTCCATAGAGAAAAGTGCTTGGGAACACACGTCCTTTACAAAATCTATCGTAGCAGGTCAATTTTAAGAACAAAGGCTTGGAGAAGCCTTCTGCAGGAACAACTGTTCCCAAACAAGTTTGCAGATCCCCAAATCCTGAAAAGAAATAAAAAAGAGGTTGCTCTCTTCTTGGCTGAAAACATCCAGGCTACCAATAGAATCCAATAACCTAGCCCCCAACTAAGGGCTGTCCCTATCTGGGGAGCTGTAAGTCTTTCAGCAGTTACACTCTGTGAGAAAACAAGCCTAGCCCATTATGGCAAAGTACTGAAGCAGCACATTCTTCTTCTTTTGCTCTTTACCATCCCATTTCACTGCCAAATCACCTTCTCGGGAGTAAACCCAGGCTTCTGACTACACCAGAGTAACAGGGCTAATGAAATACCTCAGTATCATCCCATAGTCTCAGATCTCTATGTGGCTCCAGAGAATAAAGTCAAAGCCACCAAATTTTGCAAGAGGTGTGGTGTAGAAATATTGATCAAGTGGTGAAGCTTGCTAGCCTTTAAAAGAAGTACACATCACAAATGCATGAATTACTACACTTATGTCATGTTAATATCATTGCTAATTACAATCCCCCCACTGGTGGGGATGAAAGAAAAAAAGAATCCAATTTTGGCACTAGCCAAACCACAAAGGCTCCCATCCCTCTCCATCCTAAGGGAAAACACATCCCAGAAGCTCTGTAACCCAGAATGCCCATTGTAATACTACTCTCGAGGATAATGAATAGCATAAAGCACTTAAATACCCGTTGAAGCTTTCATTTGTAACACTTACCATAAAGTCTAGTACGTACTGTGGTACAGATACTGTTTTCCTTCCATTTTAAACAAGATGAATCCCTAAGCTTCTCTTAAGAGGCTCTCAATGCAATTATCAACCAGGCCCACGTGTGCAGCACTTCCAAAGCTGTCATTACATGTGACAATTTCAAGTATTGATCTAACACTTCATATAGTCTACTCTGGCATTTAGCTCATTTTCCAGTCCTTGGGACACCTCCTGGAAACCGAGTGAAAAATAACTGTTTGCTATGACTTCAGAGCACACAACAGAGGATCCAATATTTAATCTCATGTGGCAATAAAAGCAAAGGCCCTTGTAAGC
Organism: Chloroceryle aenea; assembly: GCA_013399075.1. Lineage (NCBI taxonomy): Eukaryota > Metazoa > Chordata > Aves > Coraciiformes > Cerylidae > Chloroceryle > Chloroceryle aenea. The sequence continues at coordinate 361,598 of VWZY01005970.1, read as the reverse complement.
TTTCCTTGTGTTGGTGTAGGCGCCTTCAGATGCTGGTATTCCTAAGCATAACTGCAGATGGCAACTGCAGCTCTGTTATTTTTTCTCTCAAAACACACTATGAACAGTCACTGCACGTCCTTCATCCACCTATCTTCTCTGTAGTTCTCCAAAGCACAGTACTATGCAGTTAACTATTGACTCTGCAAGGTCTGAAATTCATGTTACTTCAGGCAACAGAGTTAAAAAACCAACCCAGAAAACAAGGCAATGATGACTGTGGCCTTCACCCTCCCTTCAAACCAAACCCTCAAAAAGAACAGTCCCAAAAAAAACCAAACTCAAGAAGTGTTCTGTCAAACCAAAAATCCCCACAAAAACCTTCCTGCCGAGCTGTGAATATCTATCCAGAACACAGTCCTCAAAGCAGCTCCTGAAGGACAGAGGAGAATAAAGAAACAGTGACCCTGCAGAAAGAATGGATTCAAACAGAAGACAGAAGATGAGTTTGACCAAGAGCAATTTGGACTATCTCCTCTCTACAGAAGAGAGAAGCTCAGAGTGACCACCTTGAAAATTAAAAAGGGGGGTGCATGTCAGGCTTCCTGGGATCATGACCACTTCCTAAACTGTCCTAAACTCAAGATTCTTCTTGTGCCATAGGGGTCCTTTAAGGCAAACATTCAGCATGGAACACATCTATTTAAACGACCGTGTGTGAGGGGAAAAAAGCAAGTGTCAGCCTCAAACCCACTATTTCTGAATCAACCATCGAGTGAGCCTCCTGGCAGCATTTTTATTCCATGTAGGAATATGAACCTCAAGGAATAGGAGGGAGGCAGTTTGTTTTCTGTGAAGTTCAAATCAAAAGATTACATACAAAGAGTCACAAAACACACCTACCCTTTTCTTTCAGACAAACATAATTCCAAATAATAGTCTGTCTGAACACAAAGATTCAACACTCTGTTGGGTTGTCTTGTAATAGCAGAGAAACATGTTGTGACCGAATCTTTAGCACAAGCTGATAGGTATTAGAAGTTTGACTTCTCCAGGAGACACAAAATAAACTGTTAGGGAACACTGCAGAACTAAAGGTTAATTTAAGAAAAGCAAATGAACAAACCCAAATTTACCCCAGTCAGTTGATGCTAACCTGAATGCTCACAAGTGGTTTTCTACTTCACAGGAAACAAACAAACAAAAACAAACCACCACAAATAACCCACCCACAAAAACCACCACCACCAAAAATGTTGAAATGGCACCGTGATCCTGGCACATACACAGTAGGTTCATTTCCATGCAATGCATTTTACACCTCAATTACACTACCAACAAAGGCTCACATCACGACTTCCCCCCTGCTGAAGATACTGCTGAACACTTCTGTGTATCTGCAGCATTTATCCTGCCACTTAAGAAACTGCCTTTGCTAAGGAGGCTTAGATCTATGCAGAAGTCGTGATCATCAGTTTACTGAAATCGAGCACTCTTTTCTACTGAGAAGTGCAAAAAGACAATTGAGTTTCCAAGCAACAATTCTGCTCACAGATGCTAGGTCGGGAGGGAGGAGAAATGGCAAGATTCAACAGATGGTAACAGAAAGTCCATACATAACCAGGCACAAACTGGATTTGGTTCTGGAAAGATGAAGCAGAGCTGGAGCTCTACTGCATATCACATCCAAGGATCTGTTTGCTTGGGGTTTACTTGGTTTTTTTTACCTTCTGGAGGTGTGCTTTAGTGCACTGCAGAGATGCCAGACGGACATGCCCCCACACCAAAGCCCTTTCTGTCGGGGTGACAGCCTTTGTCCAGACAGAAGTAGCACTAGCTCCCTGACATGGCCTACCTTGCCAAAGGAACACAGCCAAAAGGGCTGGGGTACTCCATCATCCAAATCAAGCTTTTCTAGTGCACTCCTGGGCTGGCTGCATGATTTCTCCAGGACATAGCTCTCTGCAAAGTCTTTTAAACTTTTTTTTTTTCTTTTTTTTCCACTAGACCTGCCAACAATGTACAACCTGACTGCACAGCTCAGTCCAACCACCACAGCTGCTCCTTCCTCCTGCTTCTGAGAGCCTACCAGCTTTCTCCTGCAGCCTCAGCTATTCTCCCCAGTCTCCAAGTTTATCTACAGCTTCTGTGTGAAACACCCCAACACTATCAATCTTCCTGTATGGTCATTATTCGACCCAGGTACTGTGCTCAACCTCTCCTCCTCAGGCAGCTAGCAACCCTCCCTAGCAATGAGCATGCTCTTTCACAAACTCCCACTGTCTCCAATATTTTTCAAGCAGAAAGACTCATCTGAAAAAGCATCCTTCCAGTGTTCCTGGTATGGGTCTTTTAAGTCTCTATTTTGCATTCTCTCTGCTATTTGAGTCTAAAATACATTCCTGTTGGACTGGGAACACGCAGTCAGGAGGCGGGCTCTCCGTTGTTCAGCTCAGCCCTGTCACAGGCTAGGGAGCTGCATGGACATCTCAGGTAAAATTGCAAAGGCTGCTTTTACTCCAGTGTTTAAAAGAGCAAGGAGAGACTTTCTTCTGTCAGCAGCAGATTGAGAAAGGATGCAGAGTCAGGAGAGGGAGGGTTTGCTTAATAGCATACTCCATCTATAACATAATCCACCTATACAAATCTGATAGGTACTGTAAATAATCAGTCTCCTACAGAAGGGTCAAACATTTTCCCTTCTCTGAAGAGAAGGCATTCATTTAGGCATTGAGTACTTACAACCAATCAAGCAAGAAACGAAAATCAACAATAGGTTGTTGATTCTATGGGCCAAGATACCAGAGAATACTGGGTGTAGTTTAATGGTCTTTCAGTGAGCTAGAGAAAACATTTGTTGTGGTTTAAGGGTGAACAGACTGAGTGGGGAGGCAGCTGTTATTCCCTCCCCTGCCACACTCCCTGTAACAAGGAGACAAGGAGTTCAGGGGTCTCTTCCTTCCCGGGCTCTGGGAGCTGCGAGGGCCTCAGCTCGGCTGGGCCTGACTCCCCGTGTGCAGCGCCATCCACCGGCACCCCAGAGGGGTTTGTGGGGACCTCTGGATCCCTCTGCCCTTAATATTCCCTTTTCTGGTTTTCTCCTGTCGTTCATTCAATCTGTTACTGTATTAACTTCCAGTCTGGGGTGAGGCATTTGTCTTTTTCCTTATTCCCCTTTTTCTGCTCCCCTGGGGGAACGGGGCTAATAGAGAGAAATCCCGCTCTGTGTTTCATGGGGGCTCATCCCGAGCCTTAAACAGAGGCAACACTTGTATGCCGATTTTTGCTGCAACAAGGCAATAATTGTCTATTATCCGTCAGGCGAAGCTGATTACTTCTTTTACCCAAAGGGCAGTTTTCTCATTCTGAAATGTTGTAATGGAGTTTAGCTTATTCCTACTATTATTATTAGAGCAACTCCCGCTTCTATGAACAGTCTCCCAAGCACAGGGCTTTTGCAGCAGGGAGGACGTAATATATACTCTTTCTACAGACTGGGTAGTGGGGGGGGAAACAAAGACAGCAAAATCAGTCACAAACACTGCATCCCCTTACTTCAAATGAGAGGTGTAAGAGGTAGACCAGTATCCCTTAACATCTCCTTCTCCCGCCCATTTTGCACTTTCTCTACACTTTTTGAATGAAACCAGAACTGGAAGTTGTAACAGAGCTGAAGGGGAATATACCTTAAGTCAAACCTCTCAAGAGGAACTGTACAAGCACAAATAAATGTGCACTCCTTTCCTCTGGGGACTACAGCTTTAGACCTCAGCTTTGCCTCACACCTATTAAGACTCATCCGCCTCAGAAATCCATAGGAGAACACAACGCAGAGACTAAGACAATAAATCTACAAATATTCACAGTAAATGAGGTGGAACTCATGTTAATTTTTCCCTTAGTTTTCTTCCCTACACTACCACCTTTTCCTGTTTTAGAGAGGAAAAAGACCTTGACAGGATGAAACAATTGTTAATGCCCTCAAACTTCTAGTTTCCCTCTGTTTTGGAATAAAAGAAGCGGTGTTGGTTTTAAAGCAGACTAAAAGGTGGTGGTAAAGAAGGCACGTACCAGAACTCTGCCCACAGAAAACTAAAGAGGATTTGAATTATCCGCCTCTGAAACATGAAGTCACTATAAATCCCAGAAGGCCGTTTAATACATAAACAGCAGAAGGCCGTTTGCTGACAGAGATTGTAGGTAGCAGCTGTTAAATTACCTACTGTCCATTGCCTCACGAATACAAATTCATTGAGAATTACCTTCCAAAAAAATAATAATAAAATAAACCAACAGAACTCAGACTGACTCACTGGGGAATGATGTAACCTAACTGAGATAACATTCCACAGATCGTGGCTGTTTCCAGACAGATTGGCTAGAGGATGTTTGCCCAGCGTGTCTTTCACATTACATTAACCTGTGGCTAACTCGAGCCTCATCTTCACAAGCACCGTATTTAGATAAGCCTGCTAAAAATAAACATCCCCGAAAGCAGAGGCAGTAAGGATCCCCTGCCAGTGAGCAGGTTCATCACTCACGGTGTGCAGGTACAGAGGAAACAGGATTCCAAGCTCTTGCAAAAATCCTAACAAGTCAGTGCTTGCTAAATTCCCTTCTACAGGTAGGGAGAAAAGACACTGGATCAAACGCAGCCACAATTCGCTCGGCACCATGTAACATTTTTTTCTATTTTTTTTGCTAAGTGGCTAATGTGGTGCTCATCCACCTTTCCTCTTGTCGCTCATTTGGATACCACAGCCCGCAGCCCCACACTAATCAAACAAGGTAGAGGATGGCTGAAGCAGAGCCTGGCACGGATGAGCTCCCATTCCCACTTGTGGATACAAGTGCTGCAGCGAGGCGTACACCCCGTAACACAGAAAGCTACATCTGAAGAGTGACAGTAAAAGGACATCCATCAAGGACCGGGGTTGTTTGTTTTTGAAAGGAGTAGAGGGGGAAGAGACGGCAATTGAGATTGAGGAAAGTGGTTGTTTCTCTAAACACATGCAGGTTATTCCTGCAATGCCCTTCAGTAATTGATTACAAACGAGGATCTCTTTGCTCTGAAGGAGGCAGTGCCTGTTATCTCCCTGGTTACATCGCACACTGCCTCTCATTACTGTTTCAGCACATCTTAACTTTTTGCCCCTAGAGAGATACCGGGATCTTTGCTGAAGCCAGTTACACATTTCTGCAATATCATTTTTTTTAATCTTACACCCAATAAATATTTGGTTTCATTAATGCCACTGGCCAAGTGGTATTTGGTAAACAATGACTACTGCAGCAGTTTTCTCATCAGGCAAGCCATAGAAAAGGCCAGCCCAGCAATGGAATCTCCTGTTGCTCCAAGCTGTCTAAACACAGTGCTTTTTAACAAGACAGTTTTGTTCTAAGCGTACGCAGTCCATCCAAGTCTTGTCATTAATTCTAAAAATCACATGCATGATTCCCAGTCCCTGGGAAACACGAAGCTATCTTACAACTATTCTTTGGAACTGAATTTCTTTTAAACAGCATCGGAATAACAGAGCTGGCACAGTATCTGTCAAAGCAGAAAAAAATAAAATGAAAGATCCATCAAATGATCTCTTAAATAGTTCCTGGTTTCTTAAAAGCTGTTCTTTGTTTGTTGGTTTTGGTTTTTGAGATGCGTCCAGATTCTAATTTTAAATGTAAACATTGGTCAACCGTTTCAAAATTAATTACTCGGTCAACTATTACAAATGTATCACATTTGGAAAACAAAAGAAACAAAAAACCATGCACTTTTTCCTCTACTTTCCCAAAGCAGAGGAGAACTCCAGATATTGGAAGCATATACAGATTATTTTTTAGGCACATGGGGGCCGTGGTCTGTTCAATATCTTTGAGTGACCATGTTTGCTACCGACATTGCTACCTCTATTCAAACACAGCATTGCAAATTGTTGCGCACGCATCGCAGGTCTGTCCTGCAGGACAAAGATACTTCCAGGTGCAGAGCAGGAAAACCAGCCCACAGCAGACTGGGAAGGAGAAGGCTATTACAGAAACCCGGGGAATCCTTTCAGTGGGAGCAGAGAGGGCAAAGAGCCAGCCTAACTCATTCTAGAATGGAGTCTCGGTTTATGGTAAGGACTGTAGGACACTGCTGCTGAAATCCAACAGCCTCTTCAGTTCCATGGTCCAAGAAGGTATTTCCCTCCACTAACTCACTAGGTCTCCAGATCGAGAAATTTTGTAAACTGACTTCAGTTTTTCATTCTGCCTCAAGCTCAACTTGATGTTCTCTGCAGTGTCATCACCTTCTTGGTCAAGATGGCTAGTAATCAGCAAAAGACCACTGAACAACCAGTCAGCAGTGGTGAGTTCTGCTGGATTCAAACATGACCTACAGTGGAAGGGAAAGTCTTTGGATTATTTTACTAAACCTTCAAGTGTGCCTATTCCCTTATCTTCTAGCCCCTGCAGTACAGAGAAGTTAGGCAAGGACAGAGTGAAACTTTGCTCCAGGACAGTTCCCTTTGAAGTTATACATCATTCATGAATTATGTAGAAATCCCTTTTATTTTGACTTTTACAAGTCAAACTCTCCCGACCTGAAAATGTGAGCAGGAGACCTTTTGAATTTTTCATCATGGAAACCCATTGTAACAAATTAATATTTTAATCCATTTACATTTCCAAACAAATTTTAAAATGTCAAGTGTTTTACACAAAATGCACCACCACACCTAACATTTCTATCCAACAATGCTGGAGTGTCTTTCAGAATTATTCAAAATAAACAATCCATTAGTGAGAATGGCATCGCTTCCTAAGGTCTCGACTGACTCGACAGTGAGTGCAAAAGCTGAACTGCCATTAAGCAAAAGAGAAAAACTTTAATTTCAGACTTTGATTTTATCCTAGCTTGGGGCAAAAAGAAATTGAAGTGGAGTGTAAGTCTTCAAAACCTGATACTCATCTGCACAGTGGATTAGTCTCAACTGGACAGAACTCGCTGCCAGTAGACACTGCTTCAGTAACTCGGGGCTCGCTTCCCCGAAAAAGAGGATACAGCGCTGAGCACCACCCTGCACCAAAGACTGTGGTAGCACGGTGAGAGCAATACTGTGATCTCAACCCCCCAAAGGCCTTCCTTCTCAACAAAAGGGTGGGGGAACACCCTCACAGCCACCATGCTCTCCAGACAGTTTCACAACATATGTTGCTCAGAGTCCGGGCAAGGAGATGAACTGAAATGAGGTGCAGGAGATGTGTGAGATCTCATTTTTACCTCCTTCCTCTGCAAAGAGGAAAAAAAGAACCTCAGAGCAAAGGCTTCTGAAGTTTGAAAGAATTCTTACAGAAGAAAAATTGTATTTAAACAATGAAAATATGTTTGCCAACTGTAATTCATAATAATAAATACAACTTCTGGTTTTCATTTAAAAGCTACTCATGTCTCACCTGAAAGAGGCATCCAGAATAATAAGACAAACCTGTATTTCCTCCAGCTGGAGGGTGGGAAACAATAGCAGCAGATTTCAAGTATGACAGCCTAGGTGCCTGTGGGTCCTCATGTAAATATTCATAACAGTGACAGGCTTTTGTGGTGCTACCAGTTATTTCATCAGACTTCTCTTCAGAGCCAGGAGATAAAATAATTAATCTTCACAGTACATTCAAAAATGCCATTGTTCTTTCCTCAGATCCTATCACATACCTCAATCCCCCAGAATTGAAATAGAGAAAAAAAAAAAGTCAAATACTCAAGAGCGTTCCTATTCTCATTTAAAGGAAAGCCTCAAGTTCAGGTAATTCGGTGACGTAACTGGGATGGCATTTGGCCTGCATACAGGACTAGCTGCAGGACAGTGCATCTCAAAAACATTTTCATCAGGAGTTCAAGTCTCAGAACTGAGAATATCTACACAAAATACCGCATAACATCTGCCCAGTCTGTTTTCTCTTTCAGCTTATGCTCAGAAGCTGAGAAAATTGCTCTCAATCAACCTTTATAAAGTAGAAAATTTAACAATTTACATGTACTTCCCAGAACTTGCAGGTACAAATCCTGAATTGTTTTTAAAGGCTTTTGAAATAAAGAAGTTTTCTTTCCTTCTGCAAGAAAAAAGGAGGGGGAAAGAAAGAAAATATAGGAAGAAAATATAGCTGTACCAAATTTCTTATTCCAGATATTCACTGGTTCAGTGAGACTTTGATAGGAAAAAAACATGAAATCCCCAGGACATTTTAGACATTCGTGGCATACTTAGCTCAGTATCATTTTTTGCCATACATATGGGCCATGCAGATGAGGTTTTTATCATCATCATCTCCATTCAGGAGTAGCTGCAAAAAAATGTTACATGGATTTAGTTGTTCAGGTGAAGAGCAGCTGCTGGGTATGTCCCAATAATCTGCCTGGAGAGTGAAGAAGAATTACACTCTTAGGAGCTGTTTTATTCATTTCTGAGGTTTGAGTACGGTATCGTTCACCTAAGACACAAATTCAACCACTCTGTGCTAGGAGGATGAGGCTCCGAACGAGCTGCATTCTGTCGGCAGCAGGTTTTGAAGTGTCTAGGTGTCACGTGACCATGCTGACAAAACGGATCTGTGACCAAACCATACCAGAGTTAACTTCAATAAACTCCACCGCTTAAGTGAAACACCTTTGACTACTGCTTTTAAACATGCCGAGGTCAATTTCTGTTCTTGTTTCTGCACTCTTGTGGAAAATTACCTCTGGAGACCTTTCTTTTTAGTCTCTTGATTTTTGTAGGGTCCCTCAGAGATAAATAAATGTCAGAAGTGAACATGAAGTGATGTTCTCTGGAAAGTTACTTAGTAAAGCGTGAGATTACACATTTATTCTGTCTTGCTGTTTCACTGACCAGGTTTCTCTGGTCTATAGGGGAAAAAAGCTTTTTTTCTTAGCCTCAGCCCTGCAAATTCAACCCAACGACTCAAAAATTAAGCTACATTCCTTCATTATAATTGACAATCTGTAGATGTGGCTCCCTGCAGTTCACTGCAGTATATACCAGTTCTCCAGGCAATCCAACAGGGCTTCCTATAACAGAACCCTTGAATGGTGCAGACAGCCAAGGAGAATCTCTTTTTGCTCTCCAGCAGCTATTTGTTCCTGCTGTCTGTACTGCAGAACTGAAAAAAATACAACAAATCTCTTATTTATCTCTCAGAAAAGCAGAGCTGTGAAGGTGACAGATTGTTACCTTCCTCAGGGTCCTCATGCACTCTGTGTCTAAAGTTCAAAACTCCACCTCTTTTCCTCAGGTAAAGAAAGAAACTTCACCAAAGAATTTTGATTTGACCTTGTATTCCAGGTCTCCTCTCCCCACCAAACTCAGGTAATGTTGCAGCTGTGCTCACAAGGTGACAATGTAAGTTGGAAGCTATTTTAATCTGGTCGGATGTCTCAAACAGGCAATGATTGCTTTGTATGCTTATATTTGATGAAACAGCCACATTGGGAAGTCTGTAGAATCTCAGAAATCTAGCATCTGGCCGTCTAAAGCAGGATTCTCAAGGTGTGTTTTCCCCTCCCTCTCTGATGCAAAATAGAGGTTGCTGCCACAAGCCCCTGTGAACCTTATTTCACAGCAAATGCAAAAATAAATAAAATAATAATTAAAAAACAGGTTAAGACATTATTGAGCTTGTACAGATAGACACGCAAATAAATCATGAAAGAGAGAACTGAAGATGGAAGAAAAAAGGCTTTTTAGTTTTCATTGTCTGCACTGCTGCCATGGTCTGTACATGAAACCCTAATTCTTTTAAATGAACAAACTGAAGTTATTTAATATAGAACAATGATGACCCTAAAGACTACCCTAAAGAACACCCAAAAGGGCAGAATTAGACAATGCAATCCTTCTTTAACACCTTGTCATCCACACAGCTCATTTCACACCGGGAGAACATAGTGCTTTTAATATAGGAGATATAAAAAAAAGAATTAGAGAGAAGAAAAAAAAAATAAATCAATGCCCCAGTTGGCCACTCATTAACTAAAAAAAAAAAAAAAAAATTATCAGTGCAAACAAGCCTTTTGAGAATTTAACTAAAGCAGCACAGAGTTCCTACATGCACTGGGTCCCATTCCAAGCTGAGGAACCATCAGATTTTCTCCAGAAGAGTTTAAGAAATTTTCCTTTAGATTTTCAACCCTGGACTGCAATCTAACTGTCCCATCTGCCCAGACTAAGTACAATTAGCACAAGACTGTAACTGAAATTCACCTGAAGCTTTGGTCAATGCTGGACTTTCCTTACAAGGTTAAGTATTCCTCGAAGGAAGAACCAGGGCCCTCTATGCTCGAGGCTGGCATAAATTGAAGGTGAACGCTAAATAAGGCTCCACAATTTCAAGCTCAACACAATATTTCTTTTCCTAGGGAAATAGGTCAGAAGTCCCTTTCCCCTCAAAGAGCAGCAATAAACCAAAAGTGCATTACTTAGTAATTACTGCAGCAAGAATTTTTCACACCACTGTCACTCCTTGGAAAACAATAAGGTTTCATCCACCTTAATTAAAGAGGAGAAACAGTGAGGACTATTGAGGTGTTACAAAAGAAGCCTGAAACCTTTGAGTATGTCTCATGTGAGGCTCAAATACAGCAACTGCGCTCTAAGGGATCCCAGATGGAGCACATCCGGACATCAGACGTACCAGGCAACGACAAAGCAAGTCCAGGATACAGCCTGTGCTAATGATGCTACTGCCCTTGACAGAAACTTGGTATTTTATTGAAGTGGAGGAAACAGCTTTAATGCTCTACTCGTCCTTAGCCTTTTCATACAAACAAAGAGCAGGTCAAGAAAGAAGCCCTGGTTTGGGGACAGACTGTACAAACGCTTTAGGAAGCAAGGCACCAGTAGAAATGGGCTGCTACAGGAGGATGCAGCTTGTTATCTGAGCTATCAACACCCTATCAACAACTCAGGCTCCTGAAGCGATGAATCTAAATGCAATTAACACCCTCTCTTCCCTCCCTCATAAGAAGTACATCTGCCTTTTTCCAGTTTCAGAGAGATGTTTTTAAGCTCTGGATATGCAGCACATGTCCAATCATTTATTTACCTGACCCTCGTTTGGCCCAGAGATAAATTATCTTCATGACATAACATCTAGAAGAGACAGCACAAGTCTGAATTACTCTCTTTGCTGGAGTTACCCACGGAAGGTCCCACAAGGAGCAGCAGCCCTATTAGAAGGCAGCTGTCACTGGGCAGGATATTTAATCCTGTACCAGTAAAAAACTGAGGGAACCTTGCCACTTTATTAGATTATGGACAACTAATGTACGAGGGTGGGGTTACTTGCTAGGTTGCTTTGCTCTGCATTCACACCTGCTCTTTTTTAATTCTCCATCACAAGTTAAAGACTAAGCATTGATTCAACAAAACACACACAAAATTACTTTTAGATAACCTTGGATTGACTGGAATTCACAAGTTCCCAAATAACTCTACAGGGACCGCCCAGGAGGTGGGTACCAAAGAAAACACTTTGGAGATATTAGAGCTTTGATCTCTAGGGAATACTGCAAAGAAATTAGATGCCTCACCCCACTTCAGTACCAGAACCTGAATTAAAATGTTTTCTTTACTTCTGTTGAGCCCAGCCCTGCTGTATCATAAACCCATACTTTGCCATGAATGCTCTCCATTTAACACAGCTCATCTACCCCATGAAAATATTCAAACATTCAGTAGGCCAGAGAGTGGGAACAGCTGCCATCCAAATTCCAAACAGCTGAAGTGCCACTCACCTGCCGAAATCAGAGAATGCTGCTGCTCCTCTGCTTTGACTCAGCACAGATTTGAGCATCTCACATGAATTGGCTAGAGGGCAGACCCCAGCAGAGCTGAAGCATACCTGTCAGATCAGCTGCCCAAGCAAGAAAAGCAGAGATTCCCTAGTTTTAAATTCTAATGCAGTTCATGTGTGGCACGGCTCTGAGCTGCCAATGGCTCTGAAACATAAGCAGGAAAAGGATTAAGCAGCATCTGATCGCAGATTTTTGTGGTGGAGGGAGATGAGGAGATCTGCTGGCTAAATATGAAGCTGGAAACAGAATTGCAAAGGCGTGAATTTGCACTCAGGATAATTAGCTATAGGGAGAGCACAAACACAAGTGCCTGTACAGGCTTAAACATGGTATACTGATGAACAGAAAATACAGTCACAGGATATTCATGGTTGGAAAGGACCTCCTTGATCACCGAGTCCAACCATACACATGACAAAAAAAAACACCTAAAAAACCCCCCAAACACCTAAACACCTAAATACCCTGACCAAACCCGACTTCAAAACCACAAAAACACAAAATAACCCCCCAGACGCCTACCCCTAGAGCATGTCCTGAAGCACCAGGTCTGCCCATTTCTTAAATACCTCCAGGGTGGTTACAACCCCCTCCCTGGGCAGGCTGTTCCAGAGCCTCACCACTCTCTCTGTAAGGAATTTCTTCCTAATATCCTACCCTGATGCAATTTGAGGCCATCTCCTCTGGTTCTGTCAAGTAGTTACTAAGGAGAAGAGGCCAAGCCCCACCTCTCTACAACCTCCTTTCAGGGAGTTGTAGAGGGCAATGAGGTCCCACCTCAGTCTCCTCCAAACTAAACATACCCAGCTCCCTCAGCCTCTCCTCATATGACTTGTTCTCTAAACCCCCCATGAGCTTGGTAGCTCTCCTGGACACCTTCCAGCATCTCAATGTCTTGCCTGTAATGAGGGGCCCAGAACCGACCACAGTATTTGAGATGAGGCCTCACAAGGGCATGATAATTCCCCTTCTCCTGCTGGCCACACTGTTCCTGATCCAGGCCAGGATCCTGCTGGCCTTCTTGGCCACCTGGGCACACTGCTGGCTCATATTAAGCCGGCTGTCCACCAGGACCCCAGGTCCTTTTCTGCTGGGCAGCTTTCCAGCCACTCAGCCCCGGGCCTGTAGCATTGCCTGGGGTTGTGACCGAAGTGCAGGACCCAGCCCTTGGCCCTGCTGTACCTCAATATGTAATAGCATAGCTAGCTCTGCCGGTATGTTGGTGTGGTTCAGATCTGATCATCAGTAGTCTTTATTCTCTAGGGCTGGAGAAACTGTGAACAAAAATCAAGGAGCAAAGGATAGGTCAACCTCATTAGATTGCAAGGTAACTCCCACTCAAGTTTTAGCCCCTGTGAGCAGCTAAGCAAAGGAAACAGCTGGAAGAGTTCAACACAACCCCTTCATACAGTAGCATTTAAAATTCTTGCCCATCCCATTCCTGTTGAGTTCGCAGCATTTATGCCCATTGGGTAAAAATATCCAACGTAATTTAAGGTGAAAAATATTGTTCGTTCTTATGTTGTTTAAGCAGTTTGGAAATGTATTTCCTTGTGACAATTGGGAGGCAACTGGCTGAAAGTTATGTATGTCAGAACCGTTAAGTAGTTTCATTATCAGTGCAGAGATTTTTCTCTCTCCCTTTGTTGCAATCTCTCACCCCGAATTGTCATTACCCAGCACTCATCTCCCTATTGCAATCTGCAGCAGCAGCAGAGTGATAAGGCTTTGTGTTTACCTTTAAGAATGCCAATTGTTCATGCTGTCAGGATTCAGGTTTTATCACCAGTTCAGTGGTAGAAAAATTGAGTTCTGGGAGGAGGAAGCCTGCATTATGTGAGAAGAGTTAGATGCAAGGACAGCAGTATTTTGTGATTGAGAAGTCAGCTGTAAAGCTGGCATTTACTATCCATCTGAGTCAGCCATGACCACAGAACAGAACCTGATGGCATGATGATAGCCCATTTGATTGCAGATTCTGTGTGTGCAGATCGCTGTGAATATGTTAAGCGCTTCTCGGATTGTGCCTGCATCCCACACATGGCTGCAGAGTAAAAATAGTGAAATATATTTTTTTCTTTTCCAAGCCACATTGCTCTCTGGAGGAAAGCAAGCAGTCCAAGGCTTGTCACAGGCTCTGCAACGGTGTGTTTGTTTGTTTTTCTTTAGGTACATTTGAATCCAGGAATTTTTATCTGTACTTTATTTGGCTTTTTTGAATGGAGTGGGCTTAGTGGGCGTTCTCACCATCAGAGATGTAATGCACTCAGATATACAAAGGTGTGACTACCAAATAACATTGAGAAATTACAGTGACTGCAGGTACAGAGAAAAAAAGGTAACACAAATAAAAGAAAAATGCGTAACTCCAGGGAAGGAAAAGGCACAGAAACACGCAGAAGGGTGATTCTCGAACGGATAATTTTGTCACATTTTTACAGATAACTTGCATAAACCAGAAATATACAGCAGGAACTATTTCCTGAAATCCAAAGTGAAGATACTGCATATTTAAAAACCAATCTCCCTAGTTTTTCAAATGCTTGGATTAAATTGGAGAGCAAGAGTAAACAAAACATAAAATAATTGCTCCGTTTCAAATGCAGTAGCCCAATGATCTTGAGGAAGGCTCAGCTCATATGACATCATTTTATTTCACCTTCTACTTATTGGAGAATAGAATAAAATGATGGTACAACTTTTCTTGCCGCAAATAATCAGGACATTTTAGCTGTTCTAGCTGGGTAAAAACTCTTATCTTAACGGAAAGAAGTTGATGAGATTACTGTTACTACAGGTAAATAGGGAAGGCCATCCCATGCTTGGTGATGATATCAAAGAAAAGAAATGGTAGGGAAAAAAAAGCAATAGAACTGAACACCTTGTACTGCAGGTGGGATCGTTAAATCAACAGTGTGCTGTTAAAAAATAACATTGGTCCCTCACTACAGGAAAGACATAAAAGTGCTGGAGTGTGTCCAAAGAAGGGCAATGAAGCTGGTGAAAGATCTAGAGAAAAAGTTTTATGAGGAGTGGCTGAGCAAAATGGGGTTGTTCAGCCTGGAAATAAAGGAGGCTGAGGGGAGACCTTATTGCTCTCCACAGATACCTGAAAGGAGGTTGTAGCAAGGCGGGGGTTGGTCTGTTCTCCCAAGTCACAGGCGATAGGACACAAAGAAATGGCCTCAGGTTGGGCCAGGGGAGGTTTAGACTGGATATTAGAACAAAAAAAAATTTCACAGAAAAGGTTGTAAAGCATTGGAACGGCCTGGCAAGGGAACTGGTGGAGCCACCATCCCTGAAGCATTTGAAAGACGTGCAGACGTGGCACTG
Source organism: Chloroceryle aenea (assembly GCA_013399075.1). Classification (NCBI taxonomy): domain Eukaryota; kingdom Metazoa; phylum Chordata; class Aves; order Coraciiformes; family Cerylidae; genus Chloroceryle; species Chloroceryle aenea. Next base: position 346,453 of record VWZY01005970.1, on the reverse strand, counting down.
AGGGACATGGGTTAGTGGTTACCTGACAGTGCTGGGTTAACAGTTGGACTTGATGATCTTGAAGGTCTCTTCCAACCACAATGATTCCATGATTTTATACGAATTCCGTAAAACACTTGTCCCTAGAGTTACATGCTGCTGCATAAAAGAAAGGTAAGTGTCCTTATAATGTCCTTAGGGGGACTGTAAAATAAAAATCAATGGTCTGATCCTGACCATAGCACCAGGCAGTAAAGTTGGATATTGCTCTGATTTCCCAGTAGGCTAAACCTTTGCTATGTTAAGATTCAAAACCCAAAATATTAGGAGAAGGTAATTGTAGTTGGTGTGTATAATTTCCCTAGCAGAGTACATGAAAAACCAAGGGGAAAGATGGATTTACCAGAAGATTCATAGCAAGTCGCATAAGGGCCACTGGACTGACAAAGATGTGAAGTCAGTGACTGACAAGAGGCAGAAGTCCACTTTACCTATAAGCTTAACTCTTCCCAGAGAGGGAAGAAAATGAAGGAAGGAGGCTTCAGTGGATGCTGTTTCTATCTGCTGAAGTATTTATTACCCTTGCACTCCTTACCTTACAGATGGATTTTTTTTCTACCCTCATTTTACAGAGGGAAAACTGAGCCGTGGAGCAGAGTACATCAGTCCCTCAAGGGGACAGAGATGCTTGGTGGCTGAATTAGGATCCAGGTAACTTGACTTCCTTAACCTGCAAAGACTCCCAGCTGCTATGATGAGGTCTGCGTACCCAAGCTCAGGCTCAGGAACCAACTCAAGAACTCTGCTGGGACACAATGTCCAGGCAAGGTGGAAAAGCAGTAATTCAGTTTAAGCAGTATGAGTGGATCGATACCAGCAGGAAGATGGGATCGGGTGGGACACAACTGCAGCACTGGGCTCTCATTTCAAAAGCAGCTGGAGAAGGGTGCAAGCAAATCTCCTTAGCATTTCCATGTATTATTCACTGTTAACTGGAAATTGATACTGTTCCAGATGGAGTCAATATGCTCTAACTAGCCAGAGAACTATGGTCACATTAATGCTTAAAATTAGTGATGCATGATATTTGGTAATAGGACAGAGGCTAAATGAGGCCTCGGAGTACTCCTTCCACTGCTCTCCTTGAAATGAATAAGGAGGGGGGTGTGGAGGAAAGGTGGGTGTTTTGGTAGAAACACGTGTTCTGTTCAAGCAAATTGTCATGTGTGTAAGGACAGGACAAGACTTCGTCCTGACGTGACTGAGTCACCAGACACTCTGCAGAAAGCTTTGTCAGCATCTTAAACCCCAAAATTAAAGTCCTCATTTGATTTCCATGTAATTAAAGCTTCCACATCTGGTATTCTGCTATCATTTGGCCTTCCCTCTGTTCTGCATGACACCAAGGTATCCTGCTAAAAGAAAGAACCAAGTCATTATTAGAGCTGTTCCCACAGACACGTAAAGCACTGTTCTCAGGTGACAGATTTTGTTAAATGATTGGATTAGAGTTGTTGTCTGTTACTAAAAGCCTACCTTTCTCCTTCAGGGAGCATAGAATTAAAAGCTCAGTATAACCTCCAATGCACACTACTAAAACAAATCTTTTTTTATTTGTTTGTTTAACAATTGGTAGTCTGGCTGTCAAATTAACAGAATCCCAAAGAGCACCTAACATGATATACAAAACTTTTGAGTTATTCTCAGTTTAGAAACAATTTTGCCTCTGCTGAGCAAGGAGGCATGGGTTTTGGTTGTATTACTACAGTAACTAATATGAAACCTGTATAATTACTTGACATTTCTTCTGCTCCTCCTGTTTATTCTCCCCACTTGGAACCACGTAGTTACGACATAACCACCTCTAAACCAGTCACTTCTGGTGTCACAAGATGATAATAATTTCACTCAGACACAGGAGCCTATGAATTCTCACATACCACATCATGTCCTCATGCAAAAGTACTTGGCAATAAATAATGAAGAAATAAAATAAATATATCTACAGAATTGCAATTCAACAAAATATTTTTTTTTAAGTTGAAAGTTTTTAAAGTTACCAACAGGATTCAGTAACTGTCAGGCACTCCATGTCTGTGTGATGAAGTAGGACCACACCTAGGCAGAAAAATCCTTTTATAAACTGCCCCCTGCTAATAGTAATTCATTTGGGAAATGAATGGTTCCTTTTACGTTGAGAGATTATATTTGTTCTTGCTGGAACACTTTTTTATTCTTCTTATTTTGCCTGTGCTCTGCTGGGAAGAGGTTATCTTCTTTGTCTCATTGCTTTTCATCCAAGTCAACCCAGTGAGAGCTTTAATGGGACTGAATTCCAGATGCTGTGGAAGAGGTTTTTAATGAACATCTATCAAACAAGCCATAATTAATGCCCAGACTGGATAAATTAGTAAACATAGATTTAACTAAGAGGCATACTAAAACTTTTTCATTTTAAACAGTACTTCCTCAAATGAGACAGAAAAAAATCTCTTCCCTCTTCTGCCAAACAACAGCAAGGAGAACATGTATGCACCCAGGCTTCAGTTTCTATTGGCACAGTAGAAAATTGCAGTGTGTGAGCTGTTCCCATCGCTGGAGTGTGCTTCCACATTGGTAAGTGCCTTTCATTTTTGTGAGTAGTGTGAGCACAAAGAACATCCTTTTTTTTTTTTT
>VWZY01005970.1:326414-343789 GCA_013399075.1 Chloroceryle aenea | reverse complement strand
TTTTTTTTTTTTTTAACAGAAATGAAAGAATAAAGGGTATCATCACAATCTGCACCAGAGTAAAAGTTTGTCAGCTACACTGGGGAGAGGGATTAACTGACAGCAGAGCTGCAGATAAACATTTCCTGAACTGCACACAGTGCAGTGAAAGCATACTCTCAGAGGGATGGAGAAAAAAAAACCCTCCACCAAAGCCATTACAATAATTTGCTGATCTTAGGGGCATGCAGCTCAGCCCACCATCAGAGTGCAACTCCTTTCACTCTCACAAAACCTAAGTAACCAAACTTGTTCAACTGACAGAAGTTTGAGGTGGAAGTAAAAAATCCAGCGGTTTAGCAGACAGCTCTGACTGATGATGGAACAAGAAGGTTGCTCTTAGTTGCCCATAGTTACTGTCTTTGGATGTTAGCTTTCCTCATTGTTTTTACATGAGTTTACAAAGTTTTGGCACATGGACCATCCTTAGTTCCAACAAAGGCACCCTTCCATGGTGGTTCCTCCTCCCTTCCTAATTAAAATCCAGAGCTGAGGAATAAATGAGACAACGGGACTTGTACTGACCTTCAGAACTGGATGAAGTTCAGTGGTTCCTGAGACACAAAGAAAATCACTGGGCCACAGTATCCTTAACAGCAGCAGATCCCTACATCTGAAGTCACTGACGCTCGCGTGAGGCTGCAGCAGAGCAGTGAGTGGCATCATGGAAGAGAGTACACGACCATGCCAGATCATCAGCCTACAGCTGCAATTTGAAAGTAACTTGTAGGTGGTGCTATAAGCCAGAGAACAGCAACGGAACAATACACGGTTTACTTGGAGTAAGGGGGCGTAACCATGTAACTTCCAAGAATGGGCTTTCAGAAGCAACAATGCTTTTTCTCTAACGTGCATCTTCCAGGGCAGAGGTTCCAGAAGCCTGCAGACATCTGGATTATGAAACTAGAGTTTTCTAAGCACAAAGTTAATCGTATAGCCTTTCCTCGGGGTAAAGGATGATAAATGACTCGGCAAAGCATTACACCGTTGCAGAAAAACACACCCATTCCAACCCAAAAAAATTACTACAGAGATTAAAATTCTGAAACAAACATAGATCTTAGAAAAAGGAAGCTTAATGAGCTACCTCACTCCAGGCAGCCTGTATATCTATGATTAATTTGATGTTTCGTCTCACATTTATTTTAGGAAGGGGAAAAAAATGACTGTAACTTTCTAAAAGGGGACCATCAAAGCTTTAAAGTGATATTATTTCAGATCTAAAAGTTGTAGCAATGTGTGTATATGCATGGGTGAGCAATTAGCAACAGGCTTTAAACCAAAGACTGATGTTTTTTAAAGTCCTGATTTTTTAATTACTGATTTAACATCCTCACCAGAAGCTGTTTTCTGAGGGTTAAAGGCTTTCTTCCCTGCGTTATGGACCCTAACATCAAGCCAAACCAAAACCCAAAACCTGGAGTGGTTGCAGTATCCAGAAACCTCAATCAAAATCCTAGGAAAAGTCAAAAACCCCAATTTCATAACTTCTGTGTTGTCCTATGCTACCCTGAAGTTGTAAAGCAACAGGTAGTAAACAAAAATACTCTTCTCAGCTGTGCCTTTTCCAAAACATCGTCTTGTACAACAGAAAAGTGAAGCAGCCCTGAGGATCTGACAGGCAAGTGAAGGATGAAATAATTTTCTTGTGATGAACTGAATCTCTTGTGATAAAACCAACAAGAACTCGGTTAAAAATGAGGCGTGTATCACAAATTCACTGCTGTGATGTGAGTTAGGTATTTATACAACCGTGCTATCTCCAGGTTTTGGGGCTCAGGCCGTCAGCATGCACTGCAATACACAAACAGTAGCTTAAACCCATCAGGTGAGGTATCCTAGTGCTCCCACCTTGTCTCTACCTTGTATCTGCTAGCACAGATGAGTCACAGTCACGGTGGCTGCAGAAGCTGGGAGAAGGGAAGGGAGGAAGAAGGAAATTTTCTACAACCACAGACATCTGTACGACATGGCTGTAACTCTGCTGTTAGCAGCTATGGTGTGGACCAAAAGCCATACCCCACAGAGAAGTGAGGAGGACAGAGAGCTCAGCAAAAGTCTTTACTGAAGTACCTTCCATAATAAATACAATAAAGCCACTGGGCTATATCATAGAATAGCCAGGGCTGGAAGGGACCTCCGAAGGTCATCGAGTCCAGCCCCCCTGCAGTGAGCAGGGACACCCTCAACTAGACCAGGCTACTCAGAGCCTTGTCCAGCCTCAGCTCAAACATCTCCAGGGATGGGGCCTCAACCACCTCCCTGGGTAGCTCTTCACTCAGTCTGGGCTGCTAAAACCACTCTTTTGGTCTTTTGTTTAGCTATTTGGTTCAGATTCCAGTAGCACCAGAATTTTTTTATCTTCTTCTCGCACTTGTCCTTCAGACTTTCCATGGCATTTAACACAGATTTCCTCTCTAAGCTGAAATGTACTAGGATGGGATACGAAATTCAAGATCTGCTGAGAATTTAAGCATCTCAATCCAACATAACTCAGTTTTCTCACCAAATACTGACCTATCTGAAAAGCACTTTAATGCCTGCAGATAACCCAAACACTCATGGTTTCTTTCAAACAGCCTCTCTTACTGCTCTGTGTTCACTTCCCTGGTCTACTCCTTTTCCCAGAGGATAGCATTGGTGTACAACCATTCAGAGCACACTTCTAAAGAGAAGAATTATTCCCCCAGAGCACCAGGGATGATGTTATTAGAGGTCTGATTCCCATTGCAAGTACGCTGCAACCTTAATAAACCATGTATTTGCACCAGGGGATTATGTCCATGAGTGCAGGGGAATGGACTCAATTAATAGTCTTTCTCTATCCCTGACTGCTGTGATCCCTACAACAATTCTGCACTGCAAAAAAATGTAACTCCAGAATGAAAAATTGATGTTTTTTTTCCTTTCAAAACAAGCCTCTTCTTTTTTTTTTTTTTTGTGGCTACACCGGATGCACTTTCCTCACTTACATTTAAAGAGGACAAGCTGGTTATATTTCTCCCTTTTTTTGCCAGAGGCTTTGTATTTTGTGCTTGATGCCTCAGGACAGGGCTGATCTAAATCCACAAACTATGGTTGATCTGTTTTGCTTTTGCTGAGCAACAGCTCACAAAAATAATCCCTATGATCCTGACTGCAGCAATTGGGCAGGATTAGAAAGTCAAAGGTCTGATGTACACAGGCATGTACCTTCTTTGTCTTTAATCCTGTGTGCCTCCATTATCAGACAGTAATTCACATAATCTTCCCTTTATATTCTAGATAATTAACTCCTTGCATATTTTTTTTCTTGGTGTAACTAATGGAGTTCTATCTCCTCTGCAGGAATTAAAATCTATCGAGAACTACTGCTGTGAAAATAAAGCAGTCCCCTTATGTTGTCTGTAGGGTGCCTGATCTGAAGAGCCTCTCAGGACTATGAGCTGGCACTAGTTAGCATCTTTCTGGCAGCCTCAGACAAGCTGCCAGTGGCAGAGTGATCTGAAGACTCACTGCTTTCCATACCCCCAGAGAGGTTCTCACTTTCTGCAGCAATGCAAGGGCACACTGGTAGGGCAGGCGGGGAAGCTCGTACTGCTAATGCCTCTGCTGTCTCAATCATAGAGATAAACAGCCCATTTCAAGATTCAGTGTCACCAAATTAATTGTCCAGAACACATTTTGAAGCTTTTCCATCTCACAAATTCGAAGTTGTCTAGCCCCTCAGTGAAAAGCTGCATTTTAAATTTGTACTACAATGGAGTTAGCCAGCCACACGCACATGCAGAATTTTGCTCCTCAACCATAAATCTCCCCAGTAATGTCAAAATCAGTCATTCCCCTCAGTCTCCTTGCTCTTGATAAGTGTCTCAGTGTAGGAAAGTGAGACTTGACAAACTTAGACTTGTGCAGGTCCTAAAGAAACTTTTTTCTTGTATAGTGAAAATTCAGATAGAACAAAAACTGTGGAGCATGCACAGAAGTCCTTATGTGACAATCAAGTGGCTCAGTCCTGTGGCTTTAATCACTGACCAGTTTTCATTTTTCCCAAACTACAAATTCCATTTCTTCTGAGGTAGCACAGAAACTCCTACATTGTTTCTCTCAATCACAAGGGAAGCTCAGAGACCTCGAAGCAGAAGCTATCTTTTCCCAACTATTTCTGGTCTTGTCATTTTGCTTTCTAAAAGTTCATAACCGATCTCTCAAGCCAGAACACCATGCCCTGCCTCTAGTCACTCATTCACTCACTCAGAGTGAAATTGGCCCTCTGAGCTATAGAGAGTGAAAGATCCTTCCCCAGTCATCGTCCGTTTGTCTCACTCAACACATTCATCTTTTCTCAGGTTTCCCCCTCAGGTGGGTGATTTATACCTCTGCTTTTTCTTCACCATTTTTCTTGTCGCCTGCAATTCCTACAGACCTCCTACAGACTCCAGGCCTCAGAACATCACAGTTCCAGGCTGATGTAACTACAACTTGCCTTGAAGATCCTCACTGCCTTGTTACAATTCTGTCATTTCAGGAGTTAGAAGCATCTTCCTTTTCTCTTTTCATCATTGTTTTTCCTTGAGATGTCCTTTCTTCCCATTATTGGGCTCTGACAGCAGATGATCTATTTTATTCCATGTATTACAGCCAGGTATCATGTCTTAAAAGTCAAAAAGGGGGTGGAGAGCTTTCTCAGCAGTATATGCCCGGGGAGGCACCAAGGTAACCCTGTTGCACCTCTGCCACCATCTTTTATTCGTCAGTGTGGGTGGGCTGTGCAGTGTCAGAGCTCCCCATCCAGTACACTGATGCATTTGCTGATCTTAGAATCAGTTCTAAGGAGGTAAGGAATAAAATATTTTTAATTTTAAAAAAAATAGATCCTTTTTTTTTGTTGTTAAAATGAGTTGTCTGTTCCATATGATATATCTTCCACTAGCCTTTTAACAGGAAAGGTGAAGAACCTCTCTTCTGTTTCACAGTATGTCTTCAAGTGGCACTGCAGATTTTGAGGATTCAGGGTCTGCTGGAAGGGTAATTTAGTTTAATTGGGGTATGTGGGGGGGGATCTTGGTTGGAAGAAAACGGACACTGTCAACAGGGACTTTCCTTGAACCATGGAAAGAGCACGAAGGAAGAAGAATGGTGGAGAAAAGGCAATGAAGCAAGAAGATAAAGCAGAGCAGAGAAAAACAGGACGTGGGGGGTACTGGGCGAGTTAGCAACCAATCATGTAGTAGATTTAGGTGTGTGAACAGCGTGTGGGTATCGCATGTATCCCATCATCACTGTTGCTTGTGTGTGTGGTCAGTGAAGCTTGCTCTGTGTAACCAAGGGATGTACCAGTAATAAAGGTCTTCGCTTTTTATCTCCCATGGAGTTGCCAAAGTCCATTCTCCCCCCACATATGTGCTTATTTATTTTTATATTAAATGATCTAAATAATTATGAATGTATCAGAGCACTAGAAAAAAATAATCCCTCTTACTAGCAAAAGATGGCAGAAATAATTTAACCATCAGTAAGGAAGAGGAAAGCATAAAGTACCCCTCAAACTCTGTTAACAGTTAGCTCTCACGATAAACACTTTGTTTGATATTCTATGGTGCCACATCACACTCCAGACAAAAAAAACAACAACAGTTCTCTGGGCATCTGTGTGCTCTTAGTACAATTCTGACTGGACTTGTTTCCAGTGAAACAAACCATCCTCTGGTTCTCTGCAACAGCTACAAGGGCAATGTTTGTGCAGAAGGCAAAACCAAAGTCCAAACATTTCTTTCACCAGTCTATGCAGAGAGAATGACCGATTTATCCAGATTTCTCATCTTTCTAGGTTTTTTATCTTACATCCTTATCCATTAGAAATCTTTCCCTTTGATAAAAAATAAACTCCTCACATTTGCAACAAAATTTGAACATATGAAGCAATCACCTCGTACAGCTTCAGAAAGCATGGCAGAGAAGCTGAGACACATAATTAAATCTCAGGTGTTCCTCAGACCTTTCCTGGAGTATAATCAATGAAAACAGGTGGCTTGTTTCTAAAATAATCCAAGAACGTGTGCAATATAATTCCATCATTTTACCCCCTCTGCCTGGGGATGAATTACCAGCACCGAGGTAGCAACACAGAAAGGATGGGTGTCTGTACCTACACTGCCACCAGCATTCGAACTCAGACGGATGAGCAAACAACTTCTTCAGCACCAGTTACAGAAACATCACCTCAGCAGAAGGAACTTTTGAGAGACAGACCTGGTGCATATTGTGAACTGGCATTTGACTGGGCTCTCAGGATCCATCCTAAACACTTGGATTTAAGGCACATCTGTATTGGACTACAAATGATCTGAGTTAGACTCTGCTCGACAGACTGTGGCCAACACCAGCCTATGTAAACATCATCTTCCCATGTAAGCAGTTTATGTGGTTGTGCTGGATACACAGTGGTGTCATACAGTCTGTAAAGGAAAGACGGCAGCGAAGGAGCTAACATCCACTGCAGGATAGCAGGGATTGATACACTCCAACCAGCTCCAGATGTATTGTCCTAAAACATCAGGAGTGGAATTTGAACCTCTGAAGCCACAGCAGTTACAGTTGGGTTCAATCCATCCTTTAGCCATCAGTGTACATATTCCTAAAAAAAAACCAAACCAAAACAAAAAGACCCAGAAAAAACGATATAATTAAACAAAAACAAAACAAAAAACACTCAGGAGCCTTGGGGTTTTTTCCTTCCATTGTCTGTAACTTTCCAGTTTGCTTTGCTTGGTGTCATGTGAGGTCTATCAGTTTCCTGAACTTGCTTTCTTCCTTTGGGAGGGAATAAATGATTTCCCTGCATTTATCCACTTAGGAGACTTCTTCCAAAACTGCTGAAGGATTTAACCATACAAATCCCTTTGATTCTCACAAAGCATCTCTAGATGCTCTTGAAAACTCTACAACCCCAGTCCTGCAGTAAGTCTGCTCTGTGTTCCGTTGTGTTTTTATTTCACAGTTGTTCTACTGAACTGACTTACAGGCAAAAATAGTTGCTGAGCAGGACATTTTAAGGAACTCTGGAGAATATGCATAAAATTAATTGTCTTCTGTAAGGTGATGGTAAGAACTCACAGCAGAATGTTTATGCATCTCATGCTCTCCCAGCTGACACTCAGGAATGTTAGAATTCGGGAAACTGACTGAGAAGGATCAGCAGAAGCCAAGAGTGAGCTGGAGAAACGTTTCAGTGAATAGCTTTAAATCTCCTCTCATAAATGAGAGGAAACTGAACTCTTTGGAATAGGGCATTAGCCACATTCAATTTATTCGCTGACACACGGTGGGGCAGCGTTTTGGATCAAATTTACCCTGCTGAACACACTGAATTCCTCAGCTCTCCTGAGCATTTCAGAAGAGTAATAGAGAGGAAGCAGGTGAGGTGAATCACAAAAGATCAGGAAAGGACAAATCACTGTACTTAGTGTTCAGCTCTCCGTCATTACACCGAGTAAGGTTGTAGCATCAATGGCGAGGGCTAAATGCTGACCAGGTGTGGTGGGATTGAAAAACTTAAAGATCTCAAGTGGGACCATCCACACAGAGTGCCCAGTGTGGAACATGAAGAAGCTTTTCATTCCTCCGTGTCTCGAGTTTAAAAAATAAATTGATCCACAGAGTTCAGCCCAGCCCCCCTGGAGTCAGCTAGACTCAGCATATCCAAGCTCATGATTAGGTCTCCAAGGATGACGACTTTTCTCCCCCTTGAGACATAACTGTTTTATCTCCAGCAAAGCACCATCCCCTACTGCAGGCTGTACATTTGTGGATGTTTGGAAATCGCTTATTATATACATGAAAAAATATAACAAACATCAAATGAACTGCCCAAATTATTAACTCAACGGGGTTAAAATTAAAAAAGTGTTACAAAAATACACTCACTGAAGCCCCAGTCATTCGGGCCTAGAAAACCACAACTATCAGGCTATTCAGCTACTGCAAACAACTCCCACTGACACTCTCCCGTAATATTTTAGGCAACAGAACAATATATGAACTTAAATATGTTAGTTTGCCGGAGAAAGATTTTAAGAGGGTTTCTTTATTCAAGAAGTATTACGCCCTGTGTCAGTTAAAATGGTGCGCGGGGGTAGGTGAACAGCAAAGATGACAAAAGATTGCAAGTAGGAAAATATTCCGGTACCTCAGCCTGAGGAGGCTGTAATTACAAAGTGAATCACCATGATTACATACTGAATACCTACATCTTGCTTACTTTTTGAAGTGATTAACTGGTTGATCAGATGAGCAACTTTCCCTTAAAGTCTAAATTTTCTGTAGGCTAAACAGAACTAATTCAGCAACTCTGAATAGTCTGAGAAACAAATTCATCTGGTAGCATTAAAAGCAATACAAAGCCTGAAATGGCAACTTGTGTTGATAAGCTTTAGAAATAAAACCACTGCTTACTTTAAGGTCACAGCTCGTATTTCACCTTTTACAGCTCATATGAATTCAACTTGATTTTTCTTTTTTCCATCTTCCTCCCAATTACTGGTAAAGATTTGTCAATCAGCTCTGTTTCTGATCTCCCAATTTAAAATAAACCCATGGAAATGAGTAACAATGAATCTAAGGAAATTATCAGTAAGTAAAACCAACAAGGAGATGACAGTAATGGAACACTGACACACACTGCCCCCCCCCGCCCCGGTCAGCTAACCGTGATCAAAGAGAGAGCAGATCAATTGTAAGGTCATTAAAAGGCAAGAGAAACATAAGAGATACTGATGTAAGAGAAGACAAGCTAGAGCAGTCTAACTGGTAACACAGTCACTTCAATGGAAGGACTACTCAAGCGGGACAAGGCCACCGTCTGCCCTCAAACTCCTACAAGAGACAGAGGTCTCCTACTATTAGTGTACATGCCCAATTAACTACCTACTCAGCCACTCATCTGCAAATGACCTGAACTTTGTAATTGATCCCAGTGGGACCACCACGGTTTCCCCAGTCGTGTGCAGTTATGGGATGTTTCATTATGGCACTCGGCTCTCACTCGCGTGTCACAAGAACCCACTTTATGCTACAAAATGCTTTGTGATGCTGCCTTTAAAATATATTCATGTGAATTGACACTTTGTGAAGTGGAATTCTTAATAGACAACCAATTGGAGTGAATTAATTTTACCCAGTTCAGCTGGTATCTGTTACTATTACCAAACCAGCTCGGCTTGCTATAGAATTCTCTATTGATTTACTTTCATCTTGTAAGAGGGGAAAGGAAGGAAAAGTGTTTAAAGGTACCTTATTTTCTTCCTGATTACAGCTGAGGGCAGGAGCTGAGCATGGCTCTCACTCTATGCTAGCTTCAGTAACTAGTGTGTCAATAAAAGGAACAAAACAGAAGAGCACTTGCAGTCACTTATTCCACAGAAATAATGATTAGCAGCTATAGACAGTTACACTATTAAAAGTGAAAAAAAACCAACCCACAAAACTAAATTGAGGTACATTCAACCTACAGGTTAATTTATCACAGCATACTCAGAGTAATTCTAGGACTCTCACATCATAGCTAACATCTGAGATTTAAACTTCAGTTTAACAGACTACTTTGATTTAAATGGTATTTCCAATGTCACTTTCAATACAGTTATGACAAGGAAATGAAGGTTTGTGTCACAGATGTACTCTTTACAGTGCAAGATAAAGATACACAGTGATTCTGTCTTCCAAAATACAATTGCAAATTTAATTGTTCTTCCAAAATCATTTTCAATGATTTCAATTACATATTTGCAAGTTCTAAACTTGCATGTTCTGAAGGCATTAAGGTAGTAAAATAAACTCATTATCACAGTTTCAGGAAGACTGCAATGGAAAAAGTGTTCCCGTGATGAGTATCTGCCAGTAACAGGTATAATGAAGCCAGTAAGGATTGAAACTGGCCAGGGAATAAATACTAACAGATTGCTTCATATTTTCCCTGCCACATGTCTCCATGACAACATATCTTGAAAGAGAATTTGTACCTACCCATTTCCTAAAAGAAGGTCAACAGCAATTTATCTACATAACTGTCTGGTGTGAGACTGACACGTTTTATCAGCCTCTTCTTTTAACGACGTGGCGTGGCAGATACAGTTACAGTCCTTTTTGCCAGTATGCCAAGACTAGCTCTTGGCAAAACACAAGAACTATTGCAGAGGTGCTCAGAGAGGTTTAAAAACAAGCATATACAAATTTAATTACTCACCTACACGAGAAAGGAAAACTCTGCCCTGAGAAAACCACCAAAAACGATATAATTATGTTAAAAACGGCCAGATATTGTTCAAGTCCAAGACATAAAAGGACACATATGGGTAAGAATCAGATCTGAGTTCAGTGTTGGTTTCCAACAGTCTTCTGATGTTGCAGCAGTAGCTAGCAAGAAAATGTCCTCTGCCAACAGACATCATCATACTGCTCAGAGCCTCCCACTGGTATTTTACTAATACACTTATTTTCTTTTCATAAGCAACATGATTTACAGTAGATTTGGGGCATGATTATTAGATTCAGGACCTGATTACAGGGGACATTGGTACAAACAGGGGAAATGTGAAATTTATTGCTTACTAGGTACTTTTCAAACTAAGTCTTGATGTGGGTTGAAATTTTAGCAGTTAAACTCAGGCCAGTCTGCTGAAACACGTATGAACTCCAGTATCTTGGTAATTCAAAATTCATTTAAGGCTGGGTACAGAGTTAAAGAGTTTTCCCTGGCATGAGACAGCATTCCTACTGTATAAGTCGTCTCTGTTTCAAAGAGATAAATACCAAAAAAAAAAAAAAGTTATACACATTTTTATTCCAGGGAAAAAAAAGAAAATCAGTAGTATGAAAAATTTCAGACCAAATATTTTGTTATAAACCACTAAACGGCTACTCTTGGAACAGAAATTGGGGTAAGTAATACCAAATAAAACCAGTCCTACCTATACTGGGAAAAGGATCCAGCCTATAAGAATGTTGAGGCAGAGCTGAGTCGTGCCCCATCTTTCTAACTGCCTAGATACTGAACATTACACAAATGTCAACACACAAGCAGTTGCCTGGAACCTTTCCTCCAAAGAGAGGAAAGGTTGTAATACAACCAGTGGGAACAGAAAGTAACAAGGATCACTGTGGAGTTTCGTGGTTATTTACAATCCTGTTTAAACAACAAGTTAAATACAGATGCAATTTTCCAGTTTAGCCACAGAAAGACAGCAGTGTATTGTCCAGAAGTACATAATGCTTATTAAGATCTTCTCATTTTTCTTTCTTATAGTGTGCAGACTGACGTTACTTAACATTTAATAGAAGATACTAAGGTATTTCTGAGCTGATGTTTTCCTTCTGAGATCATGTAGAGGGCAATAGGAAACTCAGACTCCTTCCAAATCCTGCATTTCTGGGACTGTAATGGAAGCAGAGCTAATGAGGATGGACTGAAATCCAGCAGATGCACCCAATTCTTACCACTTCTGCTGAATCCACACAGTAAAATACCTCAATTTTTCTGCCACCAGAAAAGCTCCGAGATATAGCAGCATCTGGGATCCTTTTGCTCGACCTGGAATAATCCCTTCACTCTGATGCAAATGTGGACTATTTCTAGGAGGTTGCTACAATTCTGCCTTAAAAAAAAAAAAAAAAAAAAGCTTTCATTTTTCATTTGATTTCATTCACATTTCATTTTTCAGTGACCCACAGGTTCTGCAAGTCTCACTGATACTATTCAGTGCAGTACTGCTGAAGCAACATTTCCCCTCCTAATCTCATTATTTTCCTTTTACTCTTTACTATTTCCTCTTGTAGAAATCTCACTAGCTGAGAAGTGTGTTTCAAAGATGCTTCTTTCACTGATGTTATTCTTGTATTTTATTTTTTAATTGGAAACACTAAAGATGTATTTATACAACAGCCATGCACAACAGACAAAACAAATTAATTGGGAGAGAAAACAAACTAAAATTTCCAAAGGCTCTGAGTGCTGGAGCGTTAGACAGTTAAAACATACATGTTGTTAACGTGACTGATTTAAAGGTACTTCGAGTTCTCAAATCAAGTAGCTTGAAACAGGTTATTACTTTCCTAGAAACGTGGAATCAACCAGATGTTGTTTGCTACGGGCTTGGGGCCATCACCACTATCCTCAGTAGCAGCAGCAGCTCCGTCATTTTTTGTGGCAGCTGCACAGGAAGAGAGAGCCAGTGCAGCTGGGTGATGCCAAAGAGAACCCAGCCGCCTGAAATCTGTCAGCATTGCCATCCATGGGAGAACCCCTCGGGGTATTTCTCCTCCTTACTCAGACACCAGTTTCCAGTACAGACACTCTGAGAGAATTCAGCTCAGTGCAATTAATGGGTTCAGAGGGTATTAGAGGAGAGCTGAGCAGACAGTGCAATAGCACACGCATCATTTCTTCAAGCTAAAATCATTCATACCAGAAAGTTCAGTAAGGAAAGCTCCACCATCATTGAGTCCATGGAGGGGTACTGAAGTTTTTCACTTCACCCCATTTTTTTTTTGTTTCTGTTTTAATGCAGAGAAGAAAAATAAACCACTGCAAGCCTGGTATCTGTCCTGAAGGATGATAGTAACACCTGTGAAGAGATCCCTATGAATATCCATCTGCCTTAGGCTGGGTCTGAGGAAGAGGAGGACAAAGGCTTATAGCAGTTGCTGGGGTGTTTCAGTTATGAAAAAGTCTTTCCCTCACCCCAGGCTTGTTCTTCTGAAAACCTGAAACCCACTAGGGCACCCTGAAGACAGTGGCAGCTCCTTTTGGATCTCTCGTAACGCTTCCATTCCTTGGATGGTCTGTTCATTGAATAAGTAAAGCAGACCAAGCTGTCACAGCCTCCTCCTATTTTCCTAGCTTTCTAAAACAGTTGAAGCCTCGAGCTCATCTCTATTCCAGAGCATGCAGACAAGGGAGGCACAACAGGGGGGGTGTCTTTACAATAGATTTGTCTTGCGTTAACCAAAGTGAAAAGTTGTATACATCTAGTGGTTTGGGGTGCTTTGTTGTTCTGGTTTGGTTTGGTTTGTTTTTCAGAAGAGTCTCTAACAGGATGAATTTCAAAGCTGTGGATGTGAGTTACCATGTTTTCTTCCAAGCAAGGCAACAAGGGCCATTGTGCAGGGCATTAGGGGGCTTCCTGCCAGCCTGTTCTGCTTCGTGCTTCTTGGCCAATTAGCCTTGCAATGCCTGCTCCAAACAGGTTACCAATGAGCTTGTTCATTTAGCATCATTTCTGTATCTTGTTTTCCCTATAAAAAGAATCACTTGTTTTTATGCTCTGGAGCTGGCAATTCAGAGACAAGAGATGAAAGCGAGGAGGAGGAGAGACACACAACAATACATCTGCACCACCTCCATGCTTGTTCCAATAGATATCATTAGGGACTATCTGCCAGGAGAGGCTCTGTACCAGGAAGGCGAGAAGCAAAGTAAGCTAGCAAGGGGCTGTCCAGCCCTTGAGGACACACACAGGCAGCTGCCACTGCTCGGTGAGCTGCAGCCCACACTGTATTTACACTACAGGAAATGTGTGTTTGCAGAACTTATTGGTGACTTTGGTCTGGAGAAGGACACTGTCATTTATTTTAATCATAAAAACTGGATATTGCCTTTTTGTGGTGAGGGGTGAGGGCAGGGTGGAAGGACTGAGACATTTGTTTTCAACAGAATAACTGCAGTTAGAGGTGAAGTTTATGTCATGTATCATGTTCCCCAAGTAATTTTTGATCAAGATCTAGACCAAGAATTTATAAAAATTACACACTGGAAATTCTTAGGGCTTAGAAAAGGAGAAACAAGTCTGCTATGGAGCCTAATACTAAGAGATGCTTTCAAGTTTGAGAGTCACTTAATAACATGAAGCTTTGGCAGACTTTTGAGATAAACAGAAAGGAAACAAAGTCAGTGCTCCCTACTCCAGTATTCTCTGTTGTAGAACATTAGTGTGGGTCATCAAAGTGAAAAGTTACATCTCTCCTAAACAACCCCTGTGCATGGTAACATTTCAGTTATGAAGACATAGTTCTGAAAGGCTTAAAAGCTTGCTACAGTGGCCAGATATTCCTATCTTTTATTGACTGAATTTTCCTGCCTGCTGTTTCTCATTTCAGAATCTATGGTTATCACAGAAAAATGTCTACTTCCTCTTTCTGCTCTGCACTACATATCACAAAATAAATTGTAAAGTTTGTCTGGGCAAGAATTTACCTCTTCTTTTCCATCCCACTCACAAGGAATCTCTTTGATGACTGCTATAAGCCTGATGAAGTGTTTGCCTCATATATTGTACTGCATCAAATCTACAGAAGTGCTGAAATACAGATATTAATCCAATCTGCTCTAGGCACCTTCTTAGTTTTGGAGGGGGGGTCTCTGTAGCCATGTAAGAAAGTAGCTAAGAAACTGTACTGCCTCTATCACAGGGGTCCATGTAGTGTCAAGTCTTCTGCCAACCACAGTCTCCACTGCCACCACACTCCTCCTAGCCACATACACATCCATCCAGGTTGGCAGCCACTATCCTAAAAAGGCTCCCAAATGCTCTCCTACTACAAAGAAAACCTATGAGACAGCTCTGGAGCTGGGTGGAAGACGAAGCCATGCCCATTAGCTCCAAGGTCAGAAGCAAGTCTGCCTACCCTACTAATTCTCTTCGGCTTGAAGAATTCTAATATGCAAATTGTAATGAGAAGGAGGTGTTAGCCCAGAAACATTAGCAACAACATTGCAAACACACTGCATATTGGTTTAGACAACACTATTTCAATAGCACAATTACTCCAGCGTCTTAGTTATGATGGGCAGTGTTGATGAAATCAGTTGTTGGCCTTGCTGAGGTGACAGTGAATCTAACATTTTTTTCTGCAGCAGAACCAGAGTTGTGCAGGGACAACTCAGCTGGCTGTCAATGGACAACAAGCTGTGAGGGTGAGAAAGTATAGCCTAGGAGCAAAGATGAACAGCTGGCAGCAGGGTCTATCTGAAGTTCACAGCAATTGAAATGTGCCCATGATCGTAACAATTAAATATAAACATTAGGAACTGAATTTCTCAAATGCATCCTACTCACAAGCCTTCTTATACTTACAAGTACATATAAAATGTTAGTAAATTGTTTTATTACCCAAAAACACATAGGATAAGAAAAGTGACTCACCAGAAACAAAAGCCCTGCTTTTAATTATTACTATTGAGCTAAGATTTTATCTCACAGTCCTTAGAGAAGATTTTGTACTGTGAAGTCAATGAAGACACTAGGTTGTTTTTTCCCAAAACGAAAAGATCAAATCCCTGTTTTAAATGGGAAAAAAAAAAAAAAAAAAAAAAAANNAAAGAAAAAAAAAAAAAAAAAAAAAAAAAAAAAAAAGCATTGCAATTTCAAGACCAGGACAATTTGTACTTATAAGATGTGAGCAGCACGAATTATGACTGTGATATTAAGGAGTTCTGGTCCATCTACCACTCCTTCCTCAAGAGCAACTTCAATTTCCATCTGACTGCAGGTTAAAAAAAAAGACTGAATTAGAAGCATGTTTCTTCTCCAATTGCATTTTCTTCAAAACAGAACAGTGTAGTTAAAAATGTCTTGGACAAAGGGCAAGGAACTATGTATAGCTAGAGCGAAGTCAGCAGTATTGATCGTAGCATGAAAACATACACTTGAGTTTTAAAATAGAAACTGCATGCCTGGATATTAGCAAGAAACCACTTACAGTCCTTTTCATTCCCTGTGTAATGCACAGAACTGGGGAAAAAAAAATACAAAACAAAGTATGTATTCCATCTAAAGCATTGTCTAACCGTAGAAATAAGAAAGTGTTTTTCACAGTGAAGCTCCTTAAGAAGTCAAATACCTCCTAAGCATGCAAAACTAAGGTGTACAGTTGCAAGAGTGATCCTTCTCTATTAATCTATATTCCACTGGAGACTTAAATCTGCAATGCAGATGTATTTTGACAAGATGCTGCCTGGGAACAAAATAGCCAAGTCACAGCTTCATTGTACATACACTTCAGCAGTCACTTCTACGCTACACAGCATGTTTTCTTCTCAGGTAGTTACCTACTGTCTCCTGCTTCTTAATTATTAATTGCTTAAGCTCCAGACAGCACCTGCTTAGCTTCTGCAGTGCTAGGCCATTTTGTGTTTTGTGCAAAGATCATTAATGGCATAAGCACGCTGATCACTGGCTAGAGTTACTTACTAATTGGAGGGGTTGTGAGTACTCTGTCATTTCCTCTACATACATGCAGCGAAGAATCTTTTTTAAAGGCCCAAACAGTAACATTTCAACCTTGCTTTTATTGTTTTCATCAGGGTGAAGAGTGTGCCTGTGTCAGCCTTGGTGCATCCTTACGGCCCAGGCTCTCTCTCATGTTTAGTTTGCAGTTTGATGTTTATGTTCTTCCACACAGAATTCACACCTACAGCAACAACAGCGTTTCACACGCTGAAGTAGCTGCAACTGAATGGATCACGTCATTGAGTGTGGATCCATGTGCTGGTAAGCTCCAGGTAACGCGTGACACCAAGTAGCTTTCATAACTCTCTATTGTGGGTAGCCAGCTGTACCCAAAACAGCCACACATTTTCTAATCTCTACAGAAATACAAGTCTTTAGCACCGGTCACTCAAAAGCTGACATGTTTCACAGCAGCACCATCTATTTTTTCTGTGAAAGGTTTCCACGGGAAATTCACAACTAGTTGTGACCAGTGTGCCACAAACACAGCTCAAGAGAGCATGAGAGGAGAGGTTGGTTCACTGATAGCTCACAAGAGAAAACATCTTCTCTACCTGCACAATTTTATCACGAGTTCTAAAGTTTAAAGAATTTAATGCCTCGCTTCTGTAGTTCCTAAATTAACATTTCAGCCTGTCACCCTCTGGTGGTTACTAAAAGCAAACAGCAGGGGAACACCCGGACTTTACCAAGCCTTTCCAGCCACAGGGTGAGCCCAGCAGTCAGCCCTGACTGCAAGGTCCTCCTCAGGGGAACGACAACTCATCAGGGCAGGGGACACAAGCACGGCAGTGACGAGTCCCCTCCTCCTTGTGTGCTGGTGTAGGGCTGTCACTGCTCCTCAAAACCCTGGGGAAGAAACCACTGCGAGCACCAGCGCTGCCACAGGCCCCGGGAGGGCCCTGCCTGCTCACCTACCTGAGGAGCTTTCCGGAAGCCTCCAGCTGCCGCTGGGGAGCAGCCAGTCCATGCAGGGCTGTGGGCACGGAGCTGAGGGCTGTTGACCAGACTTGGTGTCACGCCGTCATGGCGCAGGGCTGGCTGTGTGCCTCTCTGGGCGGCACGGCCCCATCC
>VWZY01005970.1:265763-325032 GCA_013399075.1 Chloroceryle aenea | reverse complement strand
GAAGGCGCACCAGGGCCCACTGCTTCCCCTCCCCGCTTACAGAGACAAAGCTCATCGGTAGCTGCCGAGATACCCAGCCTTGCCGGGCTACCAGCGAAAACCAGGCATTGCTCCCAAAAAGATGCAAAAATATTATTTAAAATCTGTCTGAAATGGGCTGTTTCAACAATGGCTTTATAAAAACAAAGTATGCTCTCTACATAGTATTTTTTAAAAGCTTGGCACTAAATACTTACAAAAGCACCACATCCTCTGCCAAGAATTTTTTTACTCTCGTACTACAGTGGTAACCAAATCTAACAAAGCACGCAGAGCAAAGACTCTGAGATTTACCCAGTTATTTGACAAGCAGAGGAATTGCCTCATTTTTGCCTTCTATTTTAATAACAAGCTGCTCTCCTCACTTCCCTGGATTGAACAGGCTGATCTCATCCAGTAAACTATTTTTCCACTCAATCATCTTCCCAGCCAACTTGGAGTGAGACCATAATGATGGGTTCTTTTATGGTATGAGCATTAAAGAAGATCCCTGATGTTGCTGCTCTGCACCTCTAACAGCCTTACTGTTGTCAGCAGGGCAGGCAGTGCCTAACTGCAGCTGGGATGTTGCGCAGCACCGGCGCTTACTGCACAGCTTACAGCCTTGTGCTGATGCAACAGCTGCCCGCTTCTAATCTGTAGCCCAGTATCAGATATTGCCACTGTTAGTAGCAGACCACGTGCTTTGCACCGAGTTTGCGAGGCCTCAGCACTGAGTCTGCCAGGCTTGCTTTGGATGAACATTTGCTGACCTGCCTGCAAGTTTTCTTTTAACTTGGCTTAGCTGCAACAGCATTTTTGATTCCTATCACATGTTGATGATTTGGTTTTACTTTTGCTTAGCCTTGCAGGGTGCCACTGTAGTTGTACACAGGGAGGAATAACAAGTAGCTGTTCTGTGCAGAACAAGATACTTAAAACCAACACAACCATGTAATGTGGAGAAATACAGGCCTGGGATGATAGCAGAGGCTTTGAGAGGTGGAGACACGGGATGCTGAGGGAAGGAATACAGGGCACAAGATGACAAAAGATGAGGCATAGGCTTGCCACTGGAGACCCCACAGCTCTAAACAAATCAACAATGGTTTTCCATTAGAAATTCATACAGACCTAGACAAAACCACCTTTTTTTTAACAGAAAAAGAACAAGTTTCTAATGTATGCAAGATACATCACATACGGTAAATTTGGGTATCATGTGGAGTTACAAACCAGTTACGAAACATCACATTCCTCCCAGCAAAAGACCCCATGTGCTGGTGACCTGCCTTGGCATCCCCACCAGTGAGCTGAAGCCACCAAACTGAGGACCCCGACAAGCAGTGTCAGGAAGACCATAGAAGAGAAAAGAGTAAAGAAACTAGGAAGTGTGAGTATAACAGTTTTAACAGTTTTAACTGAATAATTTATTATTTTTGCAATTCTTTCTATAAAGAAGGTTTGGGTTTTTTTCTTTCTCTGTAATAATTCAGTCTGGACTAATGATGATTCCTAGATTAGACAAGATTTCAGCTAGACTTGTCACAATACACAACAGCAGCTATCCAAAAATGGGGGTTATTATGGAGTTGTCCAGCGCTCCTGACCGCAAAGCAAGTTCAGCTGTTTGTTGGGAATGTAACTACTACACAACTAATTCCTAAACCCAAAGGAAAGATGAACCAAAGTGAGCACACACTCACCAGGTGGGAATTTCCCACAGGAGACCATCCAGGATACCGCTCACCCAACAGGAGTGGAGTGTGAGGCTCACCAAATCCACGGAGACTTGACAGTCCTTGGAAGTGCCCTTGGACTGTGGGTCCAACTGCCAGGCCCGTTGCTCTGTGAAGAGCCAGCTCAACTGGTTCTTAGGCCGGACCCCATTTCTACCCTAGTCGAGGGCGCACTCAGAGTTAGCAATACAGGATGAAGGTTCTTGCTGCTTGATGAGCTTTCAGACTACACATCACTTTTCTTGAAGAAACTACAGGGAAAAAAATATTACTAAGAAGAGAATTTAACACGATTTAAAAGTTGTCATGGTAATGCACTCTTACATGTAAATTAGTCTATGAATTTAGGCAAATGATAAGAGCTGCCAACTGTTTAAGGATTTTGTAAAAGTGTATTTTTTGTAGGCAAGATTGCAAATGTGGCAATTAAATTTTTTTTTTAAATCCACTTGTTTTAAAAAGGATGCATTTCTTAGTAGCAGAATAGCAGATTATTTGCTGAATTCAAGATGTTTCTGTATTTCTTTGAGAGAATCTCCGTATTCTTGTAAACTCTTCCTAGCCTCCCCCTCCTATGGATTTGTATTTATATCCTGGGTGGACTTGGCACTCTGTGATGTTAGAAAACATGGCTAAAACTCACACGGTTGTTTTGCCTTCCCAGTGGGGAGGGGGCAGGAAAGGAATAAAAGAGGTTTTTTACAAGCATTTCTACTAATTGCAGTACCACCTTTAAAACAAAGGTTGAAAATACTTCAGTACTCAACACTGTGATGAACTTTAATCACAATGTCATGGTTTCTGACAGGCGGAATCTCTTGCAAATGCTGACTAAAAATACCAGTCCTTAATAATTAACAGAGAGCTGGACTTACAGCAGAGCAGTATACATTTCTGCAGGCTGCTCTCTGAATTTCTGTCTCTTCCCTATGCAGTTAAGCTTAGGGAGTCCTGTTTAACGACTGACTGCCATTACTATGCTCCAGCTCTTGCATCCTTGGATGGGCTCAGATCAAGGGGTATGCGACAGCACAGGGACTGAGCTGGGGGTTGCTGCCTCACAGGGATAGGAACTGCTGTTCTCAGCATACAGTCCTGAGCCCTGAGGCCAGCGTTTTGTAGCTGCCTGCAGCTCTGGCTGTCCCCTCACCCATCTCCATGGCTGGACATCCATCTCACAGCTGCCTCCCTGTCACTCCACAGGAAGAAAAGCATTAAATAAAGAGCTGAGCTCCCCTGAAAGGCATGTGGGATGTGCCAAGCCATGAGCAGCAGAAAGGCAGCCTGGTTTCATGTGACCTGAACTGCTCGAGGGAATATGTATGACAACTGAACTGAAGCCATCTCCAGCCATCAGAAGCTGGAGTTCTGCCCAGGGTCGAAATGTGAGCAAGATCTGCTGCCACGGCATGTCTGTCCGTCTGTCTGTCTTGGGTATTTGCTTGGTATGTTTGGAAATGCAGTTTGAGTGTAGCCGTTTGTTCAGAGGGGACTCAAACTGCTTTTTAAAAGAATACAAATTATTTATAGGGGGTGGGTAGGCGTGTGGGGGCTGGTGGAAAGCAGGGAGGTGAAGGGAAATGAGAAGCAGGAAGGGGATAAATGGGTATACAGTGAGCTCTGGAAAACAACTACCAAAAGCATGGAAGACATGGGAATAGATGTGCTATCATACTACCAGAGGCAAGGAAATCCTTCTGTAGGAAGGAAGAGTGCTTTGGTGGAGTGGGTGGAAACCCTCTCCCGACCCAGTTTGCTACTCTAGGACTGTCAGCCAGGGACATGACTTTAAGCCCAGCTAATCCTGAAGCACAGTGGTGTGTGGGGTACCGCTGGGTAACTGAGGAATCCAGGTAAAGCTGCTCCTGATGCATGTACGCCCTGGAGAGCGTACGCACTGCCACAGATTATAAGCACAGTAAGGAGTGGATGGGATGTGGCATTTAGTGCCATGGTCTAGAGAGACCTTGTTGTGGCCTGTCAGACAGATGGGGGCAGACGTTTTAGCAGGGCCTGTTGTGATAAGACAAGGGGTGATGCTTTTAAACAAAAAGAGGGAGAATTAGACTAGAGAAAAGGAAGACATTTTTTACACTGAGGGTGGGGAGAGCTAGGCCCAGGCTGCCCAGAGCGGTGGTGGCTGCCCCATCCCTTGAACTCTTCCAGGGGAGGTGGCCGGGGCTCTGAGCACCCTGCTCTGGGTGCAGATGGCCCTGCTCCCTGCAGGGGGGTTGGACCAGATGAGCTTGAAGGGTCCCTTCCCACCCAAACCAGTCTGGGATTCTAAGTGGGAGGACTGACACAAAATTGGAAGTGAAAATGAGACCTTGGAGATGAGGGAGGGAGCGAGCTGCCACTATTCCCTCATGCACTGCTATGAATTTTGACTGCCTACTATGCAAAGGCTAATGCTTAGGAGCAAAATATTCAGAAGGAACAGTTCCCAGTGTTGTGGGGCAGCAAGTTCCACAGTTTAGTTCTATGCTGTGTTAAAATATACATCATTTTCTTTGTTTTAAATTCTGGTACCTGGTAATTGTACTTCCTCTGAGAGACACAGTAATCATATTTGAGGGGTTTTTTTTCCCAGTTGTATACCTGTAGTCAGTATTTCTTCCTCAAGCTGAAGAATTCTGGGCTATTTAACCTCTTCTGGCTATGCCATATTGCTGGTTATTCAGGGTACAAAGCAGCAGAAAATATGGTAAAGAGGCTGGGTTTTTATCTGCCTCTGCCTTCCTACCTCCTGAAATCCATAAACTAGGCAACATCGTGGATCCATCCTGTGATATGAAGATGGCTCCTGTTTTCTTGTATTTGTTACAATAGTCTGTCTGCCCTCTGCTGAGATTGAATGGTCAGACTGACTTTTTTTCCTCTGCTGGCAACAGTTAACTTGTGGTTTTGATGGAGGTCGAGAGCTATTTTTCCTCATACACATTGCTTTACATTTATCAGCAACGAGTTGCATTGGGCTTTTCCTCATGCCATCATTCACTGCAGCCTCTGCAGCTCTTTGCATTCAGCTTTGCATTTGACTGTCATGAATAACCAAATACCCACAGACTGCCAAACACCCCATGCAGTCCCTCACCCTTCCAGTCACCGCAGTCCTCGCGTCAGGTCGGTTGTGAACCCCTGCAAGGGAACAACACACAGCCCATGTCCCTTGATACCTCAGCAGCTTCCTCCTTTCCTGAAGGGATGGGATTGTTATTTCCAGTCAGCTCATCTCTGTTAAGCCCTTGAACGGGTTACCTGTCCAATCAAGGACTTCGCTTAGAGTCTATAGGAGATTTTAGAGAAAGCTTTGATTTTTATTAAAAAAAAATAATAAAAAATTGACAATTACATCTTACCCCCCTCTCCCCAAGAGAGTAGTGCAGCACAAGTGTGGATTAATTAGAGAGGCTGTGAAATCACCATCCTTAGAGGTTTTCAAGCCTTGGCTAGACAGAGGCTGACCTGACAGAGCTTGGTCACCCACCTCCCTTTGAGCATTTCCAAGCCTGGGCTAGATGCTCTCCCCAGTTCTTTTCAACCAGCATGTACATGGGTTTATATTAACTGTGGCATGGATGTCTGCTTACTTATAAGCTCCTTTGGAGTTTTAAGATCAATCCTTACTTAACGTTTCTCTTAGCATCACAGCAGCTGGCCCCCCCTAATATTGGGTTGGGAGGACGCGCAGCAGCTGCTTGTGTTTCACTGTGGTGTATAATTTCTAGCAGTTCCTTTGGGAATGAAGTTAGGGTTGGAAGTGACACATGCTATCCCGTGGTTAGTAGGACTGTTTCTGAAGCTCTTTTGAAAGCCTGTGGTCAGTCTTTCCAACTGTAAGTGATAGGTTATAAACCACACCTATTTACTGAGCTGCTTTAGGGCTCTTGGTCCACACCAGTGGGCCCTGGTAGTCACTGATCATCAGCTGGTTTTGTACCTACACTGTTCATACTTTGACACTGGCACCTCCGTGACACATCCTTCCACCAACTTTCCAAGTACTCTATTTTTAATCAGTATGTTCTCTGTCTTCAAATCCTTTGCAAATAGTGACAAACCAGTAAGAGACTGGAGTACTGTGTGTCTGCCAGAATGCTAGTGGCGATTTCTCATTATTAAATCTTGTGTTTAAGCAGAAGGGCTGCAAGAAAGATAACTAAAGACATCCTACATTGATGCAAAATCTCTCTCATAAAGTCATCTGTGAACCCCAGCAGCTGTGGTGGCTTTTCCCATTCCACAATCCATTTAACCCTATGCAGGATACAATTTTAGCACCTTATTTTCACTCACCTTTCATAAAACCTCATATGCCTGTCCCAAATCTCCCATTATTAACAACAGTCTGTATGTTCAGGAGATCTCCTCTTCACACTCCTGCTGTCTAACCAGAGTGCACCACCTGTTACGCAGCAAGACGGGCAGTCCCAGGCAGTGCGACCGGGACAGCATAAACCAGTATGACAGCATAAACCAGTATGACAGCTTCCAAGTAGCAATGAACTCCTCTGCTTTCCCTGTGCTGTGCCCCCCCAGGGCTACACCTGTGCTTACAGAGCCCCTGACAGAAATGAAGGAGCCAGATGTGCACACACGTACCTCCTTGGCTCGTACATGCATAGCAGGGCAGGTCTCAGCTCTCCCCACTGCCACAGGGCAGAGCACCACAGATACAGGACTTCAGATGTACTCCAACAACCCTTCCAGTGCTCTGGAGAGCCACAGAAACTCAGCAAGAGATTTCCTTGTGGCTGTTGCCAGCTGCAGGGGAGATCAGAGGAGGCAGTCACAACATGTCTTCAACAGACACTGTGTTTGTAGATAAAGGAGCCAGCATGAAACCTGCTAGAGGAACACTTGTTGCTTTTGAGCTTGGGACCTTGAGGAGCTTGTTTTGGCAAGCTGTATTCAAAGCTGGGTTATGAATGTTCCTGGGTCTCCTGATTCTCTCCTTATGAGAGTAAGAGCAGACCTGTAATTTTCCTTTCCTTCCTTTGCATTTCACTGGTTACGATGATGGTTCTGAAACACTGACAGCAAGAGATTATGGGTTTTCCACATTTCAACAGCATCTCAAACAAGTAGGGTTATACTCTACTAAGTATTCTTACAATTGGACATCACAGCTGGTAAGTTCACTCCTGGGTAAACCACCTCCTGTTTTCTACTACTGCCATGTGGCACATCGCAGGCCAGTCAGTGCTGGTCCTTACGGCGATATGAAAATTCAGCACTGATAATTTTATGTCTCTTCTTATTGCTGTGGAGCTGGTTCTGGAAGTGTGAGCCATGAGCCAAATGACATGAAGCAGCCTTAACCCTAGACTGATGGAAGCAAACCTCAGCATCCTGAAAGAGCAGCTATTTTAGAGGAGTCTTTTCAGTAGATCAGGATGAGGATTTTTTTTCTTTTTATCCTAGAACAAGAAGTTTCTTCTTAGTGCTGAAGAACTTCTCTCAGATACTTCAGCACAACAGGACTTTCCTCTTGGAAAATCTTATTTTGGTGGTGATTATTAACTGACATGGAGGAAGAGGTAGGCAGGGTGATGTAAAGACATTTCTTAGCTGTGTACTACAATTTTCAGCTGCACTCAATGGAAGAGAGCAAAGCGGCTTCCAAGGAAAGCACCGGCAGCCTCGTGCCAGTGCTGTTCTGGAGCCTGCCATCTCCATTGCAGATGTTATTCTGGGGACCACCCAACTTAAGGTAGAATACTGGCCTGAGCTGGCTCTTGCTAAATTCTCAGTGTTGCTAAATCATGGTGTACGCACTGTGCATGGCAGCTCTTCGTAGGTGGCGTTTTGCAGCCTGCTGGAAAATAGTAACCTAACCCTAGGTGGTGTGTGGTACCACTGAAATTCATTTGGCAAGGGAAAGGCACTTGGGGGCTAATTGCTAGTCCATTTTGAGCCCCTCAGAGCATGCCCCAGTGGCCAAGAAATACTTGACACTTCCGGACAGGAAGTGCTGGGCAACCACATACCAGGGCCAGATGCTGGTCCAGCTTCTGATACGTCATGACTTGCATGATGAGTCTTCACCCTCTCAGATCTCCGTGTCTCCGAGTTCATGTCCAGGGAAAGCCTGTTAATGAAGGGTATTATCTGTCCCCACTGTTGGTCACAGATGGATGACAAGGTTTTTAGCATGCTAGTGCTGAAACACTGCTTTCTTTCACAGGTCCGAGTCTCTAAAATTCTTATTTAATCTACAGAACACCACCACTTCCACACCCTTCTGGAATAGTTTGACATTTACTGGTATTGAGGAAACAGCATCAATTCAGACAGTGACTAAGGCTGTGAAGAACAATCCTGCTCTCCAGACACCCTTCTTATATATGCCTAAGATCCCGTTTGAAGGAGAAAGGACTTCCACTAAATACAACTCCTCTTTGAGAAGTCAAGCCACAAACTGATGAAGTCTAAACAGAATCTCACATAAGACAGTAGTTAGTGAAATCCATCTGCATAGAACTCCTTCCGGTCTTTCAGTTGTATCATTCCCAACATTTTCATGCATGGGTTTTTTGGTAGGCCCAGAAAAAAAAGTACATTCCAACAGTACCACATCCTCCTCTCACTGTAGTGCCCTTGCTCCTTGGATTTGAAGTGCAGGGGCTTGGCCACATGGGCTGCCCCAAGCCAACCTCCTCCTGTGGCTGAGCTCTTGCTCACACTGACGTAGGAAGCCTTTTGGTCTTGCTGAGAACAAGGCACGTACTGAGCATTTGCTGAGAGTTTTTCCCAGAAAAAGACCAAGCTCAGCTTTAAAGACCATCAGCGTAACGCAGGACAGACCAAGGTTGGTGGCTTCAGGCTTTGAATTCAGCATGCTGAAAACTGTGTTAAGTGAAAATCCTCCCCGAGTGGGGCGGGGGTTGTGCAGACAGCTGTGGTTCAAAAGCCACTTCAGTTGTTCCCAGCTAGCAAAGTTCAAAACCCAAAGTACATTTTCAGTAATTTTTAGAAGATCTAAAAAAGCTGAAGCTTCCCACTGTATTTTAATCGAACAGCACAAACTGGTTATCCCAAGAACTTCCCAGGGCTACTCACCAGCATCAGATAGAACTAGTCAGGGTGTATTTCATCTCGGTGTGAACCTCTCATGGCTGTATGACAACACAAGGACAGCCATATATTTATGTCTCACTGTGAGGAACATAAAAACTGATTTAGTTCTCTCAACAGAATGATTTTATTTATTTTTATATTATTTAGAGTCTTAGACTGGATGTATAATAGAGTGGCAAATCATTTGAGGGTACTGGTTTGTCCCCCCAATTGTAGCTGGCACCCTATGGGAATACAGAACTGACATTTGAAGTCCTAGGTGGTACTTGTCTCGCATTTGAAATGGTATCTGAACCTACACCAAACAAGGAAGGAGGAAATTTTACCATTACCTGGGATAAAATAGCTACAAACTTGTTCCTGCAAAATTCTTAGTAAGGCTTTAACTGGAACCCAGGGTACCCCAAATACAATACCCACCAACCCGTTTTGCAAGATGAAGCTCCATTTTGCAGCTGGATGCAGGATACGCGTGAACGTACTCGGCACACAAATTCCAATCTGATTTCTCCATTAGGAAGATTAAATTGTTCTTGTTAAAAAAAAAATCTATTGCCAGGTTTTAAAAATAGTGACGGCAATGGAGACCGCGAACGATAATTGCATCGCTTGCACTGCATTCACAAAGCTCCATTTCTGCTGCTGAAGTGTGATTTCATTACAGCGCCTCGATCCAGACTCGATGGTGCTTTTCATTGGGATCAGCTAGCTTTGCCTTAAAATTCCTTGTTGAAGGCAGGCAAAAATTCAAAAAGTGGGCCAGGAAAATGACACCAGGTGTTTTACAGCAGTTTATGAAGCACACAACTAAACTACCTTTTGAGGCTCAGTAACATGAACATCAACCTTTTGAACCTGAATTCACACCTCGGAGTAAAGCTGCGCCAGAGTGATCTTACTGCAGGTTCTCCTATGGTTCGTACTTAAATTCCATTCAGAGACCATCAAACGCCAACAACAGAACAATACAGACTGGATATTTAAAAACTTTTTGGCTCAAAAACACTCTCAAGAGCCACATTCAGATGAGACATTAGGAAGAATTTCTTCACCGTGAGGTGAAGGGAATGGACTAAAACTAGAGGAGGGTAGGTTCAGATTGGATGTTAGGAAGAATTTCTTCCCCAGGAGGGTGGTGAGGCACTGGAACAGGTTGCCCAGAGAGGTGGTGGCAGCCCCAGCCCTGGAAGTTTTTAAGGCCAGGCTGGATGGGGCTCTGAGCAACCTGCTCTAGTGGGAGGTGTCCCTGCCCCTGGCAGGGGGGTTGGAATGAGATGATCTTTAAGGTCCCTTCCAACCCTGACGACTCTATGATTGGGATAAGAGGCCAACAACGCATCCATAAAAACCCCAGAGGCACAAGGTGTGTGCACAGCACCTGTATGGTCTCAGCTGACACAAAAGCAACTGCTCTTCTCTCATTCAGCCTTCTGCAGTACTGCCCTTCACCTTGAGTTTCAGGTGTTAGGTACTGGTAATGGCAGAAACCCAGAGGAACAATAGAGAGACACACGACCCCTGTGTGTGGGTGCACACATACGTCAACCCACCTCTTCTGCAGCAAGGTTTGCTTTCCACCGAGCAGAAGACTGTAAAAAGGACAAGGAAACCAAGCACAAGGAAACCAAACAGCATCCATCACTAGGACGCATACCCCAGCCACACTCACAAGTCCTTCTCCCATCCAACAGGCTGAGTAACTTTTTTTGGTTAATTACTGTCTGGAATAAAAAGTAAAACTATTTCTAGTATCTGTGTTTGTTGTTTGGTTGTTTTAGTGCTTGGATTTTTGTTTTTCTAAATTTTTTAATTCCTTCATATTGTAGCCCTTGGAGCAGTTCTCAAGTTTTGGTTTCTACTGATTAAACACTGGTGAATTTGAAGGAGAAAATGATGCGAGAACCTGTTGAAGAAGTCTGGTTTGGGTCTTAAAGAGAAATATTTATCCAGGTGGTAAGTATTCACAGTTAAACATCAACACTTTGGTGCACCTTTGCCTCAAATCTTTCTCCTGGCAGAACATTCTCTTTTCAGTGTCTTTACTCCTTGTTTTCAGTGGTGAGAATACAATTAATCCTCTTAAAGAGGGGAAAGTGATACAGCTAGAAGCTTCAGGGAAAAGAACAGCACCACCCCCAAGCTACCATTACTCACTCACCTGACCAACACCGTTGTTCTAGGACCCAGTCACAGGGCCAGCTTTACAGGTGGGAGGAAAGTCCTGTAATCCACTCCACACTCCCAGGCGACCCTGCATCCCCACTGCTGAAAATCTAAATGTAGGATACAGCCCCATCCTCCACTGTAACACAGGAATTCCCACGCTAAAGCTGAATAACATTCCTGGTATTTCCTTTACTCCGAGGAGTCTTCTTTTCCGTATCATCTAATTTTACTTTGCAGAAGCTTTGTGGCATTTTGTTTTTTTGTATATTTTTTTGTTGTGGCTTTTTTTTAATGTTTTGTTTTAAATGAGTATTTGCCCAAGAATGAGCTTTTCTCTAATTAACTTTGGACTCCCCAAGACAGACTGGAACTTTGAGTGTGCTGTGGGCATAAAAGGAGATAAGCACTCCTGTCTGAACAACTCACTTTCCTATTTACTAATCTAGCTTTCCACACAGCTCGGGTTGGCCTTTACCCCTCTGAACTGATGAAATGGAAGTTCCAACAGACAGCAGCAAAAGCTGGGCATTAGGACACAGAGATACAGCTGGGAAGATAGCAGGTGAAAGACAGGAACATGAGTCTGAAAGACAGACAAGTGGTCTCCAGTCTAATTGGGTTTCCTCCCAGCGAGGACAGCTTTATCCAGGGCTCCTTACAACATCCTCCACATCACCAGAGAGCACCTGTTGGCACAGACGTATGGATCCCACCGAGTGCGGCAACCGGAGGCTTAACCTAGAGCTGTAAAGTTCAATTTTCACAGCTGGAACAAAGGTCCTTGTGGCATCAGTAAATCAATCTATCGTCAGATAAGGACCTCGAGCAGCTGCATTATTTATAATGGTCTCACTTTTACTTACAGTAAGATGATCTGCACCTACTGGTTCTGGAAACGTCTTCATAAATTTAGTCCCTTAGATAGGGGAGCCTTAGGGCAGGTAAAAATGAATATGTATGCTTGGCTTCTGTTCCACGTAGCTAAAAGGATCCAGTACTAAAGACAAATTAACATATTACAGGAGAGGAGAAGCAGCAGCATCAACAATTACACTGGCCCAGTTTGGAAAACACCTGGCCAGCAGGATTCCCGGCAAGTTCAAGTGTCACTACCTTCAAAACCCAATTAACGAGCCATCTCCAAGGAAGGGCTTGGTGCAGAAGAGTGGCAGATGCTTACATCCTTTTTCTCTTTTGAGCTCAAATACACATTTTTATTTTCCTTGCCCTCTAAACAGGGGAAGTACCACATTAATGAAACACTTCACTGAAAGCCACGCGGGCTTCCTGGGCAACAGCCCAGCTAACCAAGCACGCTTTGGCTTCTGCTTACTCAAAGGAGGAACTACTGATGTCTAGAAGGGGTACACGAGAGAAAACTGAATCCTCACTAGAGCATCCAACACCAAAGATGTCTGTCAGTTCAGTGAGGTACTTGAAGTTGAATTCATGGTTAAAACCAAGAACTGTTAGAACTGCTATGAGAATTCCCACGATCACCTCATCCACCCAGACGTGGCCATGCAGTGATTATTCAGCTCCCTAGCAGAGCTGCACTATTCCAGCTGCACGCTTGGCACTGATGCTCAGCTCAGGGGGAAGAATGAAGCTTTTATACCTTTGTGATCACTGTCCAATCTTCTGCTCGGAGAGATTCCATCTGCTGACAGCAGAACTCCACAAGGCCAGCTTGAGAAATCATTTCCAGCACTAGTACCTGCCTGCACATGAAGCTCCTGGTAAACTGCAGCTGTATGCACCATGGCAATCACTCTGCTGATACGCAAATCATGCATTTCATAGCAGTTTGACAGTAAAATAAGGTGTGAGAGGAGAGGCTGTGTCTCCCAAATCTCTAGAGAAGCTTCACAATTGTCCTGTTAATCTGAAAATGCGGATGTCATCTCACAGCACCCACACAGAACGCTTCCATTGCATAGTTACCAGCAAAGTGACCACATGGGAAATACTTTCACCGGATGGGTTATTTGTTTGGAAAACATTTGCTTACATAAAGCTGTTACTTGCCTCCTACAGTGCCACACGCCGATAAGACACTACTCCGTACTTCAAACTCCAGAAACACCCCTCTACAGCCCAGAAATCATTACCTTATGCTGATGATTGTTCAAGTGGAAATGACATCACACTCCACTCACTTCAGAGCTCGAGAGTGATTGCATATTGCACCCATATCTAGTTGCATTAATGAAAAAAAAATCACCCAGCTTGCAATGAAAGCATCATTCGTATTAACAGAGAAGCAGATTGATGCTCATGGTGATTTTTCACCGAAGAAATAAGCCAGCAACACCCCCTCCTTCATGTGAAAAATATCACAGAACGACAACTGCCCCGCAGTCCAACGCTCTGGCATCTTTTTGTTATTCTACCTGCAGCTCTTCAGCTGCTACGTGCCTCTTCAGCTGAAGGGTCACTAGCAACTTGTGTGGAGATCTCCACAACGCGTCAAGAGATTGAGAGCATCACCTCCAGGAAATTCCAAGGCCTCACTGCTTTGACAGACCACAGCCTGGGGTCCAGACAGCGAGTTCTCTTGTCCCAGCACACCAGTGAAAAATGCACCGCTACCTTTAGGATGCTCCTCCAGTATTCTCCTTTCAACAACCTACCTGACACTACCTTCTTCCTGCAATCACTCAGAGGAGTGTTTTATTGCATGTTAAAAGACAAGATATGTATTGAAAGTAGCAATTTTATTTGAGTTAAAATTATTTACAAAAACCCAAAGACATACTTCATGAAACTGGTACAAACTATTTTTCCTGCCATTGGCTTTTGCTCCAAAGATCACAGCTGAGAAAAACTGTATAAAATAAAAATAGGATTGGATTCAGAAAAGTACTCTACCGTTCTAATTTCCAATTGAGAGTATTTACATAAATATTTACAATGGAAAAAGTTACTTTAAAACTTTAATTTGCAAGTTGGCCTCAAGTACCCTTTAATGCAGAGTTATTTGAGGGTCTAACACACAAAAATGCACTGCAGTTCGTAGGGTGATTTCTCCCCCCCACCCTCAAAAAAAAAATAATCTGCATTTGTCAGTGCTTGACAATTAGTTACATTTTAAAAAAACCTGTTAACCACTGAGGTAAATCAATTCCCAATTACCAGTGTAACAAAGAAAGGCAGTTGTCCCTGCTTTCCCCCATCATCACGTCTGCATTTTAGTTTCTCTTGCCATCTCTCCACAGAAAACTCCATCAGCAATTTGAAATCCCACGAGAAGTAAATCTTTCTAAAAATCAGGAAACTAGATGGGCTAAAGAATTTCCTCCTGATGTAGATCATTTATAGACAGCTTCCCTCTCTCAACACCAATCAGTTTTTTGTTTAAAACCAAGGGGAACACAACCTCAAAAACTTTTCTAAGTTACACTGATAGGCTAAGTTTTAGAAGGTGATGAGAGAAAACGCAAAAAAGTATGACCAACAGAGGATTTTTGCCGCTAATCAGTTACTTCCTTACAGAATTCCCAACAATCTGCATTATCAAAAATAGGAAGACATAGAAGGCAGCCACTGTATGTAAAAAATTTACAGCTGGCACTGATACAAAAGCACGAGTTCTTAACTTTATACATGGAGATAACACAAGATCTAAAAGCAGGTTAGATTTCCTGTTATTTCCCCCTCGTTATATATAGAACTAATATTTTTATGGCTTCAAGTTTTACAAATTCAATGGAACAACATGATGTAACTAGCTATACAGGTACCTAAAAATGTCGATGAAGCAGATCTCCGAACAGTCTGCAAATATTCAAGACCACCTTAATAAAAATAATTACCAATTCCGTCGGTCTGAATAACGAGTGCAAGAAAAAAAACAGTTAAAAAGAGTCACGTATTTTCTGGGATTCTTTGTTCCACTTAGTCTTCAAACACAATGCTTTGCTGTGAACTAGACCTCAGACTGAACAAAATCTTCGCTATATCAGCAATTTAAGGCTTTGTGTCGTGTGCATTTAAACTTTGTCATACTACAGAAGAATGAAATAGAAAGATGATGTCAGCTGGAAACATTAATCCGCACTGGTGTTTGAGCTTCTTTAAAATCCTTCCCCCTAGAACATCCAAATTCTTTGTCTTGAGCATTACAAAATACACAGAGTGCTTCCTTGCGACAAATTAAAACAGCATTTCAAAGCTTTTGCTTATTACACGTGTAAACTACCCTGGGATCAAACCTCTTTTTTTGTTTGTTTTTTTTAAGCAGGGCACAAGTTCTTACAGTTACTGTTTCTTTTGTGTACAACCTACCCTCAAATGGCTTTGTGTCTTCATGGGTTTGCATGCTTCTCGGAACTACAAAGCGTGACGGTCTATCAGTTACAGTCCACGGGCCGTGACAGCTTTAGAACTGAGAAATAGTTCAGCAACCTAATGTCAATCAAAACAGTATAAAAAATAAACTATCCAATCCTCGCCTCTTTGGATTCCAACAAATTTTAAATATAGACAATAGTTAAAATCACAAAAGTATTTAAAAATTTATAGTTTTATGATTTTGGAATAATCTAGTAATAAAAAAGCAAGAGCAAATTAAACTCAAATAGGAGCAGTGCTGCTGTCCAGAACTTCTTTATTAGAACATGTGTTTGATACCTCAGTAGCTAAGCTGCCTTTGCACCTGGCTGGCATGAAACAGTGGCTCAACAGTAAACAGCAGTTGCACTATCAGCAGCAAGTTTTTTCCCTTGACACTTGTCACAAACAAAGCAAGAACAAAAAAAAAAGATAGGGAGGGTAAACCCTGCCAAAAAAAAAAAGTATTTAAATACTGCACTGCATCATAAACAGCATGGTTTCTTTATTTACTTTCCTCAGAACCTTTTTCCCCTCATTTTTGATAGTTGCAGATTGATGTAGTAACTGTCTTTAAGAAAATGCCGAATGCATGGTTAAGAGACCAGGTAGCCTTAAAAATCCGAACACGAATGAGACAGATGAATGCTCTTGGTACATCCTTCAAGGACTTCTTTCATGACGACTTCTTTTGTCTAAGGGTAGCTCCAGCATGAGAGTGCCTGCAGCGGAAGTTAAGTATCTAGCAGTGTTCCAAGTATTCAATCACCCTAGAGATAGATTTCTGGCCTGTTGTTCCAACAGCACACTGCAAAACGCAACAGAAAACAGAAGTAACAAACAAGCATTTGTAATGCTGCTCTCAAAACAATATTTGGGGGCTAGGCTCATTTCAGAATGTTAGTTTCTCGACTTATGTGTCACTAAAAGCAAACAGGTTCAGGCAGAGCATTCGAAAATACTTTCCTAACCAGTCACAATCGAACGGAGGTGGAAGTAGCTTCATTCCACTTACCACCAAAATAACGACAGGCAAATGGGGCTGCAGTGTTTAAAAAGAAAATCTGCCTGTGGTCTTCTGAAGACACAAACTAAAAAGTGGTAAATGCTTCTAAAAATGTAGGGACTACAGCAGAAAACAGTTACAAAAACACTGACATGCAACCATTTAAAACACGTGTTACTTACGGTAAGATTCATAAAACTGAGAAATTTTTTGAGCATTTCAGTCATTATTGAGAAGTCCCCTTCAGGCAAGTACTCCCGCACAGTAGTCACATTGATCTGCAGAAACAAAACCATCTCTTTTACTTTGGGAAAGATTGTTCTGACCCAGAACTACACCTCCAGCGTGAGGAGCAGTAACACACCTATAGTCATGGCACTATTATGATGGCTTTTGCTGTCACCTCTATGATTTAGGGCTCTCTTAAGCACTACTCAGACATTTACAGCGTTTATGTTTCTAGGAAACAAGTGCTGAAATAATTTGCTGGTGGTTTTGTTGTTTGGTTTGGTTTTTTTTTTTCATTAAAAGATCATTATCACCATCAGACCTCCTCAGGACCTCCAAGATTATCAAGAACTAAAATCCCCACCAGATTACTCTCCTGACATGGAGAGAATCTCCCTTTGGAATTGTTAATTACTGAATTTATTGTCAGTATCCCCCCAACAGGAAAACCGTATGGAGGCTAATTAGTCAAAAGGCTGTTAGAGACCATTTCTGCCCCTGCAGCAGGTTCACAGAAGCCTGACAGGCAGCTCTGAGCCCCATTTTCATTGAGCACGTATTTGACAGGAGAGGGCCCAAAATTCTCAGCTGCTGGAGGTCCTTAAGTTTTAGCTTAAGCTTTCTTTATCACCTTCAACTGGTACAGACATACAAAACCTCATCTAAAAAATGTCATGAAAAAACCAAAGCAGACTGGTAAACAAGAGTAACGAAGTCTGCTATTAACTTGTCTTCTTCAACCTGCTGGAAAATAACGTGAGCTGTTCCACCCACAGAACAGGCCAGCCAGTTTGCCTTTGCCTTTCTCCAGTTCACTTGTTGGCGAACACCAACGGTTAAGGGCAGAGAGGCGGAACAGGCTAAACATTCAGTTCCAGCTGGTTTTGATAAATTTCCTGATGTTCAGAAAGTTTGTTTTGGGTGGAACATCTCTGGCCACTTCTCACAAAACTGTACGCGTCAGTGCAGCTTCACCAACAATCCAGCTGACAGTAAACTCCACTTTAACAAACCTGTTTCAAGACTACAAATGAACTGTTTCACTAAAAATTGTGCTGGACTAAAGAGAAAGCTATTAACTGATTCCCTTACTGGACTCTCTTGGCAGAGGCAGCCTAGAAGCAATGCTGTGTATGAGGCCACGATGCAGTCTTCCATGTGCTTCCCAGCATGCTGAAGAGCTGTAAAGAGAGACAACTGAGTGTACTGTGTTCTCTGAGCAGCTGCTATCTTTTACTGCTTCAAATACAATCTTTCATTATCACTTCTCAGAATTCTTCCTTCTCAAACAAAACGAGCTATTGGACTGAGGCTTCAGAGGTAAGAATCAGACAAACTCTGTACTTACTAACTCAGCAGCACGTTCTGGAAGAGAAGAACGTAGCTGGTTTGTGTGATAGTGCAAGCCAGTAAGGCTCCCACCAAAAGCAGCTTATTGCATTAAAGACAACAGAGCGAGCACTTTCTGCTAACGACTCGGGATTTTAGCTGCAGACAGCAGCTGATGGAGCTACAGCAAGGAGAAAGGATATAAAGCAAGGCTGCAGCACGTAACATACCGCCCTTCCTATTAGGAGATTCCAACACTACTGCCAGTGATACTGTTACTGACCTGAAATAACACCACCTGTTAGGAGACAGGTTCAGGTCTGATCGTTCAGACCTGACAAACTACAAAACTCAGCTTAGAGATACTCACATTCCTGGAGCAAGCTACCAAGGCATTACACAGGTACCTGAGGCACCACCGAGTGAGAAAAGAAGATGGGGACAGAAGTACACGTGCAAAGAGGGAGGGGAGGAAAAAAACAAATGGAGATGTAGCATGAAACACAAATGGGTTATGGTACCCTGGAAAACAAAATTAATGCAGGCAACTTTCAAGGACTGTTCCAGAAGGAATAAAGGCTTAAAAGCCACTCCTTCCAGAGTATTTCTTATACACAATGTCTCTAAAAAGCCTTGGTCTTTTTGTTTTGTTTTCTTCTGATAGGGAAATGACAGAAGGTACAGTTAAGAAATTAAGTAGCAGCATAACTTCTTCCATTCCTCACTGCTCCTGCTTAGGATCTCTCAAAGCTTCACCTGGCTGATGGGTTGAGAAAATCTCAGCCAGGAGACTGCATGTAGATAGGAAGCAGAGGATGAGGTGGAAATTTATGCAGTCACAGGGTTCTTTGCCTTTTCCGAGCTCATCGCCACCACGCAGCGTACCTTTATTAAGATCAAGTTCTTCATCATCTTCTTCCTTCTTATCTTTCTCTTCAGTACTATCTGCTTTTTCCGTGGAGACCCACTGTATCTCCCCACTTGTCTCTTGCCATTCCCCACTCTTATCGTGCTGAGCAGTAGGAGCTTCTTTAATCAATTCATCTGTCTGGCTCTCGGCCAACTGTGCCGCTCGCTCCCGCTCAAGAAACAGCTAATGGAGAAAATGTCAGAAGAATTTCTGTTATAAATTAAACCCTAAACACACTGCATTAATACTTGCAAGTTTATTTCCCCTTCACAATCCTCCACTTCATACAGTTAGTTTTTGATACTTTTCTTAACGATAGCCTTTTTTTCTTCTTCATGGAAAGTGTGTTTCTAGCCCCGTATTAAGGCTGTGCTCCACAGAAACAGCCTCCCTCCCACGTGAGGTGCTGCTTTCCAGGCTTCTCTTGGGCATCCTAAAGGTTTAATCGTTCTCCTTGAGATACAGCTTGGAAGACTCAAAGTTGCTGTATTTTCCTGTCTGTTTTTATCTCTACCAATCTTCACTTTCTTTTCATGCCAGCTATCCCTTCTTTGCTCCCTTCACTTTTCCCTTGCAAAGATGATACGCCCCAAATTAAAAGAGTAATTTCACATGAGTTATCAAGGATGTGACTGAACCATCTCATATTGTGCACTTCCAGCCAGTGAGTTTTTTCTCAGACCACCCCTCAGTGGTGTTAAATGCTGCTTTGCCAAGCTGTACACATCATTTAATATCAATTTTTTTTGGTTGCGTCTGATGCTGAACAGTTTTTCACATGGAAGCACTGCTAAAAACATCCATGAAACTATCTCTGCTGAAATAAAACTGCTGCCAGTTCCTTTCGGCTCTTTTATTTTAGTTTGCACGGTGGATCTCATTCACCAGAATTGCTGGTGGCTTTTTTTTCACCAAGTTAGTGACACAACATTTAAGAGTGCTGCTTCACATCCATCATCAG
Organism: Chloroceryle aenea; assembly: GCA_013399075.1. Classification (NCBI taxonomy): domain Eukaryota; kingdom Metazoa; phylum Chordata; class Aves; order Coraciiformes; family Cerylidae; genus Chloroceryle; species Chloroceryle aenea. The sequence goes on along the minus strand of VWZY01005970.1, from coordinate 305,263 downwards.
TACTCCCGTGCTTTACTGCTCTTATAAAGCATGATACTTATTTTTTATTTAAAGTTGCAAGCCCACCAGACAGATGGCACCTGAAAAACCTCATCTACGCAAGAACAGAACGTAAGACAAAAGTTGCTCACAATTTTTACAGCTGGTTTAAAACGCAACTAGAAGTAAATCATTTAGGAGCAAGCAAGCTAGAAATAAACCGTACAGGAACAAGGAAGCGTTACGGAGCGCGCGGACAGCCTCTGGATGTCTGTAGGAGTGATGCCACTGCCTTTTACCAGGAGAGCTATTTCAGTACTGGACAGTGAGGAAGAAGCCGTGAGCAGCACCTTCTTACCCCACTGTGCTCTATCACTCAAAATACTACAAAGAAAAAAATTCTGACAAATCTTTGTTGCCGAGTTCTCCCTTTCCCCTCGACAGGCTGATAAGGAGACACGGTAACTATTACAGGAGCAGCACATTTCTTACCTGCACTAAAGCCTGAACAGCATCAATCTGTCCAGTTATCTTTAGGCTGTCATCTCCTTCTCCCGTGCAGAACGAGTCAAAAGAACACGACGTTTCCATATTGACGAGACAGTGCCTGTTGCGAGCACTATACTCTACCAGATTGATCAACAGACCCAATCCCTGCCAGAATCGGAGAGTCAAAGAGGATTACACACATTAGAAAGGGACAGTTTAGCAAAACACATCTATCCAGATAAACGTCATCTTTAGGCCTTATCTTTCTGAGTATACATGACTTACTAACACACCCTTACGGAACAGTTTGGTAGGCAGAGGGATCAAGATTTAAAGAAACGGGAGGCAAAACTGAGATCCCAGCACGGTAGAACTGTGGGTGGGAATCTCCATTTTTCCAATTCTGACCAGGAGAACATTTTTAAAGATGAGATTTTATTTATTGACTAAGGACTCAGGTGTCCAACTGCATATTCTTAAAAGACCCATCGGGTACACCATTTCACTCCTGCTGTTTAGGACACCCAGACACATTTTACGTAAGCTGAGGTAAATGTGGCGAGGTCTTTGTTCTCAAACACTAACATCTGCCGTGTTTCTCAAGCTGGAAGGGGAGGAGATCATTCACAGATGTATTTACCCAAATCCTTCTCGTCTAGCAGTGCACTTTTCCCCACCCAACACGGGGAAAATGGTGACGAGCTCAAACCCACCAAATCCTTATAGAAACCTTTTACTAAGTACCTTGCAAAGTATACAGACAGTCAACAACAACTGTAGAGGCTGCTGCTTAACTGGGACCCCGAGTAGTTAAGGGCCAAAGAAGGGGGCAAATCAGTTTATGTTAATTCAACAAATACAACATCTTACCAGCACCCGAATATCGAATCTCTGTTCTTGAGGTAGGAACTTGGGAACCTGAAGCACACAATTCATGGCCGTGCCTATCAGACCATCTTGTTCACCTGTTTTTGTACTACCCCATTCTGCAAACAGAAAGTTTAGAGGCTGAGTTTTGAAAAATACAGTTTTCACAACTGCAGGCAGACTGAGAACACTTTGTCCCTGAAGACAACGGGGCTCTCTTCGCCAAAGCATGTACCTTAACACTTAATATCTCACTACCTACACTATGTTGCTGCTTTGTTGCATCATCCGAGGAAAGACCCCATCATCACTGAGTGTAAGAGGCTGCGCTGCGTTCTGCCCGGCGCGGAACACGCAGGAGGAGGTGTGGCTTACCGTTGTCGTTTGTCAGGTTGAGCAAGACACCAATGATGGCCCTCATACAGTCCTCCACTGCTTTACCCACATGGTTGGTTACATTCTGGTGAGGCAGAGGCTTATTGTCTGGTAAACAGATACTGTCTTCAGCACGATTATATCGCTGGATTAACTCCTCACAATGCTGCAGTGCTCTGCAGGGAGAAGATGGAGAAAAAAATGGCTTCCACGACATACAGGATGTTCCACCTTCATCCTCATTGCACGAAATACAAAACCTCAAATACAGAGCTTATGCAGAATTTTCCTAATGCCCACAGGCCCGGTCTGTAGGGAGAGATAAACTTAGAACCTCTAAAATCTTTTTTGAGCTCAACTGAAATTGTGGAAACAAAAATTAGGAAAGCTTGGTGGCTTACAGCTTTATCAGGAGCAAAAGTTATTTTTTTATTCTCAGATTCATCACATGGTCTCAAAAAAAAGACAAACCCAGCCTCTTATCCTCTGACCATCAAGGCACAGCATTATGTTGATAGTGTTATCTAAATATTCCCTTGTTCTGTTCTCAGAGCCGTTTCTATTCTACAAGAACCAAATGAATTTACTCTTTCCTAGCAGTAAAGTCTCAATCTTCTAATGAACAGTAGTGGGCCACAGGCATGTTTCCAATGCATGTCATTAGTCTGAAGTTAAACCAACACTGGCTGCAAACAGAAATAAAAATGCCAGCACTATATGTTGCTCTAAGCATCACAGTAGTCTGTGGGATTTTGTGCTGATTTGGTTGTTGGGTTGTTGGTTTGTTCTTTTTTAATTTATGCCAAATATCCAACCTACAACACAGAAATTTCACTTCAGTGAGGTCTGCAGAGGGAAAATTTCAGCTTAATTTGTTCTGTTACAAAAAGAGGTACAAGAGAGAGACAATCTCTGCCAGTCAACTGAGACCTGACCCACACTGAGAGGTGTGTTAAGAGGGGTTCGTAAGGGCATCTTTGCCAGGGGTAGCTGCTAAGAACAGCATTTCACTATTTTAGTTCTTATTTACCCCGCCAGTGCTGCTGTGCTCCATTTCAGTAAACCTTCAAGCACAATTCAAGCGCAATAAATAAATGTAGCTTCCCAACCACTGCCTCCTGTGTTCACAATAACTTGATACACAAGGAGCTGAGTCCAGTTTGCAGCTTCTACAGAACCAACAACAGCAACTCTCCATGCTGGCTGCACTCAGACAGTTACCCATACCCTCATCTCAATTCACTTTAGCACTACGTAGTGAAAACCAACAGTGGAAATTGTGGGGTTTTCCCCCTAGCACCTTCTGGTATAACAATAGTCATATTTTATATACAACGACACACAACAATTGCATGTAACAGTTGTTTTATAGAACAATCATTTATCCTTTTTTTCCCTTGTAATATCCAGCGCGCTGCAAAAATGTCTTTTTGTCACAACTTACTTAGCTGAGGAAACTATGAGTTGTGAGTCTTTGTAAGCTATCAGATAGCTCTGATTTTCTGGATTATGCACAGTTACCTAAAAAGAGAAGGAGAAAATAATATTAAAAATGGGACAGCTTTCCTCAAAAGAGAATCATTCCCTTATTACACCATCACGCCATTTCTTGCTTATTACCCGGTGTACAGTTTCACTTTTCAGTGTCAACTTTTTGTTTTCACCAATATTGCCTTCGAGTTTTCACCTTGTTCTGGATCACACAAGGCTGTGGCATTGACGATACCTTCCCTGATACAGGAAGCACAGAAACGTGCAGCAGAATGCTCTGCCACGCAGAACCCTGAACCTATATCCTGGAACTAGAGTGTCCCAAGAGTGTATGCCTGTGTATGTCAGTATAGATAAAAATATTACCCAGAATACTGTAACATACCTCGACTTATTTTTAGGACTTGACCTAAGCTCCACTTTCTGAGACCTTATCATGCATCCTACCATACAAACCGAGTTCTTCCTTGATTCCCTCAACTGAATTTCAGAATCGATTTTCAGGAACAGTAGGAATTCCTCTTTTAAGTGTACATGATTTGGTGTGGTCTCTCCCGAGTTCCTAAGGATCTTACTACATCACAAACCACCCCTAAGTTTAAATTTGAATATTCTACCACCGAACAGGCTCATCTCCTGTTGCTTGGCAATGCCATCTATCTCTTTTGAAAGAGAAAATAGATGATACAGGTTGTAATTTATTGATACATTGATGAATCTATCCATCTACCTGTTCCATCTATCGTCTACCATCTATTTATACAAGCAGAAATGGGATCTGGAAAATTTCTCACTGTTCAGAAGGAAAGTAGAGAGCTGGGTGCCATTAATTTTTAAGCAGGCACCCTTAAATTAGTTCTTGAGCAGCTGCCTGTCCTTCTCAGTTTTTCGCTTGCTGCTACACTGCTGCCTGCTTCCTGGATTGCAGTCCAAGAACAGCAACACCAGCAACAAATACACAACTCTGCAAAGCAGACGTTGCAGGGAGACACATGCTCATGACTCCTGCCCATCACAGAACTATTAGGTACTTTAAGTCTGTTCCAAGTTCTCATAAAATGAAATATTTACCATTTCAACGCACACGCTCAACTGATTACAGGGCTAGCCTGACACTCAGGGCAGCCTCCTCTTTCAGCACGCAGCCAGCTGATGTGTGAACGTAGCAATTCTTAAAATATACATCAGTTTACTGCTTCTAGGAAAATGCTGCTTCTGTAATCATGTGTTATCACCAGACACACTAGAGAGCCAAAACTCAAAACCAACGGCATTTCTAAACAGCAACTTTGGTAAGCATTTAAGAAAACCCCTGTTATGTTACATTCAGTTATTCTCACCAAAAATAAACCTGCAGCTCTGTACATACAGAACAGTAGGAGGAATCTTTAAACAAACGTTCAGGAACACACACATCAGGAGGTTAGTGTTGTATAAATGAAATAATCAACACGGCAGTGGTATTCTCGAGCTGTGTATTGAAAGAATGTGACACTGAAAAGGACTGGCTGAGAAACAGCAGTTTCAGGAGTGCCAAGCATCTGCTCATACTCACACTTTCTAGGACCCGTAAACATCTTTCTGCACCCCATAACGAAGCGACCAATTTCTCTTCATTTTCATCACTGCTTAGGTGATCCACACACTCTTTAACTAAACAAGAAGAAGAAGTTGATTTCCACTGTCAGCAAGAGGTCTTCAAAAGCCAAGAGTACAAACAAACGAGCTCGTCAGAGCTGCTCTCAACTTTCAGTCAATGCAACCATTGTTGGATTTTCATAATCACAAAAGTATGATCAGCATTCCAAAATTGTTCATTTCTTCAAGTAATTTAAAAACAAAACAACCATAAAAAAACCACCCCAAAACCAAACCCAGCCACCTTGCTATTTTGGTTTTACGGGTTTGTGACTGCTGCCACAAATTACCTGTGTGTTTTATTTTCTACTGACAGTGGAGAGATTGTACAGCTCATGGCTGTGCTCCTGAACTGTGATGCTCTGTGCTGCAGAAGAGCTGTAAGAATCAGCACGCACACTCTCCCCTTACTCTGCAACCCTGAAAATGCAAGCTGAACACTTCCGTCTCTTCGATCCTTCCTCCATCTGCCCTTTGCTTACTTGCGGCCAAGCTTTATTCAGCTTAAAAACTCCTTTTAGGACTGTCCCTTTTCCTATCTGTGAAATACTGATACAAAAATCACAGCCACGACAGATCTCCTAAAAAATGGACCACACCCCCCCCCATTCCTTCTGGAAGAGCCGACTCCTCTGGGACATTCAGTTAAAAATATAAGGCCTAAAAATAATTCTAGAAGACTGTAAAGGAGCTTTGTCTCTGGAATCAAGTGTGCTGAGTTTGTGTCTGGACAGAGATATGTAACACGGTAATCTGTGCTCTCTTTAAGCTGAAAACATTTTTAATCTTGCATATTATATGCCACACTATGCATTGTTTAACGTTATAACCACGTTCAATCCCCCACGCAGCCGATCAAAGCCACTAATATCTCCCAGTGACCCGCTACTTTATTAGCTCTTTTATTTTTAACATTGCTGGGAAAAATACATAATGCTTGTATTTCTAACCACAGCAAGTGAACATTGAGAAAAGCAAACATCTTGGCAAGATTCACCAATTCTTCACACTGTCAAAACAGCAGTTCCAAGGTACCTTTATCGACAATATGATCGAGACCGCCTAGAAGTCGCAGCTCTTCTTTGAACCAGTCTCCAGCTCGTTTGGAGGTGAGAGACAGCAATGTCTCCATTGCCAAGTGCCCCGTCTGAAAGAGTCAGGTCCCAGAATTAGTGACACTGCCACGTGCAGCGGTAGCCAATACGTCAGATCATACAAATCCAGGTCACATAAAAATCCATAAACACGAGTTACAGGTCACAGCAGAAGAGCCACCAGAGGGAGCAAGAACAGACTGAAAAATGTGGGTATCTTAAAAAATAAATCACTTGGAATTGATAAAAAGGAACTTTGCATTTTCAACTTTTGCTTGGTTTTATTGATCGCTTAGAAATCCTAAGCAGCCTCCTTTCACCTGGTTCTCTCGTTACCAAAAGAAACAAGTGGAGGAAGGAAATGGACAAATCAGCCAGGCAGGAAGAACAAGAAAAGAGCCACAGCAAACACTGCTTCTCTGTCTCCCAGATACACTGGCTCTGTTGCCTGTGGAATACATTTGATTCTAATGTAGGTATTTTGTGGGGTTTATTTTACGGTGGCAATTAAACTAAAACTCTGTAGAAAAATCTTACTATATTTACTGATTTATTTTTTTAAAGCATAAATGGGATATCAAAATTCATCAACGGCAAAGATAAGTTGACTGCCTGCAAATGGAATTTGAAGATCTGTGGTGATGACCTTCGTTCATCTCCTGGGATGTTTTTAACCAAAACTAATAACCTTTATCAAGTCAAAAGACTGTAGCTTGTTTTTCCAAAGGCCTCAGATAGAAGGCAATATTAAACCATAAGCCATAGATCTACTTAGCCATTTACACCTATGCAAAAGCCACTGGCACAGACTTTGTAACACCCAGACAACTCGCAGGCAAACCTGGACTACTCCATGGTTACTCATTTTGTACATGGTACATAAATGCGCAGGGGAGGAAGATAACCGGGGTAGTTAAATTCAGTTGGCTCTAGTAAGATCTCAAGGCTTTTTCTCTGACCGTGCCTCGTTATATTTGATTTGTAATGCATCATGGAGGGCTGTGCTTATGCTGAGCAGTGCAGCGTGTTCCAGGACACCAGTTCAAACTTCAGCACCTCCTGGCAATAACAGTACTCACCAGGCCTGAGTAAACACCCATTTGGCTTGGAAACTCGAGTTATAAGTTGTATGAGCCCCCCCAACATCTTCAGCTCCTTTCCTTGATTTCAAAATACTGATTTCCAGGAGGAAAAGCAGGCTGAAGATTAGTCTTGCTAAAGAAGAGTTACCACCAGAAATTGGGTACCCTCCATGCAGCACCTGGCGTGGTGAACAGAGACCTGGTGATAGCAACTTTCCCATGTAAATGGAAGTGTCCTTGGGTCACAAAGGTGTCGTGTGGGACAGGGAATGCAAGCAGCAGCGTATCTACCACAGGTCATTTCTCTCAAAGTCAGCAGTCTCTCAAATTCCCCATCCCAGAGAAAACAAAGAGAAAGCTGCACTTAGTCCTGCAGCTGTTTCACAACCTGGGAAACTGCCTTTAATTGCCAGCAGCTCCTCCAAGAGTCCTCCCACGGGAGGGAAACTAACCACGCTTGGTTACAGGGTTCTCATTTCATCACTGGCAGATACGAGATCCAAACCCTCATGCTTCTGAAAACTGTAAGTTAAAAACATCACGCTAAAGAATATGAGGATAATTTTAGCAATGGATGGAGAACTTCCCTTCTGAGGCCAATGAAATCAGAAAGTGTGCGAGGGAGGAGGAGAGAGAAGCTGGAGACAGCAGCTTGACAGATCCCTAGCTCTCTAAACCTTTCCCATCTGATTCCTTTAATTTTTACAGACTGAGCTTGAAAATATTCTAACATGGATATGTGAAATCATGCATAATCTGAACCTGATTGAAAGAAGCTGATTAAAAACACTCCTCAGAGATCTTAATGGCTTCCAGTGATTTAACTTCCTAAAGACCTTTCTTTACCATGAAAGCTCAAAGTCCACAAAACATGTACAATACAGTGCTCGGGGTTCTGCCAAAGGGTATTGAGGCTTCAAAAAAACTCCAGAATATAATAGTCTAGAAAATGGAACCCTTTAACTACCTGTTTGAGTACTCAGAAATGAATCCCAGCTAGCTTCTAGACAGCACACATCTCTGTGGAAAGCGACAGGCAGTACTGATCATCCTTGTTTGGTCTGGGTAATGTTACAAAGACAGAAATCACTGAAGGTGTGACTGGTTAGGCACAAACTGGAGTTACCAAAACATCTGCTGCAACCCTTCCGTTCCTCAGTAGATACGTCGGAGTCTGAACAGCACAGATCTGGTCTTTACTCCAGGAAGATTTGCATTTATTTATTTTTTATATATTTTTACAATAATTTTCTGCCTGTCATCTGGTAAAACAGAGATTATTCATTACACCTCATGACAGACATCTACATGAATGCCCCTTTGTCTTCCGTACAGGAAGTTCATTGTTGTCTCAACACTGCTACTATCCTAAAGTGGAAGAGAAGCCCATCATCTTCTTTGGCTTGCAGATCTCTCTAAAGAGTGTATATTCTCTGCTTCTAGGCGGTGCAGTGCTACCGCAGTCAACGTGCTCAGAAAAACAGCTCGACCTAATTCGACGAGACAGACACCTCTAGAAAAAAAAAGCAAGCAAAGCAAAGCAAAGAACAGCTGTAACTGGTGGCCTGAGATAGTATTCTTCTTTACTCATGAACAACATCCTTGGAAGACAGAGTCCCTTTTAATATATCCTCTCTCTTTAAAGCCCATGCCTAAGAAAACACAAGAACAGAGCTGCAGTTAATAAAAACCCACCAGGCTAGCTCAGCTTGTAAATAAGAGAAAAGCTCCAGCAGGAGACAGGGTTCTGGGTGGCTGGATGCTTTAGCAATGAGGAACCTCTACCAGCTGGTCCACGCTTAATAAAGGGAGCAGTCTCACATTGTATCCTGCAAAAGATAGCCTGGTACTGACAGACTGAGCTGCATTCAGTGCCAAACAAGAGAGGAAATAAGACACTGATTATACCAATGCCTAGCTGATCACCATCCAGAGAACAAGTCTGATTCCGAGCTGGTATCTTCGGGTTGTATCATGTGAATTCAGAGAGTGAGCTGAACACGGAGAGAAAATCATCTCAAATTCACTCCTCCTTTGCAGATTTCAAAGGCCAGAAAATTAATATGAGCTGCCTACCTGCATGTTTCATTGACTCGTAGGAAACAAGACTAGAACCAAAACTCCGAAACAATTCTCCTTTCTCACCACAAAGCCATCACCCCAGTTCCAAATCATGTCATCAATATTACCTTCATCCCACAAAATTCAGCTCTTTCTACTGCTACGTAACACTAACTCTACACCAATTCAGATACCAGTTCCACAGCTAGAATTTTTTGGGGAAAAAAAAAATCCAAACCAAATAAAGCCATTCCTAAAATGACAAAAGTCACCAAAACTACAAAAGGAAATGCCAGCTCGACAAGGTGTATCATCTTTTAATCTAATGTAAAAAGGAATACCATCTTTACTGCAGATTACTGGCAGGGGTTGAAACATTATGTGCAGAGATAACGCTCTAAAAAGCTCACTTCATAAACAATAAATCAGAAGCTTCTCCTTTCAGGTATAAACGTTACATGAAAAATGGCAAAAACCTAATGGGAATCTTTAAAACATTAAAAAAATGTATTACAAGACATTAAAAAAAATTAAGGTCATACTTACACCTGTTATACTGAAACATGGTGAATGCAAAAACACATCACTCATTTTTGCCACCTATGACCACTCATATAGTCAATCTGTCATCAATTCTTTAAATACACTCTTTAAAAGACTTGCAACTTGCCCCTTATTCCTGAAGCTAGCTTGACTCTACCATCGACCTTATTTTTAAGCAAAACCAGCTCACTCTTGCTGCAGCTGAAGATAGGCTCATAAAGCCCAGGTACGTTCGAGGAAGGAAGGAAAAAACTGCACCCACACATTCATGGCATCCAGCAGATCTGCCACCACACTCTGGGCAGAGGAATCAGTTTCTCTAGGGCAGTTTTACTTGGTTTTAGTGGGAGACCCTGCACCTTATTTTCTATTTAACACACAATAGCCTCATCTCCCCTCTGTGAGCCCTGTTGTTTGCAGACACATACATAAAATGCAGGCAAAGAAAGAGAAAATCCTTGGTTATTTAAAACATTACTTGTTTGGGGTTTTTTTTATTGCTATCTTTAACTAACTACCCTTAGTAGGAGCAAATGGTGGATCAGAGAGACAAAGAACATCCTAACTTTACCCTGCTAACAGACTTTTAGAAATGAAATTTCAAATTTAAGGAAGAAAATTCTTGCAGTGTGGTCATACATACACAGAAGAGAGACCAAATGTCACTAATCCCAAGTGCTTACAAGTTCCATTTTATTAAGCATTCCATTAGTGCCAAGGCTTTCAAATAAAAGCACGATACCCACCGTGATGTTTTCAAGATCAAGATGCTTGTTGTGAACAGTTTCACACAGCCTCCGAATTTTTTCCTTAATTTTATTCATGTCTTTTTCATTGAGCAGCTTGGCAGAAGAAGCATCTTGTTCCAATTCCAAAAGCCTTATCATCAGATCTAGACTGGCTCTATCTAAATCCATGTTCAAACGATCTCTGCTCAGGATGTACATTAGAGCTGCTGTACAAAGGGACAAATTCTGAATTGGGAGAGGAGAGAAAAAAACAACCTGTTAGGTTCCCAGCAGTCACACTTGGCAGACTTTTTACTACTTTTAATAATAAACAAGTTGGAAGATTTATGAAAGAAAACCTGTGACAAGTCCCAGTCTACACTGGCACTCGCACGAGTAGTTACTGTTGTACATAGATTCCTTCTAGCAAGTTACTAATGCATTCTCCTAACCAGTACAACTGGGAAATGAATCACTTAATACATACACAAAACCCTATCAGAAAAGCAGGGGCTTCTGCTTTTGAAGCACTCACTGCTGCAGACAGAGTAAGAAATGGTAACTCCAGGAACACAGTACTAGAGAAAAGACAGTGGCAGGGCAACAAACGAACAAGCAGAGGGTATGGGGCAAGGTAGGTGAACATTCTGGTTCGACAGGATAAGCTGGTGACAGCACCAGAAAACACAGAGATCACAGCGACAGCGTTTGCACATGGAGAGAGGAAGGGGAAAGAACCTGGTACATACACTCAGATTCTGCCAATCATGTCTGTCAGTCAGCAGTTTACTCACACCCTTCCAGCATAAACACTCTCAATTTCCAGAGGAATTCTGCTTTTTGGAAGTAGCCAGAATACAAACCAGCTTCCCCCCTGTCCCATCCCTCTCCGAAATTCACAAGTAAACATCATTATCTTGACCATCCCCATTGGACACAGAATTGGTACAGACACCTCTTGTTGGCAAAACAGGACTTCATCCTTCTTCAGGAAGGAATTCGATTTCATCTCCATGAAGATCCAGAAAGCAAAAAGGCAGGTGACTGTCAGGAAGTGACCCATGGCAGGGAAGAGATGAGAGCAAAGCTATCTATTCAAGGCTCTGCTAAACGCAGCACTTGCACCAAGAGACTCTTCCATCCACAGTGAGGTCCAAGTTGTGGTATAGAGGAGAAATGTTCATAGAATCATCAAGGATGGAAGGGACCTTAAAGATCATCCAGTTCCAACCCCCTGCCAGGGGCAGGGACACCTCCCACTAGAGCAGGTTGCTTAGAGCCCCATCCAGCCTGGCCTTAAAAACTTCCAGAGATGGAGGGGGCTGCCACCACCTCTCTGGGCAACCTGTTCCAGTGCCTCACCACCCTCCTGGGGAAGAAATTCTTCCAAACGTCCAATCTGAACTGACCCATCTCTAGTTTTAGTCCATTCCCTCATGTTGCATTAGGCTCAATACTTTCAGAAACCTCTGATGATGTCCAGAGGAAAAGAAGAGCTGGAGGGGGGGTGTGGGGTACATGTGCTTTTACTGAGTCCAACTCTCAAGCGTCCATGTGCTGCATGCATCTATTCCATTTTTCTCTGCAACGTTAAAAATGGAGACAAACTCAATCTGGCATATGAATGCTGCACAGCTCAACAGGAAAGAGCAGAATTTCTGTGTCATAGCAGATTAACATCTTGTTTAGAGTTCAGCCAACCACCAAAGCAATCATTAGCTGCTTCTGTTTATTTTAGAAGCAAGTAATCATCATACCTGGCTATACTAAGCAGTATCAGCATTTCCAAAACAGGATTAGGCAGCTGACAGTCTATCAAAAGCTGTGTTAAAACCCCTTCCTGTCTGAGTCAAGGAAACCCTCAGGTGACTAAAGACTTTAATCTGACTGCCTCCCAAAGATGTGTCTGGAATAGTAAAGGCAAGAAGCTAGAATTTCTAGGTTTCTTCTCAGAAATCCAACCTTGGGACACAGGGTTGTTTCTACACAGCTCGTCTACAATAGAGTACACACGTTTTCCTTTAATTTCTATTCACTTTCTCCACCAAACCTTCTAATGTTATCACTTTAACTCTAGAAATTTTTTACTGTGGGTTTACTTGGAACTGGTTTAAATGGTAAGAAATTTCAGGTTCCTTCAGAATGGCAGTTGTTAGAACAGGACATAGGAGCACAAGCACTCCAAAGAAACCGAAGGTTACTTTGCTCAGCCAATGTGGGACCTGTGAAGCAACACCTGTGTAGTGGTTCTCCCTCCACACCACCTCTGTCAACACTTCCCTTCAGACCTTCAACCAGGCTTAAGATACCTATATGTGATCGGAAGGGACCCGGGCAGGTGACCCAGCCATTATACAGCAGGGCTTCAGCTGCAGGAGGACTGCCAGGAAAGCAAAAGGCGTGGAGCAGCTATGGTTAACAAGAACCAGGTTCCTGCACCAGCCAGAAGGCAATCGGGGCAATCCAACCAGAAGGGAATTGGGACAATCCATCTCCCAAGTGCTGTTGTGAAGCAGGGAAATGGCAATGCAGCAAAAGTAAGGACCTCAGACCTGAATGCTGCTAACAAACCTGCTTCAGCTCCATGCCAGTGATACAGCTTTTGTAAAACTCGGTTTTCCTACTCCCTATAAGCAAGTTGGTTTAAACTCGAATACAACTACTCTACAGTTTGCTCTCATCTTCTCTAAGTGTTCAACTGTTAACCATGTTGTCTGTGAGCTCTACCCTCCACAGAATTCTGAGCTGAGAATGAGAGGAAAATTGTTTGTACAACTCATTGTCCATCAATATAAAAATCATTGAAGCATTTTGGTTGAGGAGACCTTTAAGAGATCATTGAGTCCAACCACTAACCCAGCACTGCCAAGCCCACCACTAAACCACGTCCCTCTGCGCCACATCCACACGTCTCTTAAACCCCTCCAGGGACGCTGACTCCACCACTTCCCTGGGCAGCCTGGTCCAGCATTTTAGAACCCTTTCTGGGAGGAGATTTTTCCCGATATCCAATCTAGACCTCCCCTGGCTCAACTTGAGGCCATTTCTTTGTGTCCTACCACTTGTTACTTGGGAGAACAGACCAACCCCCACCTTGCTACAACCTCCTTTCAGGTATCTGTGGAGAGCAATAAGGTCTCCCCTCAGCCTCCTTTCTTTCCAGGCTGAACAACCCCAGTTCCCTCAAGAGGTCCAGTTAAGACTTGTGCTCTAGAGCCTTCACCTGCTTTGCTGCCTTTCTCTGAACACGCTCCAGCACCCCAACATCCCTCTTGTAGTCAGTGGCCCAAAACTCAACCCAGTATTGGAGCTGTGGCCTCACCAGTGCTGCTGGCCAACACTAGTGCTGATGCAGACCAGGATGCTGTTGGCCTTCCTGGGCACACTGCTAACTCATACTGCCAGCTGTCAACCAGCCTGCTCAGTGTGCTACAAAACCAACCAAAGAACCGAATCAAACCCTCACAATCCCACCCGTACACACTGCACTAGTGAAGCAACCGTTTTACTTTCAGTTATTTTGGTTTGGCTTTTTCCAGATTCCTCCCCCCTCCCCGTTCCATTCTTTAAGATGCTTAAAATACATTCTGCTTCCAAACACATGTGGAGAGGAGAAGAAAGTAAAATAGAATTTGCTCTAGACAGAAATCTTATAGCATATCTAACTATGCAGTTGCATTCTGTACTTCTAGAGAATTCAGGAAAACATCCTAGTTGAACATAACTCCAGAAAGAGCAAACCCTTTACACCCACTCTCATCCTTGTCTTCCCTTGCTTGTTCTATTTATACTCCAGCTTGTAGTAGCAGATGGCTGTTTTATAGGGTTCAGTGCTACATTAAATACACTTTTTTTTAATTATTCACATACTGAAAACTTTACAAAACCACATTTCTGAGCTTAACTACTGACAGCTATAATGAAAATAGCAGGTTTTGTTTAAAAAAAATCATGAATACTCCAAAACCTTCAGAGCACAGCTGAAGAGAAAGGTAAAAACTGGAACTGTAGCTAAAAGACCAATTTGGTGAACAATGAATTTTCATGTAAATACTTAGCAGCATAGCTCAGGAAGATAACTGGTTACTTTGTTTTTCGTGCTGGTTAAGAAAATACCCCTGCAACTGCTATTTTATTCTTATGGAAATATCAAAGGCCCCGACTTTCTCATCTGTTCCATTGTAGCAGGACAAAGAATGCAATATATGTTCATATTTGTTCCCATCAGCAATGTCATTGTGGCTGTTCTTCCATCGACGAAAGACTTTAAGCAAAATATTAACAAAATAATTGTGGTTTTTTTTTGTTTTGTGTTTTTCCCCCCCCCCCACTAGTCTTTATTCATCTGAAATGGTTTTGAGCCATGCAAGCAAAGCCCAGTGTGAATTATTATTCTGGAGTTACTCTGCACCAAGATTTAGTGGAGAAATTTCTCTTGATTTTGAACAAATTTAAATTTTAATGAAATGATTACAGAATGAGAAGGTGGGGTATAAACAGAGTGAGCTTATAGAGAGGAGGTCACTGTTGAAACCCATTCTGTCAGTAGTCAGGCCGTCTAGTTCAGCATTTATGAACAGCAGTTTGATAATCTGCAGTGTTATGACACTGTATAACCTGTACCAGGAATGCACTCTAAGTCTATTAAAACATTAGCTACCTTTTTTTTTTTTCTTCTGACAAAAGGGAGCATTTTATACTAAAAATAGTGAATATAATCCATGCTTTTTGTTACTGCAGACTAATCATAGCATGCAAGTTCCTTTTCAACTGTATGTGCAAGTTCTTTTGGAAAAGAAGGAGTAATGGTAGCTGCTAAGACAGCCAAAAATACACCAAGCAAGCTGATGCATTTTCTGAGGAACTGTAGCTGTCCTCTCCGGATCTCCTGCAACTCAGTGGTGGCAGCTGCCCTAAGTGGAGTCACTATACTTTATTTATTTGTATTTTGACAGCTCACAAAATAGAAAATGCATTGAATCTGGTTCCCACGTTTGACAATTAGCCTTTGCTAATTTCTGAAGGAGATGGAAAATATTACTTGAAGTTAGTTACTTAAAGCTCTGCAGCTCATTCCCCACTCACAGGAAGATGTCAAATACAATCTCTTCAGTGTCTACTTCTGTGAGTGCAAAGTTTCCTTCTGCACTGCATGTGGTTCTTCTAGAACTGCTCAGTACAAGTGATAAACCTGACTGGGCATACGTACCTCCTGCCCACTTCAGGTACTGTTTCCTACGTTCAGCTTCTGTAAGGATACCTCAGGGAGTGACCCCTGAGGCATAGCTTCCAACCACTGGAAAACCAGCATCACCCACAGGAAGCATTTTCTGGTACAGCTGAACTGAACTTGTCATGTTGATAAAAAGGAAACCCCAAACTGCTACAGTTTTTAACTCTCATGGTCAGAAGCAGTTAAATTTTACCTTTCCTAGATTTATGATAGAACACTGCACATACTCATCCCACAGCTGCAGTTACAGGACTGCTCAAGGAGACAAGCACAGGCCATGGAAACTGCCCCACAACAGATACAGAAATTCACATACAAGCAAGCCTGGAGATGAGTACCAAGAGCTGTTACTAAATACGAGGAGAAAGGATTCATTTCAGTGCATCTTATATGAAGGAGAATACAAATACAACAACAGATCTGTTCACAAAAAGCTTAAGAGAGGATAGAAAATAGCAATCCAAACACAGTCAGGTTTTTTAAAAAGCCCAGGAGTAGATTTTCTGGAAGCATTTCCAAACCCAGAAGCACATCAAGAGCAGAAGGGGAATTTGCCATTGGAACACAAGTGCTCTTGATCTGCATTTCACTACAGCTTTCTCACACGGAGTCGCTGATCCCAGATACACGCTGTATGGGATGCCTGACCGTGGATTCCATGCACACCAAACTCATACAAGTAGACAGGGATTACCAAGCAGTAATGAAAGAGACATCTAGCTCTACCTGATGGTGCTGGGAATCATCCAGTGTTTTGAAAACCATGGCTACCATCCCATGTGCTCTCAGATGCATTCGGAAGCTGGGCATGGCGCACTTTGTCGCCAAGCTGATTACACTAGAGAAAATTAATTCTGGATTAGAACAACTACAATGAATACATTTCCAAGAATGGCAGATAAACAGGTCTGCAAAACACGACTGACCAGAGACCTCAGGCCCTGGCAAACGCTCTTGGGATGTTTCTCCTAAAATTTGAGAAAGGCAGGTTTGCAATTCAGCCGCTGCTTACAGCAACTAATGACGTCCGCTTTATTTTCAGGCTGGCTAAAAGCGGGATTGGAAAGGGCGCTCAGAACTCGCTTCTTTCCAACGTTGAAATAATATCAAGTAATTAAATTGAAAGTACAATATTTGTGGCTTAAGCATGACTCTCTCATTTAGAGGCACAGGAGAGTTTATTACGGATCAAAGCATTAATCAGAAAAGATAAATGTGAGCTTCCATCATTACCTAACAGTTATCTGTCTAATTGACTGATTAGTCCTGCTTACGCCTGACACTACTTTTACAAAAAAGCCCAAACAGTTTTAATTTTTATTGCTGCATTTATGGCTGATGGAAGCACTGGAGGTTTCAGAAAAACCTGACAAATGTATTAGCCTAATCTCTGATCAGCGTAACAGCTCCATTTTAAAAATTGAAGTCTTTCTCTAGTCTTATTAGCAAGCTATCTGCCATTTATAGCACAGGCCAACACAGAGACTATTAAAAATATATTACTTTTAAACGTGGAGTAATGTGGGAGCAATTCTGTAATTGAGTCTTCCATGACTACTGAGGAATCTTATTATAAAAGATTCACAAAGTAGAGTGCTTAAAGAACAAGGGGTCTTTCTGCTTCCAATCATCACAGCACTACTTAGAGGTTACCTACCACCTTGATTCTTTTACGTCTATTCCTATTCTTACACACAGATTTACTTTTGAAAAATACTTTTCTTTTGATTTGCTAACGGAAAGAGAAAAAATTTCTAATGTTTATACAAGTTACATCCTGTGATATAAATTTGGAAAGTAAAAGAATCAGTTTAAGATCTTAGGAGGCTTGCCAGAGGAGCAATGCTCTCAATGTGTAACACACTCCCAAACCATCATTATGATATTAATTTGTTAGCATAATGTACAGATAAACCCAAGAAATCTATTATCCAGTTTGCCCTTCAGCAGCACCACTTGCTGCTAGCTTGAGGAACACGAGTAACTTGATATAGTTCTCTTAAAGGCATATAAAGCTTTTCCTCATTCACAGCCAAATCTCAAGTGCCCTCATCATCTGTCTCACGGAGTTAAAGTTTTTCCTTTTCTACCTTTCTATGTATTTTTGCTAAACAGAGAGGAAAATATACAAGTCTGTATGTAAAACAAGATGATTACATGGTTCTAGAATATCATTCTACTTGCTTCTATATCCAGGGAATAGACACCACTATGAAGTCCTAAACCTTTTTAAAGCAAGGCTAACAGTTTTGATACTAGCATTGAATAATGTGTAACTTGAGCATCAAGAGTGCAATGAGTAGTTGAACTTAACTTAGGGAAGCTTCCAATTAATACTGAGGCCACAATACCCCCAGTGGATGCTAGCTTTGTTATTTCTCGGCAGAACATAAAGAGGAGGTGGTTGGCATTAAACAGTATCTCAGCATTACATTAGTTGTAGATTATAGCCAACAAACCTTCCAGTCTTAGAGATTTTAGAATTGAATTTTGCATTAAAAACCAGAATGGACATCACACCTAAGATTGCACTAAACAAAAGTTATGAGGACATGTTTTTGACATTTATAGCAAGGAAGATGGGGGTGTTGAAGATGTGCCTTATTTTCTATGTCATCCTCCTATTCATACTACTTTTGATTATTCTCAATTGTTCATCTTGATGATTACTTTCAAATTTTCACCTGCATCGCAAAAGTGCCAGGTAACTACCCCCACAACATTTCAAAGCATGGTCACTTCAGCTCAGTGGTTTACAATAAGGTATCTTACCTAAGGCAACGTGTGTTTAGGGGCTGATTGCTCTTCAATCCACTTAGCAAGTACTCAATATCATCTGTGAACTCTTGATTCTCACCAAATTCCACTACATCATTGAAGTGCTTTACATGCTGAACAACAGTGTATAACTGGAAGAGACAAATATTTTGACCTAGGTAAATTGCTCTTAGGATTAACCTTAACAAGTACAGCTTAAACATCTATTCAGTTTGAGTGCAAGGAAACGTTAAGAAGTTAGCGAAGGCCATTCGACTATTTAGATAAAAATATTATCTTTAACAGGAAAGCCACATTTCATTTTGACACTGTTCCTTCAGTACTTAGGATTACCAATAATTCTTTATCTTAAAAATTCGTTAAGAATACTTACTTCTTTGTCTTCTTTCCTACATTTCAATGCAGTTACTATCTCTTGATAGGGCTGAGTAGGTATTGTCACAGTTTTTATCACTTTGGGAGGTGGTGCAGGAGCCTTAAAAACTCCATCATCTTTATGAATTGCCTCCTTTGAAGATAGCCTTACCTATTAATAAGAAAGTGCTAAAATGGGCAGATGTTTTGAGCATGTCAACATACACTAAATACATCAGGAAACAGTACAGATGTGCAATTGTCAAACTCACATTGTCGGGACTATTTAGTCCTTGTCTTACCCTACCAAGATGTACCTAAGCTATGTGATGATGTACCTACTTTAAAAAAATAAATATTAAGATGTCAGAAAAGACAGGCATTTTGAAATTAAAAATAATTAATAAATCTAAGTAGTGAGGAAAGCTCCAGTGGAATTATATTTTAAAAAAAAAAAAAAAAAAAAAAAAAGGTTTCTTAAGCTTTAGGATAAGTAAACCAACCAAGTTCAGTCTTCAAAAACAATTACTTGTTGATACTTACAAGTACACACTGGGGCTTCCACACCTGACTAAGTCGGTTGCTGTACGGAACCATCGCTGCGTACGCTGCTCTGCGTTTGTGCACAGCACTGAGCAGTCACTGCCTCAGCACAGCCTGTGCTGAAAAGCTCTGTGGTCTCCTCTCTCACTACTGCACTCGGGGTGTAGCCACCAGAAAACCAACCTCTCTGCTCTGACATCCAAACTGTATTTTGGCTGTAGGCAGGATACTACCGGCAACTTTTATAGCACCATAAAAAACTGCCACGCAGAGAAAAAAATGAGAGGAATGGTGCATGCCTCAAACAGGCAGAGTATGCTCTTCTAAATTCCTAGTGATCTCCATACGCTGGCTTTATTCATGTTTGTGTTGCTAGTATTTTAGCAACGACATCTTGAGGTATGAAATACAAAAGCGAAACCTATTCTGAACTTACAACTGGTAGTAGAGAACTAGATGTTAGGTGTGGAGTAACTATGGACAAGTTCCTAGCCATCTCAGGCAAGTATTAAAGGTTTTTCCTCAACCTAGTCCCCTGTATTTGTTTGAAGCTACTATAAGATTAAGTGTCATGTTATCTTCAGATTACTACTTGGCACAAATTGAGATGTGATGACAAAGAACAGAAAACATGGCAGACAGGAAAATGCCTCCAAATGCCAAATTCTAAGTGCACAAGTGCCCATGACAGCAGTCATTTACTCATCCTCAATTTCTAACATCATGTACTTAAGTTTCCTTACACAGAAAAATTAGAATTTTTTTTTTAAGTGTGACTGAAAAAGAAAATAATGCATAGAGAATGCATTAAACACCACTCCAGGGGATATTTTGGGAGAAAGCCTTCTCGTGCATTGTACACTGACAGTCAAAATTAAAGCATAAGCCAAAACAACCTGCTGTATTAATGAAGCATTCTTTACGTGCTGCATTTATCATGGTGCAGCACTTCGGTGTTTGCTCACTTCCGCTCCGGTGGCAAAATGCTACTAAACCACCCTGAAAAGCTGGTTTAGAGTACATACTGGAGGACTTTGATCTTATCAGCCTTTGAACCCAGGAGATCCACTCATCCAAGTCTTGGTTAATGGCTTCCCCCTCAAAGAAAATTCCAAGGGAGCTTGGAAAGGCCGTAAGAAACATCGCTTGCATGAGCAGTCTGCATGCTCCGGGTTTCTCACCGGCACTCTAAGACCAATTTATTCAGATGTTCAGGTAACAAATTTCTACAGAAATTAAAGAGGCAAGATCATCTGTGCAGGGCTGACTGCTGAACATTTGCATCACGGCTTATTCAGCTTTTAACTCTGAAATTTTAGTCATACACATGTAAATCGAGGTTAAACAAACAACCGACTGAAGTAATTTCACATGTAAATCACAACATCAGGAGCAGATACAAACAAATCCCCCTAACTGGTTTGTTCAGCCAAACCTCTGCCACAGCCCTGAGTTAATATTTTGACGGTTCCAGTTACAAAGTGAGAGCGACAGAAGACAGAATGGCTTGTCAGAATATGAATGGTCCAGACATTCTCCTCCCCTGGAGGAGATCTAGCCAAGGGCTGTCTGAGAAGACTCG
Organism: Chloroceryle aenea; assembly: GCA_013399075.1. Taxonomy (NCBI): domain Eukaryota; kingdom Metazoa; phylum Chordata; class Aves; order Coraciiformes; family Cerylidae; genus Chloroceryle; species Chloroceryle aenea. The sequence continues at coordinate 284,426 of VWZY01005970.1, read as the reverse complement.
GACAAAATCTGCCTTTGTTAGCCATCAGAGGACTTCACAAGGATCAGATTCGGTCCACAACTAACGCTTCGGTTCAAATGCACAGAATTTAAGCTGAGAAGGGGGGTTAGGAGAAAGCCAGGACTGAGATTTCCGCTCTCTCCTCAGACCCTCATGGCAATGGTTATTTGAAAATGAGTCATCTGCGTTTGCCAGGCAGTGTAGTTAACATCGAGGGACGTTACCTGCTCAGAATACCCTCAAGATGCAACCAAATCAAAGCTCTCAGAGATGAGCTAGTGTTAGAACAACATGCACACAGGTGGGATTAAAAAAAACAACCTCCAAAAAAAGCCCACCCTGAAACTGAAACTGGTGATGGCAAAAAGAGCTGAAGACTCATCGCTGAAAAAATAGCTACTTTCTGTTTTCTGCTCTTGGGCAAGTGCTGTGAGCAGGGCACCAAACAAAACGACGTTTACTGACAATGTACAATGCTCCCTTAACACCATCACTAACAACTTCTACACATATATAAGCCCAAGACTCAGGGTCTCAAAAGAGTTAAAAACCTTACTTCAAGAATTGTTTTCACCTCTTGCCTACTTTTTTGTAGACATGCTTAAATCTGACATGTTCATATTAGCATTTCTGGCTGTATACAGAAAAAAATGTTTCTTTTAGAGTGCCTAAATCCATTAGAAGGGAAAAAAAATACATGAAGTATCTCTTAAGTTTTTCCTTTTTGACCCGCACCTTGCTGATCTCTATAGGTATTAGCAAGTTAATCCTGGGGGTTCTCACAGAAGACAAAGTGGAATCCCTTGTTAGAAAGCTTAAACTTAATTGGAATATTTTTTCTGTATCTGCGTATTGAAATGATCTGGGAGATTCTGTTCCACGGTGTTTCCTCTGACAATTTCTCTCCTCTCAAATACCCAATGGCTCACATCACAAAGTGGACTTCATTCTCAATTACTGTGACATTACCAGAAATCAAGAACTCGTGTTTCAAAAAACATTGGTGACTTTTAAAAGGAGATTTATTAAACTTGAGAAAAAACAAATGGTCTACTTACTGGGACACTGGGAGTTTTCAAAACCGGTGGTGCTGGCAGGGCCTCTGATTCTGGCTGGTTCCAGTGTCTAGCATTATATACAGCTTTCGTGGGAGACTAAAAGATAAAAATAAAAGTTAGTTTTTAACCAAATCTACCAGTAGTCCCTAAATACTTAAAAAATTACTGCAGCAATAATGTAGTCAACAAGTAAAATGAGCTTCGTTTTTCCCCCTTCCATATTCCCAGCAACACAAGTTCCCAGTATCACACGTATCAGAAAACCTGAAAGACTTAAGCATCTGATAGATTTAAAGACACCAAGAGCCATTCAAATGGCAAAAGACACAATGCATATGTATTTTAACAATTTCTCCTGTGTTCTGCTTCTGAAATTTATTCAAAGACAAAAGGTCTGCAGTCTTCCTATAAACAAAGCCAGACAGCTATGGGAAAAACATGTTGGCAAACACCGTGTCAGGAGAAAATATGACGAGATGAGAATCAAAATGTAGAAGTGATAGATACTGTGAAGCTTGGAGGAACAGAAAGCACGCCAGTGAAATGCCATAATCCATATTAATAAATTGAGAAGCCTTTTTTTGATTCCTGCTCAAAAATATGTCAATGCAAATCAAAATGCATCAAAGTTGACTGTTCTTGAAATTTTGGGGCAATACAATGTAATTCCCAGAGGAAACAAAGATGAGCTGTATTTCAAGGATCTGAGTTTACCCATCTGACTGCTTAGCAATATTCCAGACTAATAAACCATTGCAATTTCCCAGCGTGCCGTACATTGTGCAAAACTGTAGAACTCCACCCCTTCTCACATTCTAAACACAGGAAGAACAAACAAAGAAACAAAAAAACCAAACAAACACACCCCCCCCAAACGGTTGGTATTAAAACATAATTTTCTGCCCAAACAGAATGCATCAGGTATTTAAACCAAACCCTGGCTCAAGTGCAGCCCACAGAGTGGGGCAGTACCAGCTATGGGTTGAACACCATCCTATGAAATGCAACAAGGTTTTCACCGTGTCAAAAAATAGAAAGCAGATTTTGTAAGCCAGGAGTTTCCTGTCGTAACTCTACCGTGCTGATCCTTCCATTCTTTACAGAAGCAAGCCCCGACTAAGAAAACTTTAAGGAAATATTAGCAGAATTAAAATCTCAGCTGTGAGTTTCCAGAGCCCACAAGACCTGTCTAGCATTACAGCATCTTAGTTTCCAAGTGAGAGAAAAGCCTCTTTCCCTCCTACAGTGAGGTCTGAGGTTTTTGGTAACTTGGATTTTTAACTTCCCCAAGTAACAGCAGCATTAACTTGCCCGACTTCCTGACAATCTCACAAAGTGCAAGAAATTAAACTGAAAAACCAGTTTTAAGTTCATACTGCTACCATTATGAAAGGCCATCTCTGTCCATGTACAGGAAGATCACATAGATCCATACTTGAAAAAGGTTAACTGCTGACAAAATGGTTAAAAGGTTAACTCTCTTCTCTCCCGCATATTTCTGAGCAGCAAACTCTTACCTGGAATGTCACTCGGGGCTTGTGATGAACAATTTAGTTCCTTTAAGCACGGGCAATTTAGTAAAAAAAGATCTTTTTTTTCCTAATGAAAGACATGGCATTTCACAAATGTCTGTAATGGAAAAGAACTAGAACTATGGAATATTTTGTAGATCCTTTTTTTTTCCTTGAGTTACTCACAGCCATTCCACAGATTATCTTTGTGCATACTGAAGATTGAGAAGAGAAGGTGTAAGATTCTCCGTGCCATATCCTGGTATATGGGATAATTAAGGGAAATCACACACTCCAAGAACCCAGCATGAAAGGACGACGTATTTAATATCGGTTTCAGCTGCTGCATCATTCTCAGGCGTGCAGGGAAGATTAACTAGCATAATTCTGACAGAAGCGTACTGCATTTCAGCTGCCAGAAGTACTATTAACACAAGATATTCTCTATTAATAGTCCCAAATCTCAAGAGTCTCAAGTAGTATTCTCTCCCTGCTTAAACTATACTAATATATTGACATCCCTGAATTCCCTGCCTGGGAGCTACATGCTGCACAGCAGCATTCCAGGTATTTGCACAAGCTGGGCTCAGCACACCCAGCAGGGAGATGCAACCTGCCCAACAGGACCCTAGATTGATGCCATCTCTAAAACAACGGGAGCAGCCTCTGCTGCTGCTGCAGGACTCCCACTCCCAGTCGTTCTGAAGTTGAAGGAACAGCCCCCCATCCTCGCTGCCCTGGCTGAACAAGCAGAAGCTTCTGCCTCACCTGCATGGTCCCTTTTCTTCAGGCTCTGCACTACAATAACAACGAAGTACACAAACAGCTGTACCAGCAGGATCGGAAGGTTCACACAGCCTAAGTGTGTTTTCCTTAGCAGAGAGCAACAGCTGATTGATAGAAAAGAGCTCAATAAGGCAAATAGGTAAAGTCAATTCCTTCTAAATACCCCGGGCAAAGAGGCTTCCTGAGTCAAAACAGTAGCCTTTTTAGTTACCAGTCAAAAATGGGCACTGTTTTACTTACTGTCTTAATCCCTCACTAAAAATATAAAGCTAGGGCATCCCAAAGTGTGTCGTGACAAGGCACTCTGCAGCTGGCCTAGGGACTACCAATGCAATATAGAAGAAAGCCACATTTTATCTAAGGAATCAAGTAATACGACCAATGAATGCCTGTCCTGAGAAACGAGGGCACCTTCATTTGATAGAACAGAAACAAAACCGAAAGCCTCAAGCACCTGCTCTAGGAGGTCCTGCTCTGGCAGAGGGGTTGGACTGGATGATCTTTCAAGGTCCCTTCCAATTCCTAACGTTCTGTAAAATACCTAGGGAAGGTTTAGTTTTAGCCACCATCCCATGCAAAATCTTCCAGATCAAAGCAATTTCACCTGTGACTCCCATCATTCCCAGTAATAGTTCATGGGCAGTAGATACTGTTCTGCACCAACCCTGCTGTCTGGTCTGTCCTGTCTCACACCAGTGACACACAGCTCAGCCACCAATCACAGCTGCAAAAATTCAACAGAAGTATGTTCTAGTCACTTCTAACACATCATACAGAGACTTTGGAGCCTCTCTACCAGCTCACGGGGACATGGCAAATCCATCCCTCCTTTACATACCCCTCAGAAAGCAATCTTCACATTTTCCCTTGCAACAACACAAAACAAAGATTAATTTCCAAAACAACTGCAAAGAAACTGTGCCAGTACTGATAAATCAATAAGCACCATGCTGACTTACTTTAGATTACTCTGTGACAGAACTGAAGCCAGGAAAAGTATCAAAGATGAAATGAATGCTAGTGAACTTTTCAGAAGGGCTTGATCACAGAAGCAAAGGGGTTTGTTTGGCTGGCTGTGGTGGAGTTTTAAGGCAACTCTAATGCTTGTGGTAACAAGCTGCCCTGAAGAAGCAACATTGATATCTAAGCAGAAGCAATTTAAGAAGCTGACTTTCAAGAAAGCTTCTCTTGAAGACAAGACAAGCTTGCAATTACTCAAATATCGCAGACGTCTTTAAGAATCCTCCCTCTCAAGATTAACTTCACACAGATGCCAGTGGAAGTACTCCTCAGAATTCTGTGGTTTTAAGGCAAATAACTTCTGCAGTATTAACCAGCTCCAAGAGCTTCAGCTGAATAGCAGAAGTTTCTTTTTTTTCCTAGGTATAGAACATGACAGCTGCTTACACACAGATAAATGTCTCCAAGAGGAGGGTGTAAAGCATACTGTACTGTGGGACTCTGTGTGTGGCTCTGGGGGGGTGAACTGGGATGCAAAACAAGCACTAAGCCAGAGATCTTAAAATAAAACACACAGGGCTGTCAGTTTAGTTACATTATCTCCAAATAGCATAAACTATGGGTCATGCTTAACCTCCCAGCCCCGAAAGCCTCAAAGCTGAAAATTTCAAAAGCTGGCACTCTTCACATACTGATGCAGCACTGTCTGCCATCCATAGGTATATGAATAGCAGAAAGTAAGAGCCAAGGACATGAGTCATGCTGAAAATACTAGCAAAACAAGAAAGACAGCAGCTATTTGCAGGTAAGAATACTTTCCAGAAGGCAATGGCAAAAGAAAACCTAAGACCATTTTTAACAGATAGCTTGATAATCATGTTATTTATATCCGAAGGCAATCAGCAGTCAGATGGTCATCAAACTGTAAGTTCTAACAACTTCCAGTAAGCTAAAATAGATGATTAGTTACCACTCAGTATTCATAATCCCTGAGAGCGCTCGTCTGTCCTGCACGTCTCGCTTTGCACAGAAAAAAGATAACTAGTATGTTATGCAGCACAGAACCATTAATAATGGACTGCTTCTTTTGAAAAGCAAAATGAATGAACATCCATTCACAGCAAAGAAAGAGAAATTACAGTTCAAAACAGGAAGATGGAATATCAATCCAGCACAAACTGAGCCTGCGTATATAACACAAAAGAAAGTTAATTTGTGTCATCTTGTAGTTTCCATCAGCAGTTAAAAACCAGAAGCAAAACAAGACCAAGTCATTTATTCAGTGTTCAAAATGTGAACTGAGTCTCCATTATTTGGATCACAGCAGCAGATTAGTGCCAGTAAATCACCTCTGGGTGCATGGACCACTTCACTGGGAGCTGTGGTACCATTTAATGCAGTATGCAAAAGACATTATGCTTGCACATGTCTAACTAACAACTTGGTATTAGCTAGCTAAGGTTGAAAGCAGCAGACAACACAATGAGCAGGGGGAGAAAAATGTCACTGAAGCTTTTCTTGAATCAGATTTTGAAATGCAAAATGCTTTTTCTTCCTCAAAGTTCAAAAGGAGGCCTAAAAAGCAAAACAAGACAATGGGTCAAATGCCCAAGTGAAACGTGAAAATCTAAGAAACAGAGCAGTCTGATAAACATTGAGGTTGATTCTTCACCAGCAGTAGCTAATGGTGTTCTGTAGGCTGTGTACACCAAGTGCACTCAAAACTGGTCGGCTCAGAAGCAGAAGCCATATGGTAATTTGACCTGAAATCTATGTTAAGCTAATTAAAAGGGTCAGGGTACAATAGTTTAGACATACTGCCACAAAACTGCCAACGCATCATTTCAGTCAACAGGGGGATGGGGAAAAAACCAACCAAAAACTCAACGAAAAAACCCAAAACAAAACAAAGAAAGAAAAAAAAAAAAAGATGGGGAGAGAAAACCTGCATCTGCCTTGCAAGCTGCAAGTAACTCTGCTGGTACAAACACACCTCTGTAGAAACCATTAGACACAACTCCTGCCCAGTTTGTTGCTACATGAAGGCAGACACACACACACAAACTCCCCCCCAGTTAATCATAATCTGCTGGAGGTGTATCGATCTAACAGGAAAGCCTTACAAAACTGCAACAGCAACCAAACTCCCGTGGTCACGCGGCTGGGCTGTGCATCTGTGCACACCACGTGTGCACTTCCCAGGAAAACATTTTCAAAGAAATCTCCCAGATGTCCCCAGCTGTGACACTGTGGCCTGCATCAAGTTTCTGCTTGCATTTACCTGATTCCTTTCTGAAGACACAAAACTTGTGAAGATGCTCTTCTTCTAAGCATCTACCTCCAGCCAGCTGTTACTGGGGATCCCATAAAGCAGATTCGAGTAAGACCAGTTCACAGTAAAAACTTCTCTGGGTGTATAATGGGGACACTGGGTGCTCAGTACCAACTGCCTCACTCTAAAGACATGCTGATGTTGCATCACACTGTTATCTGTGTACACAGTCACAGACAGAGCTAAGTGAACCAACCACTCTCGTACAGTACACGGGAGCTCTGAAGACAATTTTGCATAGTCATCTGCATATAAATTAACCTCCCACTGGCAAACGAAACTGGCATATTTTAATTCCTTTGAGTGTTTTTTCCCCTTTAGAACTTCCTACAGGACTGAGGCCTTGTGCACTGTAGCATCCTACAGATGTTGCCTAATTAGTGAAATACTGAGTTAATTACTGGGAACTAAGCGACTGATTTGGAGGGGTTGGGAGGAAACAAAGATGGTTTAGTCCTTCTTTGCTTCTTGTTTAATACCAGTGGGAGCTGGAAGTAGAAAAAAAAGTTTCCACTGTGACATTAAACATTTTCCACTCAACTTTATTTCTCTACTTCCAGAAAAGCTTAGGCACACACAAGGGGAGAGGGATTTCCGTTACTTTTCATTTGTTCCTCTTGCCTCTATCCAGACACAGCCTGTTACCTTCCCATCACACTTCGCTTCCCTCCCTTTTGCAGAACAAGGCTATGTTTCAACTGCTAACAGCTTTCCTGACACTGCATAGGAAAAGAAATGGACTTCCAGGGACGCTGCTACCACAGTTTTAGCTAACAGTTGCATACGGAGGGCAGACAAGGAATCATTTTGCCAGGTGGAAGGATCTCTGGCATCTACCAGAACACACCCTTCTTCATCACCGTGTCGTATGACAGAGTGGGAAGAAAATAATTTTAATTAGCATGAAATGATTATCTTGAAGTTAACAGGCCAACTCTTGGCATCTGCTTTCGCTCTGAGATGGCTTTGAGGTGTTATGCCCCAACTCAATTCAGTAAAATTACAGTGGCTACTCAAATTAGGTGACTCATCTAAAAACCTGCTAGTCCTGATCAGTCTCCTGTTTACTGACTTAAAAATTAAGAATTGGTTTTGGTCTCGTTACAGTAACAAAGAGAAGGAAAAACCCTTTCAAAAGGGTAAGCACTAGGAAGACAGCATTAAATAAAGTACACTTCTCAAAGAACTTGGTTTTGCAAATATGAAATCATAAGCCCCAACCAGTAAACAAAAGGAACGTACAGCAGAAGCAGCACTGTCCTGTCCCAGGTTGTCGGATCCGCCCACTGCTGATGAAGTGTGAACAGACAGAAGCCAGAGACTTCACAAAATATTTTTATTGTCAAAATTGTAGCTCAATTCAACACTGTCAAAACAGCAAATGGGAACTGATCATTTTTCCTTTTTAGAAAAGATGCAATTTTGACATCCTGAATTAGGATGCAAATAGCATCTCACGGGGTATAGTAACAGCACGTCAGTACCACTGAGAAACTGCTTTGTAACCGCTCACTCGTAAGAGGATGAACTCTTTTCCTAAAGGTTATGCAAGATAATGACAAGCAGTTCTTTTTAAAATTAGTTCTGACCAGTCTGCTCCAATCCTACCATTAAATGTACAGAAAGCAGAACTTCAGCATTACACTTCCACTGCTGCTTTGCCAAGGCTATTTATTTGAAATAAGCGATGAAAAAATAATGGACCAAAACGACCTGAGGTCATGCACTTAAACCAGATTAATCTGTACACACATTAAACCGAGAATATGTTTAAAAAAATCTCTTAAAAAACTTAATTTGGGGAAATGCAGCTTCACTTGCAGGTAGGCAGGAATAAATGCTACTTGCAGGATGACTGATAAACATCTACAGAGCACAAGCTAAGTGGAAAACTACAGATCACAGCACAGCCTAGTTTCTTTCCCCTCCCACACACATGTCACTGTCATATTAGCAGTGAGATTACTCAGTCCAAACCAAGAGCCATGTGTGGTGTCGTACTTCTTCAATTGCAAAACCCTTTCAAAGATAGGTACAAGTATTTCATCTTGGACTTCAAGTAAACATAGACACAGCGTTTGTTTCAAGCTGATATTTATAGCTTCTTCCAATCAGCACGAAACACCAGTGGGAAGCTCAAATCAACCTGTAGAAGACCTCACAGGTTATACTCTTAAACTTGTATTACAGCAAATCCTATTAGGAACAAGCTTTATTTGCAAGGACTGATGGTTCCTCACAGTGCCTGATTTTTTTAAGAGGAATGTGGCAAATCAATGAAAACAACCTGCTCATGGAAAAATTCTGCTGCCAGGACAAGACAGAGACAATTAAATAATGAGCTATGGGCTAGCTGCAGATCTAGTGGAAGGCACACAAATGGGGAAAAAAAAGCAGTGTATTTTTTTATTGCTGGTCCAGTGCTTGATAACTGGAAATTACTGCTCTCCACAGAGCAGCGATTTAACACATCCCCCCAACTGATCCACCCAAAGAACACGCTTGAAAATCTTGCACACATCTCTTACCGTGCTGGGTGTGACTCGCAGCAGTTATTTGCAAAACTTGAATAAAACATGAAAAGCAATAAATAGTTACAGGTTTATGACCGGATCCAATTTTTATCTTGGATACAGAGTTCAGAAGCAGTCTGTCAGCTAAACCCTGTCTGAATTCAGCACTGATTTCATTCATGTATTCGACACCACTGTCATGATTAACTCTATTCACGTCACTTGATCAAAGTAACGCATGTAATCCTGCTAACGGCAGCTGTGTTTAGTGAGCATCTCTCAGCTGCAATGTTGACTTAACCAGGTTAAAATGACCTAATCTCTCTTCTTGGGTTCCCTCAACTGAGTGGATACAATTGTTGATAGTCTGCCAGTGAATGAGACTGAGATTTATGCTCAATGTTTCCTTTTAGTGGGTTATTTTTTTAAACACAGATGGATTCCTCAGTTCAGGTCAACACACAACACTGAGAAACTGAAGGAGCAGTGGAAAAGGAGTGAGCAGGTGGAGCAAAAGCAGCTTCACCAAATACTCTGTCCGTCGCTTTTTTGTCTTTTTCAGGCCAAATGAGTCCCCACAGTAAGTTGGGTTTTGAAGAGTTTGGAGGGAGATGGGTGGTGGTGGTTTTTTTGCTGTTTCATGCATAAAATAAGAACCAAACACCCCCACACCTCCACCCCCAATGATATGGCACTCATCTAGGATCTTGAAATTTCACACTACATGTTGGAAACACAACATGGAGACTGCTTTGGGATATGTCTACTTGAAATAAAGTCAGTGCTTCTATCGGGTGTACCTCCTTTGTCCCACTTCATGTCCCTCAGTCTTCACATGTGTCTTAGCAGCACTGAAGAGCACTATGAGAAGGGTTATAGTCTCATCTCTCTGCCTGGCCCCTCAAGCTGAAGGGCTCCCTTACCTTTAAATTATGATTTGCAACTCTATTTACATTCTTACCTAGGAATATTCAAAGGTACTCAGTATTCACCTTGTCTGGCCACAGGCAGAACTAGGATCAGCACAGAGCTGCAGGTCACTCGAGATCATCCATTTCCAGTTTAAGGGCAGAGGGCCATCCCAAAAAATCTGCAGTTCAGAGGATCTGGTGTTCTTTAATGGACAACAGAAACACTGAACTTGACAGCTTGGCACAAAACACCAGACAGTCATCATCTGCTAGGATTAATCAATCAAATGATTAAGTCTGGGGACAGACTAGCTCTCTATCTTACATTTTTAAGTCACTGTTTTTTTGTTTTTTTTCCAGGTTCCTATTTAGAGATTTACATGGTTTGCATAAGATAACTGAAGACAATTTCAGAGCATTCCTACTAAAAAAATTATTCTCCTCAGTTGCTGACTCTTGCCCAAGGCTGTGGCGATAGAGGCAGGAGCAAGAAATCTCAGGAAAGAATTTTTATGGTCCCTATTTTCAAGCCTTTAGTCCAAGCAGATTTGGACCAAAGAAACAAAAAAGTTCATGTGTACCTTGCCAGGTCTTGCCTGATAATTGAGAATTAGTTTTATGTATATGAGGGGAACTAAGCTGAAAAGGACCAGCAGGTGGGCAAAACACAGCTCCATGGAGTTCCCAGCCCTACATGCTCGAGCAGGAGTTACTGAACCAGTTGAATTAAAATTGCAAACAGCTGCAAACAAACTTTTGCAGATGTTACTCATGTATGCTTCACACCCATAATTTGCAAGTCAAGTAATGCCAATATTTATGTACTGTAAGTGCATAATTATGTTGCTACGGAACATAATATTTCCCCTGTAACTCAGACTCGGGACAAAGAGATTTAATTCACTTAAAAGCAGAGTTCTGGCTGAGACTTTACACACCTATCATAATGTGCATGCTACTGCAACTTCTGTTCTCATTACTCTGTGTGAATAGCCAGCGATTTCAACCAGGCTCCCTACATTAAAAGCAGCTTTCAGAAACAGTTATTCACTCAGTAATGTCTGAGATATTTATTAAACACACTCTCCAAGTTTCAAGAACTGGACTTTAATGATGTTCAGGTTTCAGCAGCACAATCATGGGCAAGGGTCCTGCTGAATACAAGCTGGGAAAAAATCCTTCAGCTTTCTGAGTGTACTGAGATTTACCAATAGCACCTGCTGCTTCCTGGGTGACCGAGCTGTTTACTCAGCTCAGGGTGACGCAGAGTGACACACCTCTAACATCACCACCTAGCAGAACATAATTAATACTCTATCTGCTAGTTAAAAAAAAAAAAGATGGTAAAGCAGTGAAGATGTCCCAGAAGAAATAATTTGAGTTTTTTTGTTTGGTTTGGGATTTTTTAGATCATTTACTTACAGAATCATAGAACGTTTTAGGCTGGCAGGGACCCCTAGAGGTCATCTGGTCCAACCTCCCTACACAAGCAGGGACATCTCTACCTAGGGCAGGGTGCTCACAGCCCATCAAGCCTGGCCTGGAATGACTCCAGGGATGGGGCCTCCACCACATCTCTGGGCAAGGTTAATTCTTTTGGCTCATTTTTTTCATTCAGAGCATGAAAATTCCTTTAGGATGCAACTGAGATTAGAAGTCTATAATTTAGGAAGTTAACTAAATTGTCTCGACCATCAGAACAAGCTTTACATGCTTTTTCTGTAACTCCTTTAACAGCCATATGATAAGAGAACACACAAGTTTAAAACCTGAATCATAATTAGAGCAATTTCTACTTCTAGGTCCATTGTATCACATTTCACACTTGAACTGAGTTTATTTCCAGTGCAGAATTCTCTAAGAGTTGAAAGCATTTTCTCCCATATAGTATGATATTGCTATGAGGTTTTTTTCTGCCCACATAATTTTCAATGTATATATGGCATGAAATTAAGTAAAACAGTTTTTAAATAAACTCTCAAGTATAAAAATTAAACAAGAAACACTTAAAATAGTATTACAGAATAGCATTTGAAGCACATAAATATTGAAACATGAAAAAAAAATCTGTATTTACCAGAACACCCACAGGGTTTATACTGCTAAAAATATAGAGAAAAAAAAATTACATTTACATTCCCTTTACTTCTATTTCTCAGTCTGCTGTAAAAAGCTTGCTCAGAGGAAGCTGAGAATTTACAGAACGTGATTTTTCTTTAGAAAAAAACAATGAGAAAAATAATTTAAAAATATTAGAACTGTCAGACTGCTGAACACATTCTGAACACAAGAGAGTTTCCATTGTAATATGCAACAGGTCCTGCAAAACTTGTAGAACTCAAAGAGAAAGAAGCAGCAGAAGTTCCCTCTTATTACACTGGTTTTATGCTGATGAGACAGCTTCTCTCTTCACCAAACAACGGGAATGTGTAGGCAAAAAGCAGAGGAAAAGGTCTTAAGCATCAGCAATGGGCACCCCAGACTCAGGTGGCAAGAATTTCATTTAAGGGAGATGACACGTATCCTGCTACTGCAAAGTTTCACCCGAGAGCTGAACACAATTTTTGCTGTATGCACATACTAACAGCCTCAAAATACTGCCTGACCTGTAATGGTAGGTTAAGATAAACCACATCTAGCATTAACAAAATTAATAAGCTCTATTTACAGTGTGAAAGGACAAATTCATCCTGAACGCTACATGGTTGATGTATGGAGGGGCTGTGCTGAGGAATACCTTTCTTAACTGAAGGAATACCCTGCTTCTCCACACACTATGAGGCACTTGGACAAAGAAAGGCCATAGCAATGCCAAATTCTGAAGCTTTCAGGAAGGTTTAATCCTATACAGTGAATGATGTTCCTTGGGAGAGCAAAGAAAGAAGAAAAGGAAAAATAAAAAAGGAACATACATTGCCCCCCCCCCCAAATGAAAACAAACACACACACAGAAGAACCCAAACAAACAAAAAAGGGTGAAACAAACAAAATGAGAGGGAAAAAAACCAAACAAACCCAAACCCTAACCCACACAGCACTTAACGGTGCTTTACTTGAACAGTCACTTAGAAGGTAACGCATCTAGGCTGTGCATTGCCACTGTGCACCCCAGGCTTGTATCTGGAAGTGAAATAACCAGGAACTGATACCAAAATTTCACATTTGGAAATCTTACATTTCCAGGTATAATCTTAAAATCCAACAAATTATCTCAAGTGCAGATATAAGCTGGGACAAAAGTCTCATTACCCATGTGGGAAGAAACATCAATACTGAAGAGCTCATTAACAGAACTTTGGCTTGGTCTCAGTAATACGCACCCGCTTTGGCCCACTAAAAATCTTCCTGGTGTTCTCCTTAGATTTATCACCTTGTTTATTTGTGGATTTCTTATTGCCTTCGGGCACACCAGATGCATCCTCTGAAAACTCCAGAAGATCTGTAAAAGGTAAATATAGACACGAAACAATCATACTGAAAGCTGCTGAACTGCTAGAGCATTTCTTACATCTGACATTTCCACGTGAATAGCTTCTGAAATTACATAATAAACAAGTCTTCATCAGAGCAAGCTGCTTTAAAGCCAAACACAGTTCTGGATGGAGCTCTGGTTTACTGACTGGGCTGTCATAAAACACAGAAAATACATTACAAGGTAGAGTGTCACAATTATTACACCACCTCTTGCCCACTGTGTAAGATTCAAGTTACTATTTCCCATTTTACACCCCTGTGAATACCAGGTTACTTTTTATATGTGATGGCTTACTGCTATAACTCCGAGCAGCTGACGAATGGGATGGAAATAAAAAATTAAATTTCAAGATAGAAATAAGGACAGGTGCAAGCACCTGAAGCACTGTTTTGTCTGATAAACAGTTCAGAAAACTGACCTATTCCAGAGAAGCTGCTGCCAACTGAAAACTGCTCTACAAAAATAGAAGCAGGTTGGATTGGTTACTCTAATCCCAAGTGCACTCCCACCTAGTAAACAGGATGGCCAAGCACCTAGCTAAGGAGTCAATCGGAAGAAATGAGGCAAGCAAATTTCTAGCAGCACTCCTACGGACACAAGATTTACCTAGGCAGGAGGACAGAAGTATTCTGAAAATAAGGCTCAAAAGTTTCTTAAATTGCTGTAAATGTCAACAGGCTTGTCAGCACCAGGGGAGGCAGGATGCCCATGGCAAGACACCTACCGGAACCAGACTCTCACATCCCAGCTCACTGGCTTCCAGTGTAGCTGTACAATGTCAGCACAAGAGCTTAAGAACACAACATGACAAATCCCTCTGAATAGAACTGACTTAAAAAGATGTTTTTCATAAAAGCAGTCTAACAGTGGAAAAATATTACAGACCAACCCTAATTAAACCAAATCTACTTCCAAATCTATAGAAATGTCAGCTTAGTCCTTTGCTGGAACTTGGCAATCAAGAGGAGGCAAATCATATTGCTCTGGTACACAACCTTACAAATCCTGAAATGCTTTTGAAGAAGCCAGGCCTGAAGATAATTCCCAAAGAAAGTCAAACCAGCAGACCAGGGCACTCGTATTGGACGTTAACAGCTCAGATTAACTCCCCTGACTCCAGCAACTACATTCAGAAAATGAAAGATGTGCTCTCACCCACTAAACCAGCACAATAATTTGTGCCATGCACCAAGACCTGGAGTTGGAACTGTCACTGATAATCATTCATAGAGCTCCGTATCAACCAGGCCACACTTTTCAAATCATCAAAGTTTCTTTGTTTAAGTCTCCTCTGATTTAAATCAGGTAATTTTCAATTCAAAGAAAGGTCCTGATAAAAACATTTTGCTTCCTACCAAAAGGATAATTGTGCCTTTCTTGATGATTTCTGATTTGTTCATAAGATCATCTGGAATGTCTGTACATAAGCAATGCTCTTTCTCAGTACCCTATTTTACTGCATTTTCAAATCTGAAGTAAATGTTAGCAAGAAACCTCTCCCCCAAACCTTATTAACTGAGCCAGGCAAAGACAGGAGTAGTTTGGTACGCAGTGACACTAATGAAGCTTGTTTCCCTCTGTTCCCCCCCACTGAGAACATGAGCAAATTGACCTTTTTCTGAATATGGGAGCATGTAAGTGAGGCCTTTCCTCCTCTACCCAGCCATTTTCAAGGCATTCATAATCTCTGAGATAACTTGCTTGCCTCAGCAAAAACTGGAAAGCTGTTCCAAGATGAAGTGGAAGGCAATGCCACAGAAAGCTTCCTGGGGAAAAGCAACAGTTTTATTTTAGTGCCTGAGGGAAATTCTGCAGATTTTTAAGACCAAACAAGACCCTCTGCCTTTGAGGACTCTGACATACTCTTAAATGGATAAAAATAAAATTGAGGTGGTTCGGTTTTTGAAAAGATGCAAAGGAAATACAAATAATAATAAAAAAAGAATGGGGCAACTTTGCTCACCAGAAATTAACTGAGTGCTAGATGCTGATAGACAAAAGCTATTTGATTATCCAAAACTATTGCAGCAATCTCATCTCGATCATGGAAAGGAAAACGAATGCGTGGCACAAAGGGTAAATTGTGTAAGGGAAACTGATTTACAAAGGAAAAGGCTCAGCTGCAATCCTTGAGCTACAGGAACATGGTAACTGCTGCATTTTAAACCAGTAATCCTGTGCTTCATCACTACTCCACTGCTCAGGGGATACAGAGTGAAGATGGAGGCAGGCCAAACAAAACCAAGCATGCTGGAGAAGACAGATCTTGCCGCCTGCCGTCAGCAGAAGGTTCCAGTGCAACTGCTCTATCCTGTTTGTGTCAATCCACAGAGAGATACAGAAAGGTTTCATTTCAACTGGCAGGGCTTGGAAGGGACCACTGCAGATCATCGGGTCCACACCCCTGCTAAACAACTGACCTGGAGCAGGTTGCACAGGAACATCTGCATGTGGGTTCTAAATCTCTCCAGAGGAGGAGATGCCACCCCCTTTCTCGTGAGCAAAAAGGGGCTTTTGCTTCACTGGGCTGCTACACCCACAAACACAGAAGAATTTTAGATTGCAGTGGGGAAAAATGAAAAAAAAAAATTAAAAAAAGGAAATTCAAGTACAATTCAAGGCTTCACCAAAAATTTCAGGCTCATAAGATTATGAAGTATCTTCATTACAAAGAAAAGCCTGTGAAAAGCACCTAATAATTTAAAAGTCAGAGCATCTCATGGTTTGGGTTTTTTCATTTCTTTGGGTTTTTGGTGTTTGTTAACCATTTCAGCAGGCAAGCCTTTTGTAAAAGTGAAAGGAAAAGACACCTCAGTGGAAGACAGTAATTAGAATTGAATTTATCCACTCTGCATGTTTTCCTGCACTAACAATATTGCCCATCTGGTCTTTTGTACTTCCTTAAGTTTCATTTGCAAAACCATTTAAATATGTACAATTTAAGTTACTTTCCCTCGACTGTGAGCTACTAGACTGGAAGGAACAGTCCATTTCCAGTTCAGTTAGAAAATCTTTGAATGAAGTTTGATGCTAAGATTCTAAACCACATTTCATAAAAACAGGCATATTTTGTGGTAACCAAATCAGTACAGTGACAAAAATTTTCCACAGCTGTAACAGAAAGCATCAAACCTCTTGAAAAACTGACTGATACAACATTCTTTATGCACAGAACATCAAAATCTGTCTTAGGAACTTCTGAGGCTGGAACTCAGAGAGGCAATCTGGCATCTCACCTGTCAACCTGAAACTGGAACATTGGATTTTTATCTGCGTCTTTATTCATCAGGACAAAAAAGAACAGCATGGCCAACCCCGGTAGCATTAGCACCTCTCAGTACTGGGTGTAACTTCAGGAAGAGGTTTTCCTGGGCAAGATGTTCTGAAAGCTTTTTCTGAGGCTTGCATTCAAGACTGGCATTTTCCACGGGCGCGGAAGTCACTTTTTTTTGGTAATAAAGACAATGCCTCACAGCAATGTCACACATCTTAAAGCAACTTCAGGCTTAGGTCCAGAAGCCCTTGAGAAATTCTCAGGCTCAGCATTGCTATATTTAAGGACCTTAATCCGGCTGTTTGGGGTTAGCATTACTCTTAAAATTTTCAAAGGTCTGAGAGAAGACTGCATAAAATATATTAAGGAGTCCTACAAAGTTTAGGACCATTTCAGCCTCCATGTTCTGATAATCTGCACTGAAGGACTGGACCAGGGGATGTGCTGCCACTTAGAGAAATACCTGCATGTGACTCTTTCAATTTTCAGATGGAAAAATGGAAGTCAAATCTCACCTGGCTGCAGCAGCACAAACCAGGAATGAAATGAGCAAAGGAGAGGTAAATTAAAGGGAAAGCCTCTCACAGCAGAGGCACCAAGAGATCAGTATTCCCTGAGAAGTGAAGTATATTAAGAAACTAACAAAACAAATTTACAGCTCCCTGTAATAGGGAAATCTCGTAGGGAAATATTTGAGATTTCTGCGATACCTGGGAGGATAATGGCCTCCCTGGGGAGTGCAGCACTGAATGCAGACCGGAGATGTTTTGAGGCTTTGGAGAACAGCAGCTGAAAGGAGTGTTGGATGGGTCAGCATCTCAGCTGCATTAACTGTGTAAGTGATTCTTTTCCCTTGGAATAAATAGCTGAACAAAAACCCAACAGAGAAAAGGACTTGGATGGAATATTTCATAAGCAGTCCTGTAAGTTAACCCTGTTTTCTAAAGAGGCTGGAATGCAAGTACTGCACTATAATTGAGTTTTATTAAAACACATCAAGGTTGGGTTTTTTTTTTGTTTGTTTAAAAACACAATCTTTTCATGTAACAATTTGACCCTTTTAGATTTTTTTTAGAAAAAAAAATCTAGAAGCTACATTTACCTTTCATTAATAGGCATACAGACAATTCTGGGCTTAGAGAAACATTTTTTTCCTATGAAATTTTATTTCTGCAATATATTAGCAGAAGCTATTTATAGGAACCACCAGCTTCCCCAAAATTTGCAGGATTCAAGTTTTCCCCGCTCCCAATCACAATGAAATACCTCTTTCCAAAGTCTTAAAAATATAACAGTGTCTGTGAACGGATAAAACCTTCCCATGCTTCATGCTCCAAAACGGAGGGTCAAAAAGTTCCCGAGAGGAGTGGCAGTGTTTTGAAATACTGCAGCATGCATGATTCTTTGGCTTTAGACTTTCAAAAGGAAGAAGACAAACCACTTCTCAAAGTTATTCCTGTTCTTCACCAACACACCTCAACCTCGATCAAAGTCACTGACAGGGCCCAAACACACAGCAAGCAAGTCTCATTTTGAAAAGTCACTCAAGTACCACAACTTGCTGAACAAATTCTGTGTGAACAGTTTTACACACACACACACGTGTGTGTATGCATGTGTGTGTATCATGCAGAAGATGGAAATAGCTGAAAACAGGAAGCAAAAGCAGAAATGCATCAATATGCAGAGGCACACCCAAAGCCAGTCATCTGACCAGCACTCCATGGGTGCCCATGGCCTCTCCCTTGACCTCTCCCCCTTATCCTTGCATAAGATGGAATTTCAGAAAGGTCCAAACTGTTTAAAAACATGTTCAAAAGCATGAAAAGGTAAAAAAAAAAAA
>VWZY01005970.1:247398-265743 GCA_013399075.1 Chloroceryle aenea | reverse complement strand
AAAAAAAAAAAAAAAAGGCTATTCCACATCTCAAAAAGCTGCTTACGTTTTTGCACTCAGGCCCACACTGGGTTGATGTGGAGCTTCTGTAGGAAGATACCTGCTTTGCCAGGCCTAGGTATGCTCAAAACACCAAAAAGGGAAGAGTCTGTTGTTCAAAAAGACAAAATGACCTCTGGCAAGAGATGGAGGGATATAAAGCATACTTCAAGACAGCCATGAAACACCAGACAGGCCTACAGCAGAAATAAGCAAATTCAACTTTTGCCTTTCTGAATCAGTAGTACTGTTCAACAAGCTCCTAGGTACACTGCAAAAAAGAACAAAACACAAAGATCAACTAAACTGAAGTCTGTATTCCATAAGAGTTCTGCTTACCTGCATTAGTGCTGAGCTGGCTGTCCTGGGAACAGTTTTCATTGCCATCAGAAGTCGACTGTAGCGAAGAAGATGGTGCAGTTCTACTGCGTTTTTTATTAGCTTTCCTTTCTGCTACCTGCCACTCTTCATCTTCATCCTCACTTTCACTCAAGTCATCAAACCCAAAGTACTTGATTTTGTAGTTGGAACTCCCAGAACTTCTAGAAGCACCTTCGTCTCCCTCTCCCTCATCTTGATCATCAAACCCAAAAAACTCTAATTTGACATCCTTTTTGGATTTGGTATTGCTTGGTCGAAACCTCGTGGTAGTTTTTGTAGTAGCTATATCTCCTTTTTTTCTTAAGCGTCCAGCTTCTCCCAAGTCAGTAGGGGCTGCTGTGGTAAACTCATCGATTCGTTCCATGGTGTCCTGGATAGTAACATTACAAACTGACAAGCAAGATGGATGTAGAACAGTGTAGTCTCTAGTCCGTCCAACCGTCCCTCTAAAACTGGTCCCGCTACTTAAAGAAACTTTTCTTGCTGGGTTCAGACCATCACTATTTGACTCGTTATTTGCTTTCGATAAAGACTGACTAGTGCCATCCATTAGCTTGTCGAAATTTGTTGCCCCCTGTGTTTTTGCTTTGTTGGATCGACAGTATGTCCTACAGTTGCTCGGCCTAGGAATAGTTTGCACAAGTTCTTCACTAATGGCTTCCTTTGGATTTTCAGTATCTTCTTTATCACACTCCTCATCCTTGCTCTTCATCTCCGAGAGATGTTCGTTGTCAAAATCTAATAGATACTCTCCAGTTCTGGTGTCTTCAGCTTCATCCTCCCATTCATACAAGTGAGTTCTTAACGGCCCCTTCGGCTGAGATGTTTCTGACGGCGAGTCTGCAGTTTTGCCAGTGTGGGAGTCCCAAGAAGCAGGCAAGTCCTTGGCTTCAGTTTTGTATCCAGAAGTGTCTGTGGTTTCAGCATTGGTTTTGTTTCTGTCTTCAGCATTCTCATAGATGAAGTGACTGTTCTTCTCATTGTCATCATTCAAATTCTGTAATTTATCTACAAGAAAAGATAAATTTATTACTACACAGCCCTAGTAAAATAACCAATCACCCCTGAAGTCAAGTTTGAAAAGTCACAACATAACAGCAAATATTCAGTGTTTGATCTCTAATGTTTTTTGACATGTTCTTATCCTCCTGGTTTACAATTTTTAAGCCCCCCAGATTAAAATTTCTGCTATAATAAAATATTCTCACTATTTCTAGTAAAAATGTACACAACTTGAAACAGTCATCACTTTGAAAATATGAGCATCGTGAACAAACAGCAGTAACCTTAAATACAACCACTCATCTAGATAACCCACACAAAACGTGTATGAATTAGTTAAGTCTGGATATATTCATTTTTAATACTACAAGTGGCATTAGAGTAGCCTACTGTAGTCAGGAAAGTGGATGCTTGGGCAAGTTACAGCTGCTCCTTTGAATATTCCTGGTCTAGGAATTAGATAGACGTGAGGCATCATCACAGCAGAAATGAAAATCAACATGGGCCACAAAACCCACCAATGAAGTTCAGTAAATTTGCTTTAAATTATCCTATAATTTGCTTTCTAAGACAGTAACTGTACAGCTACTAAAAGGAGTGAAATTAATCCCCTAACGTATCTGTACTGAAAGTGCTACAGGTCCTGCTACAAGCTGACTGATGTACCCTGAGCAGAAGGACACACAAGCCTGCTTCAAATTAAAATCTTTGGCCTTTCAGAGGCAACACAGGAAATGTAATTCTCATCACAAGCTAAATCACCACTGAAATACAGGGTTTTTTTACAAAGAACTTGTACAGATCTGAAGAATGGCTGCTGCCAAAAGTTAGCCTTGCACTTCTCCAACCAATAGCCACAGCTGCATCTTACACTGTCAAAGAACAAATTCCACTGCAGTAAATCAAGTTTGTCTCCAGCAAACCAGCACTACCAGTCTTCCACCTGTTGTCCTCTAAACTGGAATGGAAACCATTCCCTTTGGTTTCCCTCAACACCAACAACAGCTTAGAGGATTCGGTAGCAGAGCTCGATGAAGATTGTATCTGCATCTCCAGTACTCTGCTGCTGCACCTCACACGTGCACAAGGATACCCAGACATACATGTGTGTTAGTTCCTGGAAATAAGATGAGCATACATTTCTGAGACAGTAGGACGAAACGCAGGAAACCAAGGAACGTTCAATCCACTGTCTGCCTCGGCCAGGACAAGCAAGATTGTGAGTCTGGAATGCAGCAGACACTGACACACAGAAGAGTAATACATGCTGACAAACTGGAGAAGCAGAAGCAATCTAGACACGGATAAGTAGGAAAAAAACAACAATACACACACACTCCCTGCCATGAAACAAGCAAACAAAAATCCCACCCACACAGAAAACACCAAAAAAAACCAACAAAAACACCCCCAAAACCAAAACAACAAAAACCCAACCAACCAACCCAAAACAGCAAATGACCAAAACCCAAGCAAACAAACAAAAAACCACAAAAAAAAACAAACCAAAACAAAAACAACAAAAAAACCCCACAAAAATCCAAACCAACAGAAACAAAAACCAAACCAAAAGAAGCTCCGCTGGCCGAATGCAACCGCGAAGGTTCAGGTTGGTTAGGTGGCAAATACTTCCTCAACTCTTCAGTGAAAGGAAGGCTTCAGCACCCTTCAGCGCTCGTCCGAATGGCATTAAACTTCCTCAGCTCCCATTTGCCCGAGTGGCACGGAAGGTTCATAGACCTAAGTTTAATGCCATTAGGAAGTTCAGCTGATCAAGTTTAATGCACTCACCAAAAGCTTTCGACTTTCCTGATGAGGAAAGCGAGCATCAGTACTCTTCAGTGACTTTGTTCCTATGTTTTCAAATGAAATCAGCATCCCCTACATGCCATCCTTGCACATATGGTTTAGAAAAGAACTTTAAGGTACAACCAGAAAATTCCAGTAAATTAAATAACTCCAAAGTCAAGTTTTGCAGCAAACTGATGTAACCCTAGGTGAGATTCCCCAGACGACAGGACGAGTAGTATCTCAGGAACTGCCTCTAAGTTTTCGGGCAGTCCAGAAGAGCCCTGTCATCAAAGTTTCCAAACTCAGCTAGAAATCAACCAACCAACCAACCAATCAATCAATCTCTTCACAATATATGACATAAGTGAAACGCAAAACTCAGTCCCCAAAGAACATCAGCCCCTGCCATCTCCGTGAGGGAATCTTTTTTAACCTGTTTCAGCATCTATACGTTACACAAGAATTCTTGTTACTTCCATTTCAATCTCATGCTTCTGATAACCTAAGGGATCTAACCAAAATGCATCTATCTTTCTGTAACAAAAGAAATGCTAATCAACTGTTCTGAAAAAAAGTCTGTTGGCTTGGCCTGTTTTGTTTTTATTATTATTATTATTCATTTAATTTTGTATTGGTTGTTTTGGGGTATTTTCAGTCTGCTACTAGCACACCACAATAAAATATGTCTACCCTCTAATACATACTTTCACGTATGTTATCTTTAACTTTTTCATACACAAAGAAATTATATTCAGGAAGTGCATATTTAAACCTGAAGATCATTTAATCTAAAACACACTCCCTGAATTCTCCTGTTCATTCATCAGTTCTGATAGAGTGTTAGCAGTTGAAAACACTTCACTTTTTGAAGCCCCTTGCCAGGAAGTTGCTGTCGGTAACTAAGACCTAAAAGCCATCACCTACCAGGTCTTTGTAAGAAAGCTGATCTTTATGACACACATCAACCTCACTGCTGCTTTCATTTATTTCTAACCTGAACTAGGGCAAACAGATAATATTCTCACTAAGAGTGAACCTTAGTTAATTCTGATGATGTAGTTACATACAGTGAAAAACTATTCTACAAATTGTTCTAGAATATTTTAGAATGTGCTAAAATTAGCCTAGTATTGGTAGGACTCTGAGCAAGCAGCACAGCCCCATCTAGTCCTCTGTGACCTATTAAGGGCGTAAAACTTTCTACTCTCATATTGCAGCAGTGTCACTTGGACAAACTGAAGCATGAGTTGAGCGATGCATCGTGACAAGAACAATCCTTCTTCACATGTGTTTGCTCCATTTCCATTTTTCTGTACTTGCTGCACTGAGGCAGTTATATTTTTTCTACTCAGAGTGGCTCCTGCTCTCATTTCCAATTTCAGTTATTCAACCTTGTGCTCCTTCCCAACAGTCCCACACACAACACTGGGTAAACTGAGCTCCGTGTCAGTCTCCACCACCTCTAGGAGAGCCCCTAGAAGTACCACAGGGGTACTTCAAGGCATCAGTACACATGCATACTAGTAAAATTTGATCAGACTGGGTTAAAGCAGTAGCACCACACATCTACTACTTCCAGCCTTGAATTCCTTGTTTCTCCATCTGTAAACACAGGTAAAAAGAGAAAACAAACAAACAAAATCACTTCCTTCAGTCAGCTCAGCTGACTAATAAATAATAAACCCACTCTATCCCAAACAGCCTTACTGATGCTTGCTTTACTACACTTCCAAAAAATGATCTTGGAAGCCAAACACTCATCATTAACATCTCCTTCTATACCACAGCAGAACTACTTCTGCCTTTAAGTCATGCAACTCAGAACTTGGAGTTGTCCCTGAAAATGCTCCAAAAGTATCAACAAAATGTTACATCTCATTTTTCATTCTCAGCCTGTAATCTAATGCAGCATAAAAAGGTCACTCAAACAGCAAAAAAATGGCAGTTAACCTCCCCTGTCATTGTTGTGCCCATCACACACCAGTGTTTTAAAATGACCCAGTACTTCAGAAATCTTACTCACTGCAGCAGGGAGGTTTTGCCATCTCCAGTAATAAGCAAGGCGGACAGAAAAATGTAACCAGCAAACCACTGACTGTACACCAGGTAGAATGTTTGGCTTTCAAACCATATCATCATAATGCATTAGTGGAAAACTAGGCAGTGACATTTAGAGGAACACTTCCTGGAAAGATACTTTGTCAAGCCACTATTTTAATCTCATCGGTGGGTCAATAGCTGTCGGACTGAAGCTTCTACAGCAGAAATTACTGCAAATCACTTGCTAATTGTTGGTATATAATACCAGCAATTGCAATAACCTTGATTTTAAAAATTACTACATTTATCTGCAGTAACTACTACAGCAGAAGCTAACAAGACTGCAGGAAACAAATAACATACAATTCTATTTACAGATTCAGAAGGAGCAGAGAAAATAGGAGAAAACAAACTAATTTTGAACCATTTGATAATCTGTAGTTCAGAAGAGGCACCGAATTTCTCCTTCCAGTTTTAACTTCAGGTAGTCTCTTCTGGGGCTCAAATACCAGCGAAAGTCTCCCAGGTAATTTCAGATCAGCAACAGCATAACTATACAATACAATCCACCAGGGTGACATTTTTATCCACCTCCCCCCCAGGTACTAGCACAATATTCCTAAAAAACCAGCCGTGTTACCTACGGCTGCAAAAAGCCATCAGAGTACGAAGAGACCAGGAAAAGATGCCAAGTAAAATGCAAAACATAATCCACGCAAAGTTTTCCTACTGGCGATTTTGGAAGGAGATACAGGTAGAGAATGCTAGAAACTACATGAAGTACCCGGGGAGAAGGGAGGAGAAGCGAATGCCAGGGGGGGACAGCAAGGGAACAGGATGCACAGGGGGTTCCAGGAGCCCACAGTGTTTTTCCACAAGTTGTTGCACATCTTGAGAGACTCGCTCTGGTTTGTCCAAGTAGAGCTAGTTATCTTTCCACCTGACTCCCCAAGAGAACTTTTGTAGATGGCTCTGTTTTTTTTGTAGCATCACCGAGGACATAGTGGAATATTTACAGCAATGAAACTACATTGACAGGAGTGACTGATCATCTTGCATTGCACTTTCAGCATTTGGGTACACAGGACAAGAATCATCCTCACTCCTGCTCAAGGTTCACCATGCTGGGGTTTACCATTGCATTGACTCAATCCTGGTCAAAACCTGCTCCAGGAAGGGCCCAAAAGCAGTGGGATGGTTAACGCAGGAAGGGGAAGCCATAAAAGCAATTCTTACAGATTCTCACAGGAGCCTGAAACTTTGTCAGAACCTTCTTACTTAAGGAAGAAACACTGAAGCTTGGAGAAAAGATAACTCTCTCCATCGTCTGCTGGAGCTGAAAGAGTTAACAGTTTTACATCCTGATCTACAGGGCATAACACATACCAAGATGGAATCAAAAGGAAAAAAATCCTTTAGAAAAACAAACAGTCTTCTTTCCACACACCCCACACCCCCCCATCCAAACCAACTATCAAGAACTGCATCCGCCAGCTTAATCCCCATTTTAATTTCCTTTAATTTCCATTTAACTTACAAGACTAAGTTGCTTAGCTTTAAGTCTGAAAACATCATTTTCAGCTCCATAAAAATCAAATCATCATTAAGGGTTTAACACTAAATGCCCAAAGTCAAACACTACATGCTTCTGGTAACAATTCAGTGATAGAAGAATTCAGCAGAACCTTATTTCCTATTTTTTTAAGCTACTGGGAGCACAGAACAGTCTCTCGGGCTCTGTGAACGTCGCAATGTAAAATTTGTCTTGAACAGATTCAGGGCTCAGGGAGCAAAGAAAGCTCATTGCCCCATAACTCAACCACCACTCCAGGCTGCTTCCTCCACTCGACCTGGCCGGAGACAGCACCCAGTGCAGATCATGCGCAGCAACACGTGCGGCTGGCCACCTCCTGCTGCATTACCAGCAGGATCAGGGATCCAGTTAACAACATTTGCCTTACCAGCCTGCAGACAAGAGAGAGGCAAGGGAACAGCTGAATCAATTCAGCTCAGTTTTTCACTCCACCATTTTTCCTGACACTCGAAAGTGCACTGTATCTTTGAAACCTCTCCTTACCACTCACTCCAAGTTTGATCAAAACTGGTTAACAAGTAAAAATGTTATTAAGAAATTGAAAAAAACAAAAGGACAGACAATATAAGCCTCAGTGTGAGGAGATATGGTATGCCTGACGTGCTACCATATCAAGATGTTAATCACACGTGCAAAATAAACATTTTTTCATATTTACTCATGAAAGAATTGCTAGTATTAAACATTAGCCCTCCTAACTTGAACTGCAGATTAGTTCTCTTATTTCTAGCAATTATTCATGAATTATCCTCCAAGCTACAAGCATGAACCATATTGCTTTATAGCTTTTGTAGCACGAGACCTTACGCTCCTCCACTGCCGTGCAACTAGCTGCAGAAGCCTTCCTTTGGATACCAAAGGGAGCATGACTGCATTATTTTACAGGAACAACAAACCTACAGAGTAGGTTTCTTCTAGTATCAGCTACATGCATTCACAGAATTCACTGCCCATGTTCAGGCAGTATCAGTCAGAAGCAATGGTGGCACGATGCCAGTTTTATATTCCTTTATTTCTCTTCAGATATTCACCTGACTACCAAGACATGTAAATGCAAGAAAATGAAACATCAAGGAAAAGGGGGCAGTAAGATTAAAAAAAAAACCCAAAACCCCAACCTAAACCTGCATCAAGGGCGTTCAGATCCCTGCAGCTCCTGAAGGCACACACTCTTCTACTCTACATTGGAAATGAAAAGTTTTGGTTAGTAAGGAGAAAAAGTTACAGATGAAACTTTGATCCACTTTCTGCCTGTGACCGAACAGCTGGGAAGTGCAGAAAAAAACTTACAGTTATAAAACACAAAATCCTTAAAAAAGCCCCAAATTTACTGTCATTATTGACTGATGCCCACAAGATCTTGAAAAGCAGGGCCTGTTAGCATGCATAAACAGAAGATAAGAAGCTAAGAGCCTCAGAAGATTAGACTCTCAAGACCACTCTCATGGTTGACAACCACTAAAACAGCTAAAAAAAATTATAGAACTACCACATCCAGAGCTATAATTACAAATTTTTAAGTAATTTTGGTTCTTTACTCTCTTTTGAATCAAATGTATGCCCCACAAGTTTGCATGCAGGTTGGACAGACACTGCTGGGCTCTTAGCAGCTGTTTGAGGTATCATCTTCTTGTGCAGAATTGCACAGAAAACCCTAAAGCGATGAGATTTACTGCCATCACAAAACGGTTTGCCTTAAGAACACTTTCTTTTCTTGTTTCCTTTCCAGCACACTGATTGTAAGGCAATTCCTATGAAAAGCTTGGGTTTATTATTTATTAAGACTACGTACGAAACAAGTTCTGTCACGTTACATTTCCTCATTTGAGCCAAGAGCAGCTATTGTTCTAAATACATAGTCTGTAAGATACAAGACACTTTTTCATCCCTCAAATCACCTAAATGCAGCTTTTCAGATTGGTAATAAGAGTCTTCACCAGTGTCTCTCATAAGCCATTATTTTCATTCTATGAATCTAACAGACTCTCACATTTGCTCTATTGCTTGCTACCTGGGAGGAGCACTGGCCAACACTTTTGAATGAAAAGTTACCTCCATTTTTTAAACATGATAGAAGTTGAGGCAGACAGAAGTTTGACCTTTAAAAAACCCTAACTGTTCATTGTAAAAATCCATAAAGAATGATTTTAAAAGTATGGATTAAAAAAAAAAAACAGTATTGAGATTCTCACTGTTGTTTGGAAAAGTGGAGTTACAGATTGAGGGGGAAAAAAAAATGTTCTGTGCTCATTAGGAAAAATATGTTGCAGAAAGCAGAAGATTCCTTCCCAAATACTGAGGTCTTTTCCTGCATCACCTTTAGTAAACCAGTATAATACTGAAATGCAAACAGAATTTCAGTTAGGAAACATATCCGAGAAAAATAAAAACACAACACCAAATCTTCAAAGAACTATCAGAGGGGAAGAAAAGGGGGAAAAAAATGGAGAACAATTATCACACTACTTTGAACTTGGGCTACTGACACAGCAAGAAAATTCTGCATGTAATGGGAGAAGGGATCTCTTATGGGGGAAACGTAACAACAACTGAAGAAAAAAGGGTTTGTGGAGAAGGCCCAGCTATCTATACACACAGCATAGCTACCACCATCTAAACAAATCTTGTAACACAAATTCTACAGGCATATGTATTTTCTGGCAAATTTGTTCCCTTCTCTGCTATCAGTGTCTTAATGCCTTGAGCCAGCCAGAGGACAGCTGCAGTTCTTTTTAATCATGTTTCTACCAGCCAGCCCCTAAGACAGCCAAATGCTCAGGCCTCATTCAGTTTCCCTGAACTTTTTGCTCCATTTTTGGACAGAAAATGACTAACAACTCTGCAGAGGAAGAAAGGCAGTATTACTCAGACCTAACCATTATCTTAAATGTCCGTGTCACTCGCTAAGAACAAAATTGAAGCTCTACAACAATTTGAAAGGAACACGCTGGCAAATATTGTCATGTCAAATGCAATTATGATGTTACAAACTTGCATTTCAGAGGCTGAAACTTAACTCCAAAGATAGGGCTCCTCCACCCACATAATCAGGATTCAGAGGCTTTGCAGGCACATTCACTAAGGCACTGTATGGGGACAGTCTGCTGGAAACAAACCTGATGACTTGGACCATCTTCTTTCCAGGACAGCCTATTTCTGCACATGAAGTCTCTTCACTCAGTGTACTTTTCAAGCAACTAAAGGCAGCTAGGTTCTGCCTACTGGCTCAGAAGGCAGTTAAGCAGAGTTGCAGCCCTTCGCTCCTGCGCTGCGTAAGCAAAAGCTATTAATAAGAAGGATGGCATTTGCTGGTTTGATTTGCTACCGACACGAACGTGAGGCCCTCGTGAAAAATGAAGGAATTGAGAACCATCTAGAAACACAAAAGAACTGAGAAACAGACAACAGGCAAATGTTTCCTTACAGCACCAAGAACAAACCCACTTCCAGAAGAAAGACTTGTTTGAATATCAGTACATGGCAACAAATTACAAGACTCAGAATAGCTATTGTCATAATTAGTCTAAATGTTAGGAGGGGGGAAATGCTAGTATCAAATACTTTGCATGCAATCCTCTGTCCTTTTAATCTTAAACACCCTCAAAGGACACTGCCATGACAAGAACCACAAAATCTGTACTTAGCATCACGACACAGGATACTATTCCTACACTGCTCTGTATTCTGAAGAGACACTTTAAGCTATTTCTCCATAGCAAGCAAAATATATTTAAGAAATAAACTCGTAAGCTTTAAAAACAACAAAGAAAAACAACCAACAAACCTTGATCCATGGACAATTAAAATATTTCTTGGTTAAAAGCATCATTAAATGCCTAACATTTTAACTGAGAAATATCAAATAAATATTATCTCCTAGTCCACAGACAGGAATACAAGGCACACGAAAATGAGGGGCACCATCCAACCACTTGAGACATCTCTCAACCCAACCTCTGATGAAAAGCAGATGAAAACCTCTGATGAAAACCTCTGATGGGCAGACCCTCCCAGGGTTTGTGTCACACAGCTCAGTACTGTGGCACACACCTGAAAGACAGGGGGTGATCTCAAGATCCAGAGTCCAAATGAAACCTCCCAAGAATGATGGAAGCAGTATTTCCCTGAACTGAAACAGAGCAGGCAAGGTAGTTACCCAGTTTTGAAACCAGTTCATACACGATATGAAAAGCCAGACCATGTTTTAAATTCATCAAGCTTTGGCTTTGATTTTCATTGGAAAAAATGGACTAACATTCTTTTCAACACAAAAGCTAACAAATATTCTAAGAACAAAGTTACTAGAACTATTTTTTTTTACAACTTGCACCTCACAGTTTTCTCTGCAAGGCTGTTAGGTGTTTTTACATTAAAGCTTGCATGCAGGTGAATTCAGTGTGAAATACTATTTGAGTTGATGATTTAGCATTAAGAAAAAAAACAAAAAGCCAAAACACACACACAAAAACCCAACTAACCAACCATAAAAAACCCCAAACAAAAAAACCCACACAAAGGAAAACCCACCAAGGTGTTGCAGAAATCCACGTAACTATTGCTCTGCAGGTTTTCACCTTAGCCTGTTTTAAGACTCCCTCATAAAAAATCCTCACCTTCCAAGTTGTTGCAGTTTTGCTTGATATGAATTACCAGTATGATATAACTTACTTTCTAGCCACCAAGTCCTCCTACCTTAAAAAAAAAACAGGCAGCCTGAAATTAACTATTAATACAGAATACTCTTTTGCTATTTCTAATTTACCTGAACTCCTACCAGCTGTAAATCACCCATTACGCACAGGATTAGTCATGAACATTCTTCCAACAGCATTAAGTCTTGATCAAGCAATATTAGAGTAAGATTATGAGAAGCTTTCCACATTAAGAGCTCAAAGCCTTTAAAATGAGATTGTTACAAGCACTAGCCAAAGGCTACTAAACAAATAAAAAAAGAGACCAGTAAGTCATACCATTTGAAATAAGAGATACAGATCCTCAGCTGCACTACACGGCTGCACAACTATGAAAACAATCCCCCAAATGGACTGCTTTTTAATACCAAACATAAGTTAAAATTAACTGACATTGCATCACCTTCATTTTAGTGTCCAAAGAAATGGACAGTGAGGCAGGATAACGTATCTGGAGCTGGATTAGCAGGTTCAGCTGCAGCTCTCAGCCTGCCCATAGCCACAGTAAGTCACAGTTTTCAGCTTATTTTAATTCTTAACCTTATTTCACTTAGGTTTAGAATTAAGACACAACGACTGCACATGCTACCAGGTCTTGAGACCTTAATTCATGCGCTGTTTCATCAGTATCAGGACAAGGACTAGCACTTAAAAGTTAACAAGCACTTTCATGAACATCAGTACCAATACAACCTAGTTTTCTACACCTAGAGATAACCCCCGTGGAGCAGTGTAAGGTTGAGCTCACATTGCAGGGTCTCCCATGTTGGGAATATTGAAATTATTCCATCTGCTTGCCTTTTTTTTTTTTTATTTACCTTTTTCTTCCTCTTCAGAAATAGCAGAGCTTATTGTCTCAAGATCTATAATCCCTCTGAACACATCTGGTTGAACCTGGTGGAGTTCAAGCCACCAGGAAGGGCAAAATGATTATCCAGTAGAAGCACACACAGTATACCTCAGGAGGCCACACACAAGAAATCTTTTTTTTTTTTATGACTCAGCTATTCTCTCCAGGTTCCCTCTTTCCCCACACCTCCATGCACATATCAGTAATAATAACTCTCTCCAGTTCCAAAAGATAGCCTCATACCATCGAATTTTACTTAATAGTCAATCTAACAAAGCAGCCTTTGAAGTACCTCCATTTACACTGGCACACTGTACCACTGTCTCTCATTGCTCAATGTTCTAAGTGACGTACTCAGGGGCAATTTTTATTTATTTTGGATCAGTCTACAAACAAGCATAATAGCTGCTTAAGCCACCCGAGTTTCATTTACACGAACTCTCCAAAATAAACACTATCAGCAAAACTACAGGTTTGGTTTCCTTACCCTTGTTTAAAGGCCCTCCTAGGATGTTTTAGAGTCCTCCTCAACTGAATCTAATTTCTGAAGCTATGAAATGGGGGTGTAAAGAATGTAACAGATTCTGAAAGAGCAGTATCAGCAGATGAAGATCCACCTTGTCCTTTGTTACTCCTGGCTGAACTGAAGCCAGTAACAAATGCTTCTGGCCAGCATGCAAGAGCAGAACCCCTTCAGTAAACTGGTCTTTAAGTAAACTTCCCCTCTGCAACCAGACCCCCACTCTCAACAGCCACTGATGAATTCACACACCAAGATTCATCAACTTCCTTCCTTCCAGAGCTTTATTTGCAGCATTGTCTAACAAGAGTTCTAAAATGGAACTAAGCATGACATTAAAAAGCTTTTCTGTGTTAAATACTGTATGCTGTTATTTTCCACAATACTGGAACCCCAAAGCACCAGTGAATTCTGTGCACTACAGATTTTCAGAGCTGCATCTCATTCTCTCCCAATAGCTCTCACATTTCCAACCTGAAAAATACAGTGCTAACAGAGCTTTTCTATGTGAAAACTATTTCACTGTAGTATCTGGTCTGCTACAATCTCTCATTAACAACCAAGGAAACTCATTACTATTTCTTCTCCTTTGAAGTCCTAGGGCATGAAATCTATTCAATCTCTTATGAAAACTACTCAAACTCAGCAAAACATAAATTGCATTTCCAGAATGAAAGTGGATCATACTTACAGAGAAATAAACTACAGAAAAGCGTATGGAAACAAGAAATATTTCAGCGGCAAAAATAAGAATATGATCAAAAGACAAGTACACATCCCACTGGTGTCTGTCAAACTACAGTTCAAGGAAACGTTTCTTAGGGTTTTTTTCTTGTATCACTAATAAAATTATCTTGCAAATAACTTGAGCTAAGCATATTTTCCACTATTCAGCATCTTCCTGTCCACTTCATTACATCTAAACAAGTCAAATTTCACTAAAAATTCTGATCCTAGGTTTTTTAACTGTATGTAAGAATTAAAGGTTACATAATGTCTTCTCATTAAAGTTGATTATGATAACCCAGAGCAAGTCAGTAGGTGTCATCTTCATCAACGTTCATCTAATGTGATCTTCTGGCCAATTTTAGAAGCTGAGGTTTAATCAGCCTGTTAGAAGTTTTCATATAATGAGATATAATAGCATCTGATCTTGTCTACGAATGACTTGAACAAAATTACAGCAATGTTCAGCTCCACAGGGCTTGTGAATTCCCTCTCAAAAGTATTAAGATGTAACACTTCAGGGCCTGAAAACAGCCCCTAAAAAAGTCTGAGAGAATTCAGTGTCATAGGTCTGAAGCTTTTTACATAAACATTGATAAAGTTGGGATAGTTTAAAAATGAAACAAAACAAACAAAAAATCCAAACCAAAAGCCAAACCCTGGTGCAACTGAAGTTCAGAAAGCTACTTTTTACATCCAAATAATTAAATGAAGCAGGTTGTAAGCTGCATCTGCACCTGCAGGGTAGTCATCACATATGTGCACTAAATTAATGCCAGCAGCTTAAGAATAAACATTCTATTATTACCAAATTATCATTCTTGAAAATACCACATTTAAAACAAAACAACAACCAAAAAAACCCAGCCAACCAACCAAAATGACAAAACAAACCCCACACAAATGTACTGAGTTCAGAACAAATGTTAGAAATCATTATTCTCTTCTGTTCAGGGTGGACTAACCAACCACTCTCAACGTAAAGCACTGTATCTCACTTTGCAGATGTAAGAATTCAGAGGGCCAAGGATCTCAAGCAAAGTATAAAACACAGAATGCTCCCCGGTGGTTTTACACGGCACATCCTTCACCATCTCTTACAATTAACAATTAATTGTCCCGTGGTTTTATTAGAACATTTAACCAACACCTGAAAACACAAGGTGTGCATGTGGGTTAGTAAAAATCAGACGATGACAGGACTGTCTGGACAGCTGAGCAAACCCACCTGCAGCTACCGGTTTAGCACTGCTGCCTTTGCACTCTCCGTCTTCCACCGTCTTGCTTGTGCTCTTTTCTTTTGAGACAGTAACAGTATTGTCAAAAGATAAGCACTTGCTGGATGCAACGTTTTCTCCACTGTCTGGCTGATGAATTCTGCTGTTAGCTTCAAGAAGAGGAGTGAAGTCCTCAGACTGAGCAGCTTCACCAGGTTCCAGCTGAGAGGAGCTTTTAGCCTGCGACACATTCTTTGAAGACACAGGAAGAGATTCTTCATCACTGTCAAATCCAAACGGATCCTCTGTTACCTCATCTTCAACTTTGGGTTTTTTAGGTACTTCAGAAACATCGGGTTTGACGCTGGGCCGCTTCTGTCCTAGCTTGGCCATGAAGGTGGTTTCTCCCCATTTTGTACTGAGGGTGGTCCGTTTGTTGGAAAATACCTCGTCAAACTTGGAGCTGCCGTTTCCCCCTTTCCGGCTGTAGGTCTTTCCAAATCGGGATGTCATTTTTGCTCCTGTTTCATATTCTCTGTTAGAACAGAAAGAAGAAATACAAATTGACCACCTTTTTAGTACAAATTACTGTACTTCCAGCCTTTGCGGGCCTACAAGCACCAGGCATGTGTATTTCACACAAGATCATCTGCTTCTTTCTACAGACCAACTCATTTACATGTGAATGTCACTGTGTCTAAAGCTTCTGCAATTAGTAACTATCTACCAACTTAACTTGAAATTCAGTTACTTGCACATATACAAAACAATGGCACAGTAGCTCCTCAAGAAATATCTGCTACAAATACATCATTTTTGGAATTGAGCTGCTCTGATTTTTTATTTTCAATTACAGATGGCACTGCTTTCATGAAACATCAGCAGAAAACTAAACAGTATTTTCACCACATCTGAACCTGCAGCTCTCTGCTCGACTCCCGTAGCGTGATATGGCTTTAAAAAGACTCTACGTAGTTAAATAAAACAAACTGTAAAAATATTTCGAGTGGCTATAGATATTTTAAACACTCATTAATCCTAAATAAGGATGACAACATCCCATGTTCTTCTTGCACACTCAGACTTACTTAGCAAGCGTATTGTTGGTAATAGCACGTGGTTTATGCCATCTGCACAGTAATGGTCAGGACTGCTACACAGCAAACCCCCACAAGTAAATTGGATTGATCCAGGGACAGGGGGGGGAAAAAAAAAATAAGAGAGACATTTCTAAGACCAGGGAGGACACCTTGTGCAGACCAGTGTGTAAGATGACTGTTCACTGGCTCTTACAGCTGTAGCACAATTCACAGTTTGCTCTCAGAAGAGTGCAGTTTAATACAAACAGATTAACCAGGAACACATTTAAACAGTTCCTTGCATGTGTTCTATTCCTACTTTTGCTTAATTCAAGAAGTAAGACAAGCCACTTGATTTCTTTTTCCTGAAACAAATATTTCAGCTACTGATCAAGTGACTTTTTTTTTTTTTTGGCCCAAACACAAATAGGAAATTGGAATTCTTTATAGTCAGTCTGAATCTTACCGAGTCCATCTTTCTCTCTGAAATTACTCTCCACATTGGAGAAGAGTCTGCTTAATAACAGAGGCATTTATTTTAGCTACAGAGTCAAAGAAATCCAACTTTCAAAGCGTCAACTGCCTTCACATATAGTCAAGTATGTGAAAACCAGCATGTAAAATCATTGTTACACTTATCACAAGACAGCTCCAGTATTATTCCCCTGAATTTGTGTTCTACTGCCTCTCATCCACGTTTTAGCTTTCACCTCAACACTCGACCTGAAGTCCTAGCCTAGGTTCTGCCAAAAGCACCAGACTGGTTTCCCAAAATGTCACTCTGTCACCTTGCTCTAGCAAGGCTGTCTCTCTACCAGTCTCCCTTTATCAGCCCAGTCCAACCTTCGCTTATCGCACAAACTGAGCAATTCAGTGGGTCACTTATGTCTGAGCAGATTTGAAGTGAATTCAAAGTATGAAATTTGAACTTGAGAAATTTACCAGACAGATGTTGAGGCAACGCAGAAGAGATAAGGGAACAATCCCTATGGGGAACACTCTTCTCCCCAGCAGTTTAGCAGATGAATGGTAAAGGCACGTGCTTATCTACTGACCAGAACCGACGTGAAACAACGTTCTGCAGACTGCTTCTGGCTGCACCCAGCAGAAGTTACTCTTTAACCCTGTCTCCACCCTCCTTCCCCCGCCCAGTGTCATCAGCTCACTCCGTGCTGCTCTGAACACATCTTTGCCAAGCTTCTTCTCGTTTTGCTCCTCAGTAGCTCTACTTTCCTATTTTCCATTCAAGAGCAAAACCAAAGTTTCCCCACACACCTCAGAAAACAAAGAGCAAACCAAGTCTAGCTTATTAGTTTTATTTTCCTGATGCTTGAAAATACTTATAACAGTACTCAAAATATTTTACACCAGAAAACCCAGTTTTTAGACCTATGGAAACTACAGTGAAATATTTATTACATCTCAGTATACAGAAATCTCTCAGAAAATACACCTTCACTCACCACAAGCTTATTTTCCTCCCCTAAACCCTGACTCAAAGCAGTGTTCCCCACACTACATCTCCAGAAGCAACAGCAGATTTGAATTATGACTTGGGGCTTGCAGTTGTAAAGGGAAGAGTTCTGTAGACAAGAGGACTTCATTTTCAGACAGAATTGCTCCTCAATATGCACTCTCCTAATTATAAGTTTAAAAAAATGAGGATCATCTCATAAGGAGTTTTTAATCAAAGTATCAAATGTCAAATAAATATTTATTGTGATGTAAGCTGATTAAAAGACGAGTTTCTGGAAAATATAAACACACTGTGATATAAACTCCTATCTTAGATTGAGATTAAAGATAAGGAAACACACAGATAGTCCCCCGCATGGAAGCATCAAGAGAACGGGAGTTTTAGAATTCCCTCCCTCTTTTCACTCAGTGGGAAATAAAAAACTTGGTTAATTTCACTCTTTCCGCTTCCTGTCTCTCCTGCACTGAGCTGCAATATTTGGAGCAGCGCAAGAGATGCAAATAGAAGAAAAAAAAAACCCCAAAATACAATTCTCCCGCATTTTCCAGAGCTAAGTCGGCAGACAGCAAGACATAAACCCCGGTAATTCCCTGAAAGCCCATCAGACATCCCTACGCACCGCTCCTCTTACATAATCAAAAGAAAGAAAAATAGGTTAAATGCACGGAGACAGAAGCAGCTGATGAAATCCCACAGTGACAGTTTCTTTTTTCCTCCCTCCCCCTGCGGCGGAGGGGAAGGGGGGTGCTAGCGGAACCGGGTCACCCCACCATGCACGCCTGGCTATTTCTGATGTCATTTCCCTTCCTCCTCGGCCCCCTCCCCCAGCCGAGCAGAAAAACCAAGCCCCATTACACAAGTCCCCGGACCGGGGAGAACGACAGAGCCTAACTGCAGCCGCCGGCCTCGCAAGGCCACACACCACACACACCCCACCC
>VWZY01005970.1:201282-246925 GCA_013399075.1 Chloroceryle aenea | reverse complement strand
CTGTCTCGGCGCAGCCCCGGCCCCACCTTGCGAAGCGGCCCGACGGGGCTGCGGCCCGTCTTGGCGGCAGGAGGGAGCCCGGGAGGCCAGAGCTACACTCAAAACCCTCCTTAGGGGATTGGGCGCACAGCGGGCGCTGAAGGAGCTCTGCTTCGACTCCATTAAAAGTTTGTTCTGCCAAACAGCAGCAGCAGCAGCAGCGAGCAGCCTCACCCCGGGGCAGCCAGTCGGCCCCCGCCACTCGCGGCCTCACTTTGTCGCTACTCACAGTGGTTGCACCGTCCCCAGCCTTCAGAGCTGCGCCGAGGAGGAAACATGCTCTGTGCAGAAGTCCCATGAAACCCACATAGTGCAGACTGTGAAACGGTGGCTTTCACACGCTCCTGCTTCCACAGACGCTTATACAAAGCAGTTACATCCACCCACATAGATCTCTGCGCACGTTGGAGACTTTAATTAATGATATAGTCTGTGTGGAGTGAAAAAACACTCGGTGGAGATTGTGTCACGCAGCAAATACAGAGAGGCTTTGAACGATCACCAAATCCGCTATTTTACATTTTGTAAGCAGTTATTTCATCAAATGCTTGCGAAATAGAAAACTGAGGGTGCACTACTAGAAAAGCCATGCATGAAAAAGAACACTGAACACTGTGCTCATAGATGTAGTTTGGAATTTTGTCAGAAGAGTGAGGAGCTCAGGAAAAAAAAGTAAAAATCAAAAGCAGACTAAAAAAAGCTCTACAACCTTGGAACCTAGAGTGGTTTCACAACACATGTGACCATACTAGCCATCTGTCGTTTGAGAAGAGGCTTTAAAATCCGAGTCCCAAATGCAAAACGAACTGAAGTAATACTAAAAAGAGGCTGATGTCACTGCACAGAAGAGGTCACATTTGTCTTGATACTTCTTCTAAGAAGCATTACTTTTCCTTAATAGTACATTTAGCAAATCATAATTCCTGGATTTCCATAAAGAGATGCAAGGCTGTGGCTGTTTAGTGATCTGGTAAGTGAAATGATTTTTGGCCTTTACCTGGTACTTACGGATGGTTGCTTTTAGGGATGATTTCTGGTGTAGCATCACTCTGAATGCGCTCTCTAAAACCAGTGTACGACTGATGCTAGAGAAAGTGAAAGTAAAATCGACCAGGCCTTGTGCTGAGATGTACGAGCTTGACTTGTGATACAGTTGAGGTTTGTGCTGTCTTTCAAAGAAGGCTTACAAGTTTATCTAATCACCCGACTCAGTTATTGAAAAGCTACTGAAAATTGATCACAAAGTTTAAAATGCATCATTGGAATACAAAAAGTGAGATTCTTTTGGGGTTTTATTGTGAGTATTCTTGTAACAAAGCTACTAATTAACCTGTTTCATGAGTAAAATGGAGAGCTAAACCAGTCTGAGTTTTGCATACTACTGTGTAAGTCTAAAAGTCTTACTTGGTGACTAAGTGATCTGTTAGACAAAGGGAGAAAAAAAAAGGCACTTCCAGAGCTCAAGATACTTTGAGGCTCCAGAGTTCTTTGCAACATTAAAAAAAAAAAGCACATCCCAAGAACTAGAAAAAGTGAGGAATATGGCCAGAGTGAGGAAGCAACACCATGAGACTGTTTGGATATAAATTTACCAGCTGTGATTAAATACATTTCTAATTTAAAGCCTGGTCTACGTAAATCACTTAAACAGTAATGCAGAGAACTTTGCAGCTTACAGATCGTAACTGGCTGTCATTTGACAGCTCTCCCACTCCACATACCCCCTGGGCTAGCTTTGTACCTCCAACAGCACATCCACTCTTTGCAGAATCCCCACACAGCGTCACCTAAACCAGTGCAGATACATGGTCATACTGGAATGCCACAGCACTGCAGTCTATGTGCTGCCTGTCCTACCTTGGGTACCAGCAGCACTGAGAGGTCTGAGAGAACTTTTTACTCAGATGATGATGGAAAACATTGTTACGTTCAACAGCACAGATGGGCCAATTTTTGTGCACCTAACTTACTCCAGATACTTTTGAAAGTTTTGTAACTTGTAACTTAATAAACTTGACAATTAACATGGTAAGGTTTGCTATTTCCATTTTTACCTGGCTTACCTCAAATATGCAAGTACCAAGACAGAGCAAATAAAAGCCAAATCCCATCTACATTTGGCAGTAGGTGAGTTTAATCCCCAAAGAGGGTGGAATTCAACAAGCATCTTGTGCTTTCTGTGGTATTCTGCTGTTGATAATTGCCCTCTCCCTTCACAAAAACCCAAACCAAAACCCTTCACAAAAAAAGGCAGCACGTGGAATACTCCAGTTAGGCATTTGCCTCCATGAGAACAGTAGTGGGAGGTAAGCAGCCATCTCACAGCTCCAGCTTTTCCACCTTAAAACCTTTCCTGGGAAAGCCAAAGGGAGTCCTTACAGTCTCTTACTGCATTCCATTTCTCCCCGCCCCCAACAAGAGAAACTAACATCGTTGCTATTTATAATAAAGCCAGAAAGCACTGAAAAACAGAGCTCAAGCACATCAAAGCTGGAGAGAAGAGAAAGGTTTAGCAGCAGAAGGAACATGTAAAGAGGACAGACAGTTATTTGGATATATCACATATTAATATGCCCCAGAACCCTCTCCTCAGTTCTCTTTTTGAGGTTCTGTGCTGAGATCTCCCTGCGGGGAGCAACACAGACTTTACAAAATGAGCTGTAGCCTAGTATGGAGCCTTTCACCTAATTCAGTCCTGAGGCAGCCATTAGAACATTTTAAACTGCTTCAGTTTCTTCCAGAAGAAAACAGAGGCGACACAGCAGGACAACGGCAGGCTTCCCATGCAGCGTATACTGGGGCGAGGGTGTGAGAGAGCTGAGGACAGTCATGGCCTTCCAGAAGCTGTCAGGAAGGTTTCTCAGTGCTGCCTCATGGACAAAACCCGGCATTTGACAGCAGTATCGGCTACAAGTGAGGCTACAGCCAGACTTGAGAAGGACCGTGGCACTAGGTATCCTTTGTAATAAGCACATGCCTCCACAGAACTCCTTTTCTCACAGAAGGAGAACAAGCGCGATAACCGCACTAAGCCCCACTTCCCTGCATGGAACTGCCCAAGAAGCAAACAGTAACTCATAGGAAGGCTGTCCCCATCAACTCCTCGTGCTCAGACCACTCGCCTCAGAACCATGAAAGCCAGAAGCCCTCCAGTCCATTCGGCATCTTCTCCTTTGCCTCTTCTCTGTTCCTGTGTCTCAGCCTAATCACTCTTTGCCTCCCAAGTTCTCTCCATCCTTCCTCTAGTACTTCCTTCCTTGCCTCTTGTCCAGGTGGGAAGAGGTGGTGGAGGACAGGATGTCCTGCTGCTCTTGCTGCACTCACAGCTGCTGCAGTGCCTTCATGTCCCAATAGCACCGCTTGAAATGCTGAACGTTTCAGTGTGTTTTGCTTTTTCTTTGCAAAATGCCAGTCTCCTCCTGTTCCTGTCCTTCAAGTGTCACATGGCACGTGTGGGTGACAGCACTCAGGGCTTTGCCACTTCCCCTCACTAGGGCTAGAATTTCCCCCTTGCTATTTGTGTAGCAAAGATGAAGTGAGGGTGAAGAGACACATTCAGTAACTAATTACCATGCTTTAGTCAACCTCTCTGAAACAGCTCTGAAAATAGTAATTTACACATTAGTACCGCAACTAATACGTGCTGGAGGAGGTTCAGTTGTAACACCAGCAGCATGGGAGTGGGTGAGAACAGCTGGACTGCACTCAGAGCTGCAGTGGCGGGATCAGAGCAGACCATAAAGCGTAACACACAGGGATGGAGTGGGGAAGGAGGGGAAGTGGCCTTTCTTAGTGAGGTATTTCCAGTAGTGTGGGGGAGATTTTTTTATCCTGTCCCATAGGATAGTGTACTGCTTACTGTTGACACTGAGCCCTGAGAGGAAAGACTGAAAGGCATCCAAGTAGGAGATCTCTCTACAGCTTTGGATTCTATTTTTCAGTATTTGCATCCTATTGCAGCCATCCCCTCATCTGAGACGGTCAAGCCACGGCATTAAGTTTAGCAAACAAGGGGTTAGAAGAAGAACCAC
Organism: Chloroceryle aenea; assembly: GCA_013399075.1. Taxonomy (NCBI): domain Eukaryota; kingdom Metazoa; phylum Chordata; class Aves; order Coraciiformes; family Cerylidae; genus Chloroceryle; species Chloroceryle aenea. The sequence continues at coordinate 242,855 of VWZY01005970.1, read as the reverse complement.
TGGACAAAAAAAGAACGCCTATGGGAGCACAGCAAAGAGCCAGCTCTGTGTGATGAAAAACCCAAGGTCCCTGGATCACAGCACTAATGAATCAGTCCTGAGCAACTGGCAGAAAAACTGGGAATACTCCACCTTCTCTCTGGCCTGCACACCCATCTGTTGCAATTGTGTGAGAGGCAGCATCGTCTCTGCAATGTAAAAGCCTCTGGAAGGACGAGTTTTACCTGATGAACCAACAGCAGTCATTCACCTACGGCTAAATTCTCAGTGGTTAGTTACTCTGTGCAGTTTTTTTCCTTGGGTGATCAGCCTGCAAGTCTACTGGAAAAACCTGTGCTGAAATACTAGTGGGAAAAGCACAAAGTAGCTTGTCAGGGTTAGAACTTTATTCTGCCATGCAGTTTAACTCGACAAGCTCTGCTGAGAAAGTAACCACCTGTGCTGATTCCCATGAAGACTTTACAACGCACCAAGGTGTTTCAGGAAAAAACACCACCTCTTTTGCAGAGAGGATGCAGCTTAACTTTAAAAGCGGGTTCTTTGGTCACGTAAAGTTTCCATTGTTTTGTTTTTCCAGTTGCTCTCAAATGCCCGAGATCTGTTGCAACCTTATAGGATGACCAGATTCAATACCAACCTCCCTCTGCCTGAAGCTTTTTGTTATTATTATTCTTTCAAGAGCTTATTGTTTCACATTATTATTGAATGCATGTCTGTCTTCGTGGCAGCAGCCCTAAGGAAAGCTACCAAAACACACTAACACAGCACTTGTTGGGGAAAGAAAAACATGGGAATGCAACAATTTGCATTTTCAGCTATTCTTGTAAAGAGTTCATTGGTGGGACTGTCACTGTCCTGTTCTGTTCCTCCTCCAGCAATAGGGTAGCAGCCATTTCTGCTGCTCATTTTGCTAATTTGCTTCCTTCACCAGTAAAAAGAGCATGTGCATGACTACCACGTATGTTCCTTTGTCCTCTTAGTTTTATTATGTCTGTGTGGGGCTCTTATGTGCAGATGCTAACATCACTCGGTTCCCTTTTGAGTTTATTTAGAAGATTTTTGTTTTCACCTTTGTATTTCCCAAGTGTTTCTTTGTACTTTTTAGAAAGAGTAGAACTTGGCCAGTAACTAAGCCCTTCTACAGCAGTTACAAAACATTAAACCATAGCAACATCAGGCCAAATAACTAAGCTGCTGCACCGAGACCAGTATGTGTGGCCTTTGAGCGTTGTGTGCAGTGACACAAAGAACAGCAACCTCAATTACAACTGGGGAAGAAGATACAGAGAATTAAAACTTGTGGGACCAAGAGGACTGGATGGGCACGTCTCTGAGTGTCATGGCAGAATTAATGTACTGCCTCGCAAGTTCAGCTGGTAAAATGAAAATTACCCTCCAAAAAGAATGAAGTATTTCCTCAGGGGAAGGTAGGAAGCAACGAAACCAGTGACTTCCTAAGTTTTCTGCTAGCACACAGCCCTCAACAAATTACTTTCATTTTTATTGAAATTACAGTGCAGCACCATAAAGAAAGTTGCAAAGTCCTCTGCCTTTTACACAAGACCCTGGTACATCGAGGGCCATGCACTGTGCCAGTTCTACAGTCCTGTCCACATTTAACAAGGTTCACTACCTACAGTGTGACCGTGTGCTGTGAAATGGCCAGAGGTCAGCCTACAGCATGCACGAGAGAGCCAGTTAATGAGCAGTGACAGTACTGCAGAAGTGTTTTTGAACACAATAACAAAAGCCTCAAAACAACCTGTATATTGAGTGGTTCTTTAGGCATATCAAATAAACGACTCGTTACTGAGCCACGTGTAACGGCAACAGAACAGGCAGTACACTTACTGCCCAAAAGCACATTATTACCCTAATCATACATTGGCCTGCAGCAGCCTCCTTATGCTATAATTTTCTACTGGATGTACAATCTTGAACTCCGGAGATAAATATTTACTGTGTAGCACAGTCATTTCTTGGCATAAAGCTGAAAGATTGGAGGGAGGTACTGATGCAAGAGCTTAGGCTCAAACTAAGACTACTTAAACTGGCTCAAAATGTCTCCCTGGTGGTTTCCATTAAGAACGAGCCTTTGACTGTGCCTGGGGGAAAGCAAAACCTATCTCCCTTTTTAGCTCTTTGTATGATATCATCATGCAGTAACCACAGGTGTCTGCTTGGTGCTTTTTTGTGTCTTTCAGATAGCAAATCCCTGAGCATACCTGAAAGCACGTTTCAATCAAAACACCTTTGCTGATCACCTGTCTAGCAAACGCAGAGCAGAAGAGAACTACAGATCATTAAAAAAGAAGAGAAACATTCCATGCTCTACCGCAGCTCAATCCTAAGCAGTCTTGTTCAGCACAGTGCTGTGTCTTCTAATGCAAGGTATAGGAAGCAGGATCCAGATCTTCAAACATCCAACAACACAATTACATAGATTCTTAATATTCTTCAGAAGGGAGCAATATTCTTGGAAAGTAATTTTTATTTAAAACTGAGGGAAAACCACATCTGACAGCAGGAAGACCATGCTGCTTATTTCCAGACACCAGAAGTGGACCCCCCACTAGCTTTCCTCCCTGTTTTCTCAGTCTTGTAGAGAGCTGCTTTGTGGCTGACAGGTCCTTCCTGTCCCATTCAGTTTCTAGACTCTGTAATTTTCAGCACGGGTGTGAAAAAAACCCTGATGATTTAGGTCTTTTGGCTTGATTTTCCATTTTCTCCACACCCACACCCTCCCCTTCGCCCCATGACTGGGCAAGGGCTGAGTTATCATACGGCCACTGCTACCTGGCTTCACATTTGCACCAAGTAACCACTTTGGACCATCCTTGGACCACATCTGGGCATGCTGCACAGAAAAAAAAAAAGAAATTAGAATTCTTTCTCAATCCATCGAATCATCCACCAACAGTTATCAGTAGCTAAGACATGAAGAATCATTTGAAGGAGCACTGATTGCAGTTCTTCATTTTTACTGGATGTACACGGAGATATACAGATACCAAATGTTTTTCTATGAAATAAAGGTTTGATGAGGCAGAAAAGGTATTTTAAAGGAGTAACAGCTCTCTGCTAGACTCCAGTGACACCTACTGGTAAACAAAGAAGTTACCAAGCGTTGAAAATGCAGACGCATTAATTTACGCACCTGCCCTTAGGATCAGTAATTTTATTATTTTAGTTTTTGCATGTTACAGAATTCGGTGTTGTAGTTAATGAAACACTGTGTTTATTTTTCAAAATAGGATTTCTACTTCATCCGATTATCAGCTTGGAAACTTGGAACTGCATTTTTATCACTCCAAAGATATTGTCAAGTAATACATTTTGCTATGGGCAAAACATTAAAATTATATTAAAATAGTCCAGTGGATTTTTGGCTTACTAGAGCTTACACTGGGACATGTCTCCGACAATTTCCTTTGTCATTTCATTAATATAACTATGGTCAAAAAGTAAATAATTTAATAGATTTTCATTTGCTTTCAATTGCTTGCATTTTAGTATTACAAAAGTTAAAATCTCATCAGTAGCACAACCAGCTGAGATTGTGATTCTGCTTCTGACAAATCCCTGCTGCCTGTAGTGCTGAACTGCTTTGTCACAGTTGTCTTATAGGTCATACAGAGATTTCAGCCAGCACTTTAAGAAAATAAATACCAATAAACTCCCTAAGAGACAGCTGGGAGTCTTCCCCTCCTTAAGTGTTTTGTGCTTTCTTTTTCTGTTAGGCAATAGAAAACTCAACTTTCTTATCCCCACACTGAGATTTTATATTGATGATGCTTAGAGAGCTGCTCCTGAAAGGCTTTATTTCAATGGCATAACAGAAGGAATAGCCCATTTCCAGGACTGTGATGCAAATAAGGTACTTCCAGTGGCCTTGTCACAAATACTGGAACAAGCAGCTCTTTCTGTGATGGAAATACTTACAGTGATCACATGCAGCCAAGGATAACCAATTTCCTTTTTGGATACTTGACATTTTGTTTAGGAAAAGAGAATATTTCTGTGCATCTTTAAAGGTATCCACTACAACTCTTCAAAAAGCTAAGTGTGATGCAAGGCTTTACACACAGAAAATGAATGCAATGTGCACGACTCAGAGACACAGCGGCTGCCAGCTGGGGCATGCAGAAGCAGTGCCATAAGCAAGAGCAGTACTTCTACTCTGGGCAGCAGACTCAGCTATCCATCCACCATGAGGCTCCACCATGTGAGCTGGTTCAGAGAATGGGCATGAGTGTTTCAGACTTTTTGTAATGAAGCATTTTCTTCTGAGGTTGACAGGAAATAACATCCACAGGGTTTATAAACTACAGTTTTGCCAGCCAACCAGTAATACACATGACTGGTAGATGTCTAGCCACTCTCATTTCATGAGGAAACTTTGCCCTTACCACTTGTGGCAGGCTTAGACTTCTCTCAGTTTCAACTCTTAACAGCGAGGTGCTTTCAGATACAGCTCAACAACCTACATGCCCCAAACAAATTCTTCATCTCTTGCTCCTGCAAATCCTTCCTTCAAGGAACTAAGGCTTCCTGTCCTGAAAGCCTCTGTTGGTACAGCCTGCCTGTCTGCAATGCAAGCTCCCAAGACACCAAAAACGCAGCACGGAGCGGTGAGGAGGTGTGGCAACGAGCACCCACCACCACCCACCAACGCCAAGCAGCACAGCTCACCAAGTGTCAGCCCAGGCACCTCAGATCAAAGAATGCACAGATCTTTCGAACGCCAAAGTTCCAGTTCAAAAATTGCTCCGGACAGAGCAGATTTGATGAGGCAGATTTGCACAGGCAGGCCTATTTTTCTAGGTTACTGGAAAGCAGATAGGGATGGGTGTAAGGCAGCTTATTTCTATTTCTACTTGCCAATTGAGCACCAATCTCCGTACTTAATAATAAAAACTTCTAAGTGAGATCATTAAGAAAATAATTTCTAAAGGAATTGTAGAGACATTTGTATAAATCAGACTATAAATCTGTTAAGCAATAGTTAAACACTGATTTTATAGACATGTCCATAACATTGGCTTTATAGATCTGCGTACATAATTAGAATGAAAAGATGCTGGATAAATTGCAGGTTAAAGATCTGGTGAAAGAATGTAGTTCTTTTTTCTTAAACTTGCATTCAGGAATGCATCTGACTTCAGCAGAGCAGAACTGTATATGAGCCCATGGAAATGAGATGCTCAGATGTTACTCCCTGGTACTCTGCATTCAGGTTAACTGGAAGTGCACAGTGTTAAGACAAGCTGATAGGAAGTTGTCATGGTGACAAGCAAATGCATATAGAAAGAGCCAGCCCATAAAAATCAAAGAGACTTTGTATTCATACCTTTGACTAAACAGAGATGCACATAATAGAGTATAATTATTATACCAGAATTAAAGCTTCTTGTAAATTAGATGTTAATTTCTCCACATGTGGAGCAAAAAAATATTTAATTGAAACTGAGGCTAATCCATCCAGTCCTTTGTCAGATAAATAGGAAGCTTTTCTTGGGAAGCCTAAGTCACCTGTTTCTAGGTTTCCATTTAAACCCAGGAGTTTAAAATTCTCGTTAGTCCAAAAAAGACAAGCCAAAAGCTATCTTTTATGTGAACAGATGCTGTGCTGTCTTCTCGAAGCTGCGGGCTTAGAGGCAGATTTGTCATGCAGCTGCAGAGTGAAGTCAACAAGCCTGCTCTGTTCCAGGGCTGCTATTCAGAACCTTTTGGGCAGCAATGAAAGAAGATCACATCAATTTCATGCTGGTTTTGCTGCTCTACAAAGACATGAGAAGCAACACACACAAGCGTAAATCATGCCTAGATTGCAGGGGAGGAAGATGTGTAAAACTTGTTAGGAAAACAAGATATGGAAGACCCAGTTAGTACAACATTTACAAACAAACATTTTACTTTGGGGTACTTTTGGTGTCGTGGCACTGCTTCTGTAACAGCCTCTGCTCTGCCTGAGTTACAGATCCTGAGCTCCGTGTACAATTAAGTACCACAGGAGTAGGGCCTTTGTATCCCTACTGGAGCATAGATTTCACAGCCATCAGCCTCTGTTTCTGTCAGCAGCACTTCACCCATGGTCCACCTAAGTTCTTGGCATTGTGTACTGCACCTGACATTACTCCCAATCAAGCAGCTGAACATACTTGATTTACAGTATAGATTTGGTTGTAATTACAAGAGAAGTTCCAACTGCAGATACAGGAAAAACCTTTTCAGGCAGGGAGGGAAACAAGTTGCCCAGAGAGGCTGTGCAGTTCCCATTCTTGAAGGTTTTCAAGACCTAACCGAATAAAGCCCTGAGCAATTTGGTCTGACCTTAGAGCTGACCCTGCTTTGAGCACAAAATTGGATGAGAGAGCTCCTGAGGTCCCTTCTCACAGGACTATTTCATGATTTTGTGATAAACTACATGTCCAAGTAAGTGCCAGGTGATCCACATGCATTTTTAAAATGGCATCATATATGCACAGTCTAATACCTATACATTAAAATATATTAAAATATATTCACTTCAGCTCTCCATCATATTAGCTGCTTAAATTAGAGCTCACAGGATGCCTCATGCTCTGCAACACCACCACTGTAGGTTAGGATGGCTGCAGTGCATGAATAAAAAATGTCTCAGCACTCACTGGGTTATTTGGATCGACAGAAAACGTGTGTGTGGTTAGACGTTGGTTTTTTAGTCCTCCAAGAGAGAGGAGAGAAAGAATTAGCAGCAATTCAGAGGTGAATGGATAGCCTTTGTTCTGCCACTAGTTAATGGCAAGCCCTAGTGTTTGGGGTTTTTTCAGGGTTTTGGAAACAAAGCTTGGTAAAAAGTAGTTAATTTAATAGATACCAGAATGACTATAATCAGAGTTAACCATGCTGAGATAGGAACTTAAAATGAGATAAACGTAGAGGCACAACAGGGCTAGAAAAGCAAGCTGTTGCAATAGAGTCTGTCAAAATCCAGTTATTGAGCTTTTCCAAATCCTTGTCTTAAAGGGCAGTCAACATTCTCAAACAAGTACATACATTAAACATGTCCTGTTTATTTGTACTCATTTCCCATCTTTCCTGCTAAACTCCAGGAATCTAGTCTGTGCTTTTCTCTACAGCACATGGAAGTTAGTGTTAAGCATGCCTGCTAGCAGCTCTGCTTCATCCAAAGTGCCCTCAAACTGGTAACTTACAGGTCTTGAAAATTCAAGTGAATGGACTGCCTTTAGTTAAGCACATTTGAAGTGTAACCTCTGCTCTGCTTCAAGCCACACTGCTGTGTTTTCTTGATTCCAGATGAAGTTTGTTTACAACTGGAAAGTCTTTTTTCTCCCCAAAAGTAGCAACTTTGTTGGAGGACCACACCTGTAGTGCAGGCAGATGTTTGGTCCTTGAATCTACCCACTCAAACTAGCTCGTCATCAGGTAGAGGACTGTAAAAGCCAGACATGCCAAGGTGTCTGGTACCCAGTACAGGCAGAGCAGAGCAAACTGGTGTGACTCCATTGAAGCTATTCTCATATCCCTTTAGCAGACAGCTGAGAAGGTGAAAGGCAAGCACAGATCTCCTTCCTCTCTGCTCATGTTTCATTGTGCTCGGCCATGTTACAATCAACATTTAGCCTTCTGCTTGTTGATGAGTCAGGAGACTCCAGCACATTCCTTCCTAGAGAACAGGGATTGAACTATCAGATCTTTTCACTTACAAGATAAACAACCAGTCTCCTAGGAAACAGATCCAATTCACAAGACGTTAAAAGAGGCCAGCTTTGTACCTCTGATCACAGCTACCTGATTGTTCAGACAGTTGGCTATATGTTTATGCTGGCAATTAATAAGGAAATACTACTATACAGAAGTATTATACTCAAATCTGCTCAACTAGAAGCAGTTCAGTTCAATTTTTAAGTCCTGTTTTTTCTGTGTCCAAATTAAGATTATTCTGAGGCCAGAAAAGCTGAATACATTACCATAGCACTGGCTGCACCACATGAGACTGTAGATCCATCTAACCGGAGATCCTGTCTCCTGGCTAGGAAACAGCTGAAGAACAGGGTAAGGATGTAGTCGTTTACAACTGCTGCACAAATGGGCTCTGCAACCTGCTGTCCATACCTCTGAGTGCCCCGTACTCAAGGCCAGCTCAGAGGCAGTTCAGCTGCACTGCTGGGTCAGGTTCATGTGCAAGAGCTGCGCGAAGCCTCATCGAGGCTTCCTCCACTTTAAGCTTTATTTGAATTCAGACCCTCACGTTTGGCTGAGCACATCTAAGTGTAGCCTCTAATCCTGAGCTATGTTGTAGGTAAGCCTCACCACATGTGATACAGCCTTGCAGATCCGGACCTTGACTCAGCTTTTTCACTGGACCTTGGACGTGCCTCATCACTAGAGACTTATCAAGTGATGACTCTGGCCACCCGTGGTTTCTGCCACTGGCCCTTCTCTGCTCTTATCACCCATCTTGTGAAATTGGTGAGGGCATTTCCTCCAACAGCCTTGCTGTCCTCCTCAGCTCCTGGCTTGCCTACCTTTCAGAGCAGCCCCCCTCAGTGCTCCCTGATGGCATTATCCCTCCTGAAGCAAATAGCAAGTTCAATTCTTACCTAATATGGAACCATTCACCAGTTTGGTAATCACCAAGGTGAACTGGAAAAGTTCTTGATGAATACAAGTCCTGCCCCCAGGTCCTTTTCCAAACTCCACGCAGAAAGAGTAAAATGCAAGCTCTCATGTTTTCTAGGTACAGAACAATTTAGAACAACTGAGACATAAAAGCAACACTTCTGAAAAAAAAAAAAAAAAAGGAAAAAAAAAGGCAGAATAAGAGCTTCTTTACAGCTTTCTTTATCTACTTGCTGGAAAACCTGCTGCATGCCTCTAGTACCTTGTACTAGAAGGCAGATTCAGTTATCAGTAGGAGAAAGAATGAGCAGTGAAGGCAGTGATACTGATGCACTGCAATTTACCACAGGCATCTGTACGTGAATTAGTATTTTCCTTAATTATCTCTAATAGGAAATACCAAGATCCTCAGTTGGCCCTGTCAGTTAATGTTAACTACAGACTTGGAAAATGATATAAAAATAGAAAGGAAATTGAATGCCGAAGAGGCAGCAGCAGCACTCTACAAGGAATGCAAATAGAACCTCACTGGGAACTGCTGCATTGGCACTGTTGGCCCCTCTCCACTGCAGAGTTTGCCACCACACAACGCAACAGAATTCAAAACAACGTGACGTTCAGTGAACTCACAGCTTTCACAGGGCAAAAGGACTACCAGGGGCAGGAACACTGGTAAAAGCAGCAAGTCCAGAGCAACCCGTGACAATTAGGCCACCTATACTCCTCTTCAATGTGCAATGGTTTGTCCTTCCAAAACCCTGAGGAGCTGATCATAAAGGTGCTGTAGTCCTGCAAAGAAGGGTGCAAGGCATATTCCATTTTGCCTACTCGAGGAAATGCCGCAGATGCTGGGTTTTTAACAAAAAGGGGTCTGCTTTTCCATAGAACAGCCCTGGCTGTCTAATAGCCAGGCACTTGCTGTAAAAGAAGTAACCTGAACATAGCAAGCAGGGACTCTGGGGACCTGTGCTGGATAGCCAAGGGGCATTAGGTGGTCTCACCGGAGGCTTCAGAAATTAGTCAGCCTGCATGACAAACTCCATCTACAGTTGCACAGGTTCAAGAGCACCACACAGTTATCAAATGTAGCAACCACAGACATGGTCTGCAGGCTTCCAGGTCGGCCAAGAATACGTATTGTCACCGAGTCAGCGAGGACGGGTCCTACGGCTTCCTGTGGAATGTCATCCTCCCGCACAGACACAGCTGCAACCATCATGGAGGCAGGGAGTGAAAACTAGCAAAGCAGACACTTCTCCATTACTCTCAGGTGAAAAAAAGAGAGTGTGCAGTCTTTCCCATCATCACTCCTTAGTCCGTGTCATCTGCTCACCGTTCCTCTGGCATTTCACATCCACATCCATCTCCACTTATCACAGCCCTTCTCTTCCTTTCCAGCTTCTCCCATATTTTCTACCTTGGCTTCTCTAACATGTTTAGGAGAAGAAAGGATGAATATCGAGAGGATGGCAAGAATGCCACTGTCCTATTTATTCATCCATCCATCAATATGTTTAGCATTTAGGTGGTATTTTTTTGGTTTGTGTTTTTGTTGCCTTTTTATTTTTTTTTTTGACAGTTGGTTGTGTTGATCTTCGAGTTCTTTTCCAACTGTAACAATTCTGTGATTCTGTGATTCATAGTTCCAAAAAAACAGATACATTTTATAACAATACATTTTTAAGTTAATCAAAAAAATTTTTTTTTTCACCTCCAAAAGACTCCCGCAAACATTTGATTTCCCTTTCAGGAGAGGAGTTTCAAAAGGGAGCACAGTCAATTCTCTTCCACAGAATTGCATTTACAGTCATCTCCTTATTAACAGTGTATTGTGCTATCATAACTTTGAATATATAAATCCACCGCTTGCTCCCAACCTCCTCAGCAATAGCATCTGTGGCTTGGAAAATGTCCATGTACATCCTGAAATAAAACCATAACAGATCCAAAAATCAATGGAAATTACTTCTATTCAGTAGGTTTGAATGGCTCTGCTTGTTAGACAAGTGTACCTAAAAGTTACTCTGTAAATAGACCATGACATGCCAGAATATTACCACTTCCATTGTTACCAAGGGTCTGCCCTTATATAAAACCCTATGTATATTTAATATTTACCTGATAGCTCACCATACATCAGTAATTAAGGTGCATCTAAGATACAAATAAATCTAGAGGTTTTTCTACACTAGAAAAAAAAAAAGATTAATATTCCTAATTCAGGTTAAAAAAGGAATGAAGAGTGATGTGCTTTTAGCTTAGGTTTTCCTACACACTTGAAATAAAAGTGACTTGACAAAGTTAACACACAACTTGCCGTTCTTTAACAGGTATTTTATTGGTATTTATTTCTTTATTTTCTATTTTTGCCACCCTTCTTTGGAAAAAACCTCGACATAACACACAACCTAAAGTTCTCTAAGATATAAAAGACACACCTGTTTCCCTGCCAGTGCAGGACTGTCCCTTGTGATACTGTTATGACAGAGCTACGTACATTAATTTGGTGCAATGATTTGCAGCCTGCTAGTGCAAGACCTGCAAGCTGCCCCTCTGCAGTGCCTCCTGCCTCAGCTGGGATTTCCACATTAAGCTTCACAAGGCTTTGTCACCTTCATGCATCATTTAGGGTTTGCACAGCCTCTTTACCTCTGGACCCCATGCACAGGGCACTGGAGGCTGAAAAAGGATGAGAAGAAAGCCAGGGCCCTGCTCTGCCAAGGACTGTTGTCATTGTGGTAGAAGGGACCAGAAATGGGTTTCCCACAAAGAGGAAGACTTTAAAGCTTTCTGAGCCCCCGTGAACAGATCATTTACAGACTGTGGCACTGGCTCCTAAGGGCAGCACCGAGGGCCACTGGCACCCCAGAGGCCCTTGCCTTGAAAAGGTTGCTATGGCTGAGAAAGGCTCTAAGGAAGCTAAGGAACAGCATGAAGGCTAAGTGCAAAGCAGGATCCTTTGAGATGCACTAGCCTGACATACTAGAAAGACTGGTGAGGTTAGTTAAACATTAACTGCTACAACCCTGGTTCCATGACAAATTACTTATCATGTAAATAGTGTATAGAACACTGGGAAAAAGCAGTTCCTTGTGGGACAAAAGTGATTTAACAATCAAATGCAGCCAGCCTCTAAAGAGAGGAAGGTGGAAGAATGTTAAGGCTTTGAGAACTGCAGAAGTGAGGGGAAAAAACCCCAACCAAACAGAAGTAGTTTTCTTTCCTATTGGCAGCATCCTCATCTACAGAAACTTATTTGATACCCAAGTCTTACACTGTAAACTAATTCTTGTATCTCCAAAAGGCAAGAAAAGGATCTCCTTTTCCTTTCTTGCCCCTTCTAGTGTATCTAGTAGAGTCAGACAGGGTTGACTAAGTCACTTAAATCATTTCCTGTAACACCTAAGATTACTACAATTAGTATCTCTGGATGTTAATAAATAATTTCCACATCCTCTAAACAGCATCTCATCTATTTTGCATAATAATTCTGCTGAGGTAGCTGCTGCTGCTATAGCCTCCATCTAGTCCATATAGTCTGTAGGCTGTACCTGCTGCCACCAGGGGACCAGGCTGTTACATCCAGCAGCTGTAGTTTTCTGCCTTAATGCTTTTTCACCCCTCAGCAAGTTCACACCCACCAATGAAGGCTGTGCAACTGAACAGCCAACATCGTCCCTGGTAGTAGCCATGAGGCAAACATTATTTTAAAATTTTATTTATTTTCTTTATTTCTAGATGAACACAGTCTTCTGTGCAAGGAAGGACAGGCAGGTGTTCTAGATAAGCTAGGACTCAGACAACAAGTATTTCTGCTGGGGACTTCTTGAATGGCTTTATACGACTCTCTCCTTCACTCCCTGGCCTATTTCTGAACTCCCCCACAAAGGTACTACTTTTGCCTTCTTGCCTTTTTTGTCTGTCTGCTGTGTGGTTTTGAGTGGGAGTAACCCACCTTTCTGACCCTATTAGAATGCAAACCTGCTGACCCTTACAGTCTTTTACAACTTCTCACTAAAAGAGTTCATTCTGTGGTGAGAAATGTTGCACTGGGGAGAAGGGAGTGTTATTACTTCCTGTCCCTCAGTAGCCTGCTTTATGAGGACAGCATGTGGCCGGCAGCCCCCTTGTAAAGTGTGGCAGGACCCGACGGATTCAACAGGAGTGGTCACAGCTGAGCTGCTGTTTGGCATGTGGAGCTCTGTAACAAACCTTTGCCTTCTCACATCTTTCAGATAAGACAAAGTCAGAATGCTCACATAGTAATCTAGTGCCATGTGGGTTGTCCTGTCATTATTTCACTCCTGGGACTTGACAGCACAGGCTGCCTCAAGCACCAGGTAAAGTAGAAACCTTCACTGAAACAACTGCCCTGGAATTGCTTTCAGAAGCGGTAAAAGCAACTAAAGCCACCCTCCGACTCCTCACAGCTAGGAAGAAGACTACAGGTAATTCAGCAGACATATCTAAAGAAGCCAGAAGGGACCCGTATCATCCTCGTACTCAGATTCCATCAGTTTTCTGTACTTACTTCTGCTGCACTTCGTTATCCATTCTCTGGACTGGCTCATGCCCCAGGAAGGAATAATCATGTCTTCAGGAAGCAGTACAAAAATATATTGCATAGGTGACAAACTGTGAGAACAGCCAGAAGGGCAGTTAAGAAACACAGAGGGATTTCTCTGAGTTGTACAGCATTATTAAGCATTAAGAAGAAAGTTTATACCAAACAGAAACAGAGCCGTTAAAGATGCCTGAAAGCCATACAGATCAGTTCTGTAGCTGCTGAATTTCCTTCCATCAGGACCAGCTGTTTCCTAGTGGACAAGGAGCCAGGTAGAGGAACAAAGACAGAAGTGCCCCCAGTAACAGAGCAAGACTGAGACAGGGAGGACAGCCAGGTTTGATCAAGCATCCAGACTATCCAGCTACTTGTGGCAAAAGTGCAGGTCCAAGGTCAAACCAGAAAACTGTTCTACAAATCAGGTCTGGTCCAGCAAGAACAGCCAGGGTTAGATGCAGCTCGTTAAGCACTCACTCAGCAGGTCCCACAGCGACAAGAGAAGCCTAAGATGAAACTAGAAAGTCAGCCTGAAGGTCAAGACTGGAGACAAGCTAGAGATAAGCACTCAGAGCAAAACTTACATACTGAACATACAGACCTGAGTTTAAGTTGAGCTCCTGGCCCACAGGCAGAGGATTTGGGTCCCAAATTAGGTAGATTAGTGTTGTAAAAACCTACTCACTCAGGGCTCTGAAATATATCTCTTTTTAAAAATTATTTCTTCATTTATCTTAAGCCAAAGAAAATAAAAAAGCAGCACACTTCAGGGAATCCACAGCTACACTGACACTGTATTTGCAGAAACCAAGGCTATTCTGAAGGAATTGTACTGCTGCAAACGAGGCCTGCTGTAACACAATAGTTGGTGTCACAAGCAGGGATCACAGGGCTACACAGGCCCAACTGCTCTTACCATTTAATTTTCAGGTGATTATTGGCACGGCTGGGGCTGCACAGGCCGTGTGCCTGCGCAGCGTATGATCACTCCTCGCCGCCTTACGGCAGCTCGAAACATCCTCCCCTGCCTGTGCTCACTTGCAGCCATTGAGTCACCTGTTTGGGAAAAGGCAGAGCACAAAGTGGTGCAGATTCCCCAGTACTGGCTCTGTTAAAAAAAAAAATAATTCTTTTGCTTTTCGTGTGCCTGTGCCATGTGCTGTTGTGACATGCAGAGAATCCAGTGGCAGCAAACAAAGTTACAGAACAGAGTTAACACAGTGCTAACATTAACACACAGCTAACATTACTGAAAGCCCATGTGCAGGAGGAGTCATTAGCTGGGAAGAAGTATTGTATTGATGTCACCATTCTGCTTCCACCACCCAGACTAGCACCTCTGCATGGTGCTCATCGTATGGTGCTGACATGTCCTCGGTTCTCTCCCTGATTCAGAGCACTCCTGCTCTGCTGGTGAGTGTAAACATGAACAGCCTCATTCTATTCGATCTGACAGCTTGTGAAAGGCCAGCTAATAGAGGGTAAAAGAGAAGCTGAAAATCACTTAAATATCATTCACTCAGGAACTTGCAGAGAAACTGTGGTGAACTGAAATGCAACGTGGAAAATGTTTGGGGGTGTAATTCAAGCTTGTGTGATCAAATGGCACTTTTGAAAGAGGTGCATTCTTTGTAACTTTTACCTTGGCAAGTCTGGCACAAAAAGGCAGAAGAATAGCCATGTAAATATTTGTAAACAAACTACTGTCAGGGGAAGCAAGAGAGCGCTTCAAACCATCACAGTGTTCAGTGAACAGACCTTACTTCCCACGACCTGTTACCTCCATCCACCCCTTCCACTCAGTAGCCCTGTCAGCTGAGCTCTGGTACTCACTCCCCAGTTGAGCTTACCTGTGGGTACGCTCTTGATCTGCTACTTCAGCCCTGCTATGTCTCTGTCTTGGTTTGGTTTTATCTTGGTTCTAGCTTCTTGGTTTGAGTTTATATCTACTCCCTGAGGTCCTTGTTGTCCTCAACAGATTTCATTTCAAACCTGACTTGGTTTCTCAACTTGACTTCAGGTCTGCCTCATTATCCTCAGGGGCAGACATGAGAACCTGGATTCCTGGTTGCTATCTCTCAGCCTGTCCTGCTGGTCTCTCAGGCACCATGGGGACGGGCCCTGGCTAGTGGAGGTCTCTGTTCTCCTGGCTGTGCTGCCATGTCTGGTTCCTGGTCTCTTAGGGAGCTACTGGTCCTTGCTGTTTCCTGGCACAAAGCTTTTAGCGCCAGTTTTACTTGCTGAAAATCAGACTTTGAGTTAAGATTTTCTGTTTCTTATATTTGTAAAATGAATGGCACTAATTTGATAAAACTTTTATGAATAGGCTTAATTAAATAATACTTCCACTAGTTATCTATGCCTAAAAACATTTTATGTGAGAAGAGCCTGATCCTGTGAGATTGCTTATCGCTTCCACTATTTTTCTAGGGACCTTTGAAGACTAATTCAGACTATTGCAGGTTTTTTACAAATACTAACTCCATTTTCACTTAAAGCCTCATATTCAATTCTATTAATAATAGATTAGTAAAGCATTCATCTCTTCATACCTAGGGAGCTCTTATTCACATTAGAAATCTCTGGTTTATAAACTGCACTTGATTCTTATGCGCAACTCAGGCTGGTGTTGAGTCCTTTTCCTACATCTAAAATGTAATTCTGAAGTAACATAAAGCAAGTGATGAGTAAATAAACAATTTCATCCATACCCTTATAAGCACCACAGTAATATCCTCAGCACCCCTGGTGGTCCTGAGGCTTTCAAAGACTGGAAGAAGCAAGCTGATCCCGATTGAGGCTGCACCTCAATTTCAGCATTCAGATGAAGACAAAGGGGGTCGCTGAGTACATACAGGTCTTCTCAACTTGTAATCTTAAGTGACAAGTGTGGAGCAGGAACCACTGATGGATGTTCTCCTGTGTCCGCTTGTTACATCTAAAAATTACTTCTGGTGAATGCAACTGAGAATTACTTCTACTGTTTAAGCTGAAGTCAGAGCCCTTGCAATAAAGTCCTACTAAGGAAATGCTATTCGTGTTCAGATTGGTGTCTCTTGTTATAGCTCTGAATTGGTGTCTCTTGTTATAGCTCTGGTCTTGTGACCGTGCTGCAGGATCCCTGACGAGCATGCTAACTGGCACTCCCTGTGCTTATTAAAGCTTACAGTCTGAACTGGGCAGTACTGTTTAAGAAACAGAGAAGGAATAGAAACACTTGTCGATGCTTTCTGCGGATTACAGCAATGGTTCTCGGTGAACAAGACCACCTACAGGTTAGGAACCTTGCAACTCCCGACTGAGGAACTTCCTTCAAGAGTGAGAGTGATGGGATGGTGCTCCTCACTGGTGCTTCACCTTTCTCAGATAGTTTTTCGGGTCCCAGCTCTCCTACTCGGTCCTGTCAGAATGTTCGGTATTTTCTCCAGCAAATGATTTTACTGCTATTTTTTTTTTCCTCTTGCTATAATAAAACTGAAAAGCTGGCTAGGAAAACCACATGTGATGATGTGATACATGTTTCACCATAGCTGAACCATTACTAGCCACACTAGAGAAGGTGGCTTGAAGTAAGGGGAACAGTATGTGCTTAAAACTAGGTTTTTTAGAGATCTACTTAGTAAATAATCAGAATCTAAGAGATAATACAATTTAATTGTATTAAAGAATGCTAAGTCATGGTGTAACTTGCTTTTCAAGCACTGAGAATTGCTCAGACCAAGTGATAGGGGAGTAAAGCGACATACAACTAAGAGTATATCAAAGGTTACTTCTGCAGTAGAACCAAGAGAAAGAAGTTTGAGAAACATGGACCTCCACGGGTTCCATTAAGGGAAAGGGCAGGTCCAACAGGAGAACTTTACTGCTGTAGAGGTACAGAAGGTTCTGTGTTTCATCACAGCTGATAACAGAGAGCTGGCTGCAGAGGATGAGATCCAAAACAACAGAACAAGTAGGCAACAAGTTTTTCTGGAGACTTGGGCTCTTTGCTGAAATACATTTTGCTGCCCTGTATCTGAAAGCCTTTCTTAGTTGGAGCTACCATTTAACTTCAAAAATGAGATTTCCTATGATGTAATAAATATACACTGGTTATTTATCCAGAAGAGATGGAGACAAGGCATTGTAGTTTTAGTCATATGATAAAACAGGTTGTAAGTAAAGGTATTATGCTTGTCGGTGCTTTCAAATTAAAAATGAATATCTATTAAAATGAAACTGTATTCAAAGGAATCAAAATTTCATGCAGAACAAGCTATCCCCCGTCCCTTCCTTATGAGATGCTGCTGTGACTTGCTTGTGAAACAGCCGTGAAACTTTAACAGCTGCCTCCGAGGAGCCCCGTGTCTTATCTCAGAAGGTCGCTCATCTCGCTGTGATTGCATTTGCTTGAACAGTGTAATCTAATGCAGCAACGACTGTGCACAAACCCAGCTTCCTTGCTTTGTGTTCAGTAAACCAGTCTAACAGCCTAACTGCAGGAGTTCACTAAGTACCACCAAAGCTCCCCTTAACTTAATGCTATTTGTTAAAAGAAAATACCTTCACTCTCCTTATCTAACTTGTCAAACCAGAACGATGCTATTTTAGAACTAGTTTACAAAGAGACAGCTCCATCTCTATTTAACAAAGCAGCTGTATCTATAAAACAGCTGCTGGATAGTTCTATTCTTTGGGCACTGGGCATGGACCTTTTTTAACAGCTGGTTATTTTTCAGAGTAATGATAAGCTTTTGCAAGTGGCTGTAACCCCCCTAGTGCATTACATGCAGCAACAGGCCTTTACTCTGCAGGGCACCCACGTTTCCTTGTTTTCATCTTCAGGAATGTCATATTCTACAATGGTGGCTTCCTTTGTCACCTAAGAAAAAGTCCCCGAGTCTGTGACAAACCTCGCAGTGAAAACTTGGAAAGGTTTTGATACAAAGTTTGTGTACCTGTCAGCTGGCTGGGTGTGTAGGGAACTCTTGAACACAAAATTACAGTGGGACTGGCTGATAGGAAACTGAATTATTCCAAGCAATGTATCCAGAGATGAATTTGGTGCAGACGTGGGCCACCACTTCCTATCAAGAAAAATAGCTTGCTTTTGTGCTTTTCCAGTTTCCTACAAAACTATTTATTCTTCCAGAGAGGCTCAAAGATACCAAAATGAAGAAAGAGTAAGTAAGAGAATGGAATGAATGTGAGACCCCACTTGGGGAAAAAGGAAGGCAGAAGAAATGAAGGGTGGGAGGAAAATGGAAGAACACAAAGTTGGGTGAGTGTGAGAAAGATCTGAGTAAGGTGCAAAAAGGTGATATAATAAATCACTTCATTGCTAGGACATTAGAGTGCAACAAGAACAGCATAGGTTGGGTAAAGGAACTGTTGCTTGAGCTCTTAAGCTTTCACAGAACACTACGTAAATAATTCTTAGTGTAATTTCTTGAGGCAATCCTCTTAATTTCTTCCAGTCATACTCACCATGTCTCTTCATCAGGACTCCAACCCTTAAGATGACATCTAAACTGGTAGATTGGCATGTACAATACTACACAAAGTGATTCTTCTCTTCATATACTAACTCCTGAAAGAACAGCCCCCTCCTTCAATGCCTACCAATACTGAATCTCCTACAGAAAGGAGAAAAGTAAGATGATCAGCATTTGTATCAACTTTTGGAGGTCCCAAATACCTGCTTGTTACTTTTAGTAGTATTTCGTACAGAATTTCAGAAACTTACTTCTTTCTTTCTTTCTTTCTTTCTTTCTTGCAGAAGCTTTTCTCTCTTCATGGGTGGTGGGAAAGAGAAAGATACCTCATCCTATTCTGTTCCCATGCAAGCAGAGCCTGGAAGAGACCTTTTTCATCTGCCTTAGACATTCAAAAGCCATTCTTGTGTTAAGTACATCTGCTTTTCCAGAGTCCCTTCTTTGAACAGATAATTGCTGTGACAGAATTGTTTCACAAATTTGTAATCCTCTCACACACATATGAGCAAAATCAACATATTTGGTGTCAAAAAAGAGTAAAAAAGAATAAAAAATTTCATACCAGTCTTACTGCAGCCCTTGCAACTTTTTTCATTCTCTCTAAAGATTAAGAAGCTGCAACAAAACATTCTCATAATGGAACAGTCTTTTATCGTCTAGGGTGAACAGATAAGGTTAGCTGACTTTTTATCTAGCTAAAGGGAAAGGCAGCAGGACAGCATAGTCACCGTATTTCATTATTTCCCACACTCATTAACTTCTGGTGCTAGTTACAGCTTTCTAAGTAGTTGTCTCTTAGCAGAAGACAGCTCAACTTGGTATTTTCCCAGTAATTTTACTGATGTAGTCCTGGGAAGAAAAAAGTAAGCTTCCTACACACCACTAATGACTTTTCAGATCCATTAGTCTGTTATGAATTATTGATTTCAGGTATTACTGATTAATGCTGTAAGTAGACTTATTTCTGCTCCTCGAGAGTAAAGGAGTGACACTTCTTGCTGTTGTCAGGTGAACAGTAGCTTGCTTTAGGCAGCTCCTTGCTATGTCTCCTTTCCTTCCCTTCCTCTGCTCCTGTCTGTCCCTTTTGTTCTCCCCTTACTATGTTTTTCAAATACTCAGTTAAAAGCCAGGTGCTTTCTACCCACCTTCTCTGTAAGAGGAGCTTGCACTGAACTTTGGAAAGAATAAGGAAGTACAAAAATGGAAAACTCACGAATGTGCAGCTGGGTTTTTTCAAAGTTAATAGGCTGGCTGTTCATTGCTCCTGACTCTACCACTGGCCACAGGCTGCTCTGTCCCTGGCTGCTACTGCTCTCCAAGGACAACAGGCTGCTGCTGACACTGTGGAGGCCCCTCAGTCACTGCAACAGCTCCTCTTCCCACCGCTTCCAGGTTCCAGGTTCTTTGCAGTGCCCAGGTATGGGAGTTTACTCAGTACTGGATTTCTCACGTTTCATTCAGGACAGTCTGGTGCACTCTGGGTTTGTGACCAAGCCCCATATGACCAGATCCAGCTCTTCCATCTACTGATGACTTTTCAGGCTTCCATCTACTAAGCCTTTTAAGGCTACAAACTCCAGTACCTTCCATCTTTTTAACTAGTAACTTAACACACCCGTACTGGTTCTTTTCTGCACGCTGCTCTACAGATGTCTAATAGCCCATGTCTCTGAGAGACTGCAGGCATTTTGCTCATTAATACTCATCACCTGCACTTTCAAGTCCCTCACTACTTTTGTTGCACAGCTATAATAATCAGACTTCATGTTAGGCTGTCAGCACTGATAATCTACACTGTGTTTCAAGGCTGGTTTTTTAAAGTACTTAAATAGTGTTTTGGGGTAATCTTACTCAATACCAGGTTATCAAATGGCTGTAAGATTTAGTCACCTAAGTTGATTCCAAAAAATGAGAATGTGCTGTCTCCATCACCTGTGGGACAGAGCAATACAGAGGTCACATGCCTGTGTAAATCAAGGCTGTGGACTTAGATAGAAAAGGTAGTGTGGGTGCTTGTAAAAGAAGAGTTACAGAACAGAAATTTTAAATGTACCTGGTTTCACATGTCTGGGTGGTAGTTTTCTGTGAGACCTTGTCACCTAACAGCCATTATTTTTCTGCAAGGAGATTGAGAGCAAAGCACTCTGAAGTGGAGCAGAAAGTTTCTCAGGTGGGGACAGGCTGTTAAAATGGTTTTCTCGGTAATGACTGTAAAGGAAGAAGATTTAAGTCACTTTAAATCAACTGAGTGGTATCTATCTTTTCGTAAATAAATCAGTCTGTGTAAAGTTTTATCCTGAATTTAAACAGTGTCAATCTCCTGCCTCATACAATGCTAATTCATTCTCTCCTTGCACTAATACCGTCTCTTTTCACTCGTCACCTTGCGATAGTGCATTCCATAACAGGAGGGGGAGAGAGGCTATCTGATTTCTGGTATTGTTAACTTCTTCTCATTGTTCGTTATCTCCCTAGCCTCTGGGTCTTACAAGAGTTTTCAGAATATATCCAACTTTTAGGCACCCTTTTCCCACATAAGTGGCAATCCCTGAGAGACTGACATCTGAAAATACTTTGTCAGAGCTACAAGGTTGCAAAGCAGTGTATTTCTAGGTGTATGTTAGAAATAAAACTACCACTTGCCCAAGACATTTTGGACCTCAGGATTCTGATGGAATCTTAAAATACTACAAAGACTTTCAGAAATATTTTTCCTCTTCTTTCTTGAACTTTCTTTTGTTTGCACTAAACCAAAAAAGTCAGGCGTAATCAGTGTGAAGTCTTTTGAACCCCATCCCTCAGACCTGTGAGAACAAGCCTTTGGTTTTGAGGTAAGTACAGTTGCTACTAATATTCTGAATTCTTTTATTGAAACACAAAGCTCTATTTTTAGAGGCCCAAAAGGTTTATGCTTCACCCTGTTTGTCACACATGCATCGCCTACTGTTGTCTTTAATGTCCTTCTACAGAAGCTGGCCTGAGGTCAATGGGGAAACAATTCACTGTGACACTGGAAAATCCGCAGCAAATGCTGTCTGTGGGCTGGATTACAGCTGCCCCTCTCCTTTGCTTCTCCACATGACACATCCTTTGTTTTTAATGATGGTATTCCCGTGTTTTATGTTTCTGCTGTGGTTTCATCAGTTCTGTGGGATGGTGGCCTGGCTGTTGAGGCTTCTGCCCTTCTGATTTATTAGCATCCTCCTGGCCCCTACAGAGCAAGCAGCTTTTGCTGTTCCCTACCATAGTCCAGGACTCGCACTGTTCTTAAATTCTTGCTTTTCTCTATTCTTCCTTCAATTTTTGTTTGGTTTTGTGTTTGAACGCTTGACTGACAATATCAAAGCATCCCCACAAGAAGAGAAATAGCACACTTTCTGCTCTACAGGTATTGAACTGGAGTTGCAGTGGACCCAATTCACTTATTAACCCATCAAGAAGTTGCTCTGGAGTGCTCAAACCAGCAGAGTGAATTGTAAAAACCCTTCACTCTTTTCTCCCTCTAAATCGGCTCTGGAAGGCCCATCCATGAATTAGAACCTGTCTGTCAGGTAATGTGCATTGCTAGGAATGGAACGTTCTTTGCCTTCTCTGCTGTGCTTGGAAACTCTTCTGTGGTGGTATCTCGGGCAGTTTTTACTAGCTTTGTATTTGCTTTGTAATGGGGAGCCTAGATCCTCAAGTGGTAAGAGCTGAGTTAGTAGAGCCGTGTTGACTTAGGTTATCTGAGGAGTAGGTCCAAGGTAAAAAGTACAAAACATCTTAATTCTGTAAGGGTGATCAGCCCTGGAAGCTTATCGTATGGTCTGTGTAATATCTGTTTGGACAGACAGTAAAATTGAGCCCTGAGGGGTATAATCCTTAAGCGTAAAATGTTTATGCTCAGAAAATAGGTTTCAGTTTCTTTGGTATCTAACTTCAGAATGCTGCCACCAGATTAGTTTTCTATTGTTTTTATGGAGTAACCAACATGAGCATTGTTGCCTTTGCTGTTTGCAAGCCTCTAGAGCATTGAGATCACTGCAATTGTCTGATGATGGTAATTAGTTCTGATAGCTGAGCAAGGATATTTCTCTGAACTGCAAAGTAAACAGCCCTGTTCTCTTAGTTAAAAAAAAAAATCCAAGCAAGTAACTCCACCCCAAGTCAATAAATATGAACACAAAAAGCCTGGGTACACTGTTAAGTCCGTCCCTTGTCAGCAGCATCACAGTGACAGTTTGTACTGACTGCACGCGTAGAAGTTTTCAAAGTTACCTTCACTTAATGTTGGTGTGGGTTAAGGGTGAGCAGACTGAGTCAGGGGGCAGGGGATAACCCCAGGACCCTGAGGGGTCAGAGGGCAGCTGTTATTCCCTCCCCTGCCACACTCCCTGTAACAAGGAGACAGGGAGTTCAGGGGCCTCTTCCTTCCCGGGCTCTGGGAGCTGTGAGGGCCTCAGCTCGGCTGGGCCTGACTCCCCGTGCGCCGCGCCATCCACCGGCACCCCAGAGGGGTTTGTGGGGACCTCTGGATCCCTCTGCCCTTAATATTCCCTTTTCTGGTTTTCTCCTGATGTTCGTTCAATCTGTTACTGTATTAACTTCCAGTCTGGGGTGAGGCATTTGTCTTTTTTCCTTATTCCCCTTTTTCTGCTCCCCTGGGGGAATGGGGCTAATAGAGAGAAATCCTGCTCTGTGTTTCATGGGGGCTCATCCTGAGCCTTAAACAGAGACAGACAGTGAAGTGAAGTGACTGCATTTCTCGTTGCCCCTTCTTGCCATTAATTACTATAAATACACCTTGAAAATGTAGCATTTCCACCTCTTGTGTCAAAGACAGTAGCAATGCATTTGTTAGCAGAATACTCTTTGACCAGTAAAGGCAAAGGCTTAACTTTTTTGCTGTGTAGAGTCTGATTGAGTTGGTTGGTTTGTTGTTTATTTTTTTGGGGGGGAGAGGGGGAGCAAAAGAGAATGAGAATTTCACTCTTGCTAAATTACATTTTATTACTGAAGCTACAAAAAGGGGTAAAAACACACAAAGAAAATGCTTGTGTAATCAAGGGAAAACACCTCTCAATGTCCATTATTTATTGAGGTGTTCTGCAGTCTAAAGTCCCATTACTGAAAATTTGCTTAGAAAAGAGCACTTTTATTTTCTTACTAGGAGAAGAAGCAGCTGAATCACTCACTTGGAATTGAGATAAGGCCTATCTAAATCTGATGTCCCTTATCACAGGGCCCACTTGTTTATTATACAGGGAGAGGTCAGTCACTTCCTACTGCTGACAATTCTTAAGTTTGCTCGTACAGAAGGAGACCGTGGGTGGTAGGCGAGAGTTCAACTGCTTTGGGGAACCAGGCCCAGGAATGAAGGCCATATTCAAACTGCATGTTTTTAATGTGTTCTGGTGTTTCGAGCTCATCTGTAGTCATCCTGAAAGAGCAGAAGGAATGCTGTGCCCAGCTCTCTCTGCAGGTATGAATTTCAGGATGCTCCTCCAGTGAAAAATTCTGAAAGTAGAGCTGATAGTTTGTCTATGTTTGTCTGCTGTGCTGTGAAATTCCTACCCAACTATATTTTTATGATTTGCAACATCTGCAGGTCAAGAACAGAAATCCCAGTTCCATAGGGAGTGGACAGAATTATAGAAGTAAAGTGAGAAATAACAGTTTGGCTTTCTGAGGATCAGTGCCAGTGTTTTTATCACTTTAGTTCATATAGGTTTGCTTTTGAGGTGTTTTGTTTATTCAGAAGGCTTTACCTTGCTTTTTAAGTTCTGAAAACAATCTTCAGACAGAAGTCCAGAAGATCAGCAATATATATTTGATTAAATAGCAAAGGAGAGATCAAATAAGGGTATGCATGGTGGTAACAGTCAAAGCAACGGGCTGGGAGAGGGCAGGAATGAGATGACTGAGCTGGACATAACATCACTGGCACATTTGCATCCTGTCTGCAGCACTGTAGGTTAAATTAATTCATTATGGAGGAGAAGGATCCCAGAACAACTGAGACAGAAGTCAGTGAGGAGTTAGAGGAGGCACTTAGCAGAGGAGGTATTAATAAAGGCCACACTGCAGAGGTAAAGAAAGGAAAAATAAATCTCTGTTCGTTTAGAGGCCTCGTGCACACTTGTGAGATCAGAGCCCAAGGTGATGACACGCTGGCTGATAGCACCAGCAGAAGACTTTGTGAAGAAACGGGCACATGGCTTTACACTCCTGCACCTTGAGAAGTTCTGATTATAGAACAGGGGTGGATTCTCTGCTAGTTTAAGTATTAGGTCTGTTTGATTTTTGGCTGTTGTGTGAAAGAAAGGTTTCGAGTTGCAGCATGGAGGAAACTCCTCATGGTGACTATTCTCCATGGTCATGACAGAATCCGGACCAGATCTTGAACACTGGTGTAATCTGAGCCAAATCCTGCTTCTGCTTCAGCTGCTGCTGGCTGTTTTGTCTCGGGCAGGACACGTCACCGCAACCTCTTACAGACCTGGCTAAAATATCCTCTGGTATTTTTCATTTGCACTCTTCAAGCTGTTTGCAGAAACAATAGAAAAAGGAGATTTTGAAAATTCAGGGGTGTTAGTGAGTAGTCTGTTTCTCCCTCCTAATCCTGCCCCAATTCCCCAAAGCACTGGCACAGCACAGCTCAGAACAGCTAAGTACAGGGCACCTGCAATAGCTGTGAACTGCTGAGACTTCAAGCTGACTGCTCCTTAGCACAGTAACAATTTTCTCATCAGTGGATTGAGAATCATATAATCTTTTATATATGTATGCTTTTTTTACATAATCACTGATGGTTTTTCTGGAAAGGATAGGATTTCTTTCACAGGGATGCTGTAAGACAAGACAGCATATGCCAGGAAAAACAGCTGTAGAACCATCAGGACAGTCTACGTAATCTTTGCAGCGTGTTTGAAAACAGTAGTGCTACTCTCTAAGGAGAAAGAAGAAAATTCTTTAATATCAAACGAGACCACACTTTATTTACCTGCTGATTAGCATGAACTACTATTTACCAAATGCCAGGGTTTTAAGTTTGGCTGCTGTGTGGGGGTACAAGTTGTTTCTTGTTCCTCTTCCTCACTCTTTTCATCAGAGATGTGGCTGTCTCTCTGACTGTCCCCTCTCCTACCTATCCAGGTATTTCTGCAGCCCCTTCTCATGACAGCCTCTAGTTGCCGAGTTCTTTCCATTTCAGAGCTAACTGCTACATAAGCAGATGAGATTTTAAAAGACCCCAAACAAACAAACCAAACCAATCAGAAAAACCCCAAACAGTACCAGTTGTTCTTCCTGTGATCAGTGCAAGCTCTCTGTTAACGCTGATCCAGAGCTGGTACTGCTCTCACTGGCCACTGTGTGCTGATCCGTACATGACTGGGGGGGAAATGCTTGATAAATACAATTTCTCTGCAATTTTATTTCTCACCTCTTCTCTCCCACTAATCTTCTGTCAATCTGAATCCTACCCTGGCTGGGAAACACACTATTCTGCTGTATCCCTATGTAAGCAGATCTCTCATAATGCCTTCTTCCAGCAAAGATGACAAGGCAGCTTGGAGACCCTCATGTGCTGACCCCACATTTCAGCCCACTGAAAACTGAGTTGCCTGCAGCACAGATCTGATTTATTACAGGCAAGAGAGTAGCAAGGGAAGTTTCCTTTAAGATTTAAATCGAATTATTGCCTGAAAGATGAGGAGGTGTACGTTTCTGCAGTGATACAGCAACTTGTGTTATCATTTTAGAATATGATTTGTCCCTGCACGCAGCAGGCACCGCACTGCACCAGCACAATCAGCTCTCTTTCACACGTGCAAAAGCCTGCAGAGGTGAGAGCTCTTATTCGGGAACTGAAAGTAGGGAAGCTTCCAGCTGAAATGATATGACGAGAGTGTGGCTCTCCGAAGAAGGATAGGCTGTGCACAGAGGTTAAGCCATAGGAAGGATGAATCTGAGAGCTCAGCCCACAAAACAACGTAAGAAGCCTTTCCTTTTTCTTTTGGCAGCACTGCAAATGCAACTTGGCTGGTTTGGAGAGCTCTTCGTGTGACTGACTACTTTGTCTTCAGACTCTGTGAGGAAGGATGAGAGGGACAGAGGTGGGCTGACCTTTTTAAGCCACCTGGCCTTGAAGCCATAAGCCATTAGCGTAAGCTGGAAATACCACCGGGGAAACTATGGCAGGGCAGCTGCTGGATGGGGTGTGCTGTAGAGTCGCAGGATAATGTCAGCTTACAAAGCTAAATTCATACTATGGAAGAGACAACCCATAGAATATTTTTACCCCAGTGGAAAATACTTCTGGGGGGTGTGTCTTGGGGAAAAAAGAAAGTGTTTGAATGGACTTTTCTCAACCATCCTTTCTGGTTTGGCCAATCTGTACATGGTCCAGCCCTGGGATTCTCACACTCCTGCTGCGGGGCTAAACAGCTCCAGAGTATCCCATGGTTGCTGCCTGCACCTTGTGGTTTGTGCTTCTGCTTGTTCACTGTAGATCCTGACTACCCCATAAAATTATAGCTACCTATGAGGTGAATCATTCATTCCTACAGTTGAGCAGCAACCACATTCATTTGATTTACTGTTTTCTATTTTGTCTATTGATTCTCCTGGGTAGTCCCAAGACCACGCTCCCATGAAAGGTCATACAGAGCTTTGTATTCTGTTTAACAATTTCATCTACAAAGGGCGTTCTTGCTTCCATGTCCCCTTACTCCAGGCATGAAGAACTACATTTAATTTCTGTGATCATTAGAGCACAAAGAAGATATATACTATACAACCCTCTCCTGCTTTATTTGGGTTTATTTTGGCCAAAATTGCTGGATGTTGTCTGGGAACAGCTAGGAAACAAAGACTTCCCACCTGACCGATCTTAGCTGTTAAAAGGCAAGAAGAACACAGATGGTTGAAAACAGATTTCCATATAAAACGCACAACCAATTTTTATCTGCCTATCTAAGCAGGTAAGCTTCTTACAGATACCAGAACAAAAGTAGACCTCTAAAAACATCTCTGAGATAAATGTGCTTTTAGATGTTACACAGCCAGTGACAAAACAATACCACACTGGATACTCAGGGCTCACAACTTCTGTCCAGGGGGACTGTGTAAGGAAGGCTGCTACGGGCTCAGATTCTCAGTGTGGTATTGCCTCTTGAAAGGCAGAGGCTGAAAATGGATAGGCTCTTGAGTAAAAAATCAACAGTTTCTCCTTCTATCCTGCTGCTTAAAGGAAGACCTAGCATGTCTAGCAAGCAGAGCATGTTTTGAAGGTAGCATCATTATCCCGAAGATGTTCCACGGGGGTTGTCACTATCATTCTCTCCATCATAACAGGAGGAAAAAAAAATACAGCTTATTAGCAAGGCTTAGAAACACCCAACTTCCTTGCTTTGTACGTTCCTGGTTTGAGTTACCTCAAATCCCACAATGGTACCTGCATTCCGAGAAGAGTGGGAGTTTACTCTTTCCTCATATTGGCCTTGGAAACCTAGGTCGTCTGTGGAAAATTTAAGGAAACCCAGGCGAGCTTTTGCACATACAGCTCAGGGACACTGATGCCTGGATGACCACACCTCTGGTCTTCTAACTCCTGGTGTTTCCCAACAGCAGTCTATCTCCTGAGCAACAGAATACCTGTTCTTTCAGTCCACGCTGTATTTCTGCAGATGAGCTAAAACCTAATTTCACACGGAACTGCCTCCCAGCCAAAGAAGAGGACACTGTTCCCTTACTGTGACAGAGCTCCTGTGCTCACTTGGACTTAATGCATGGGTAAAATTTAATTTCCCTTTCCCTTGTCCTGTAGGCAGTTTTCTCAGTTTCATGGAAGAGCCCGTGGTCTTTCTGATATTTCTGCCTGTAATTTACAAAAAGCTATGAACAGAATTGAATTATCAGTAACAAGAGCTGCAGGTGAAAGTCAGGACTCTACAACTGGGAAGGATGTTCTCACCACACTTGTATGTGACAGGATTCAGGAAGATGAATTCTCAGCAGGTTTTCTTTTCTCCAGAAGTGACTGGAGGGTAATTCAGACCTGGGCCATAAGCCAGGTGGGCTTCTGGCATGTTTTGCACACAACTGTGGCAGAAATGTTTGAAAACTTTAGCACGAGCCAAATGGCTTTAGAAAGTGCCTGGTGTTGTGAACTGATTTTCTCTGTTAAGCTTCCCAGGGATACACTAGAGGTGAGCTTTTTGGTGGAGAATAAGCAAGGGAGAGACAGGGCAAATTTCTCCCCAGATCTGCAGGTCTAGCATTCTGATAATTGAAGTGAAATATACTCACCTATAAACAATTATGGCTCAGTAAAAAACTTGGAATTGTTATCTCTTGTTTACTACTTCATATAAAACTAAAGCAAATCTGAGAGAAAAGGTTTCTGTGAATAATTTGCTATTGCATGTTACATGTCTTTTTCTGATTTCCCAAGCCCTAGGCACAGAGAATGAGAAGTCTCATACTTCACACCTGCAGTTCTGTGATGTGATTCTTCCTCTGTGGAAGCAGAGGCATTGCATATAAAATGGGTCATCTGAATTGCCTCTAGCACTTGGCTGTAACACAGGATCAGACAACTGCAGTCGTATGAGAACATTACCACTGGACATCACTCTCAGTGTGAGGGTCCAATTTCCACAAACAGTTTCATCTAGTTTGCAAGTGCTTAGCGTTCACAAAAGCAGGCTAAGGAAGGCTACCAAATCAATAGCCCTCTTTGGACTAGCATCCCCTTCTCGGTGGGAGAACTTTCTTTCCCTCCTGTACCAATCAAATCCATCTACCTTGGAAGCCATATCCGACAATGGGAACTCCAAGGAAGAAGGAATGCTATATACATGATAGTTTCTATCACATCCGACTGACTTTGAAAACATTTCATGGTTTGATCACTCTGCCAAACATATTATGGACTCCTCTAAAAATGCCCCAAAATCGTATGCTTCCAGGCTGACTGGAAATTAAATATTTTCAGTGCATTGACTTGTTACTTAGATGAGAGAAAAGAAGATGGAAGAAAAATGTAATTCATGACCCCAGGAAAAGGAAAACTTAATGTACAATCTGTGTGTAAACAGACTGAGTGTTGACACTGCACAAAAGTAAGAGGATTTGAGTAAAGAAAATTAGAATACTGAGTCAAAGAGCACCTCTTATCTAATATTTATGCCTGTCCTTGAAGACTGTATGTCTCAAACCTTGTCTTAGCAGCATGCTAAGAGCAGGACCTAACTGTATGCAGCTTCTGTGGACATAAATTCACACACGTGGGAGATGCTGCATTGCCCCCCTCTTTGCACTCCATCATTAAATGGGCTTTCTGCTCCACACCCTCGACAAGCTTCATCTGAAGATAGTTGAGCTTTAGCCCGTTTCACCTCGCGGCTCTCCGTAACGACGTCTCCTGCCTTTTAGTAGTAGCGGGCAAAATTATCTTCCAAAAAGGTCCTGTCTTTCAAATTGTCCAACGTCGCTGTTGGCTGCCTCATACCTTCAACGTGCTGCATGCAAGCGCTGCGTATGCCGGAGCACCGCGGTGGATTAGGAGTTAAACCAATGTCTTTTGAAGTCCGTGCCATTAATGTCACAGACACCATTGCCCTGATATTCATGGTGTCACACAGAGAGAAGAGCACACCCTAGAAAATGACCACAGAATCCCCGACGTGGACAAAGTTGACAATTTTCAGGGGATTAGCCAGCTCCGGGCTCAGTCCTGCCCCATCTCGTTTGAACCTAGCTTGTTTGCACCTCCCTAACCCTGCAGGGCAGGGATGCCCAATGAAATCTCTCTGCCTTTTACAACAGATCCACTAAGAATTATTTGTAAGGTCTTGTAGTTTGAAAGCCTGTGGAGTCTAGGAATTCTCTCCTCTGGCTAGTGTTCAGAGGTCTGGTGACACCAGGTAAATGCCACCTGCAAGGAAAGGGAATCTGCAGCACTACAAGGGAGTGCCTTTGACAGAGAGACTCGGCTGCTGTTCGTGCAAAGAAATGCAATCCTTTTCCCTGCAGTTTAAGGTTAATTGCTACAAGTGCTAATGTAAGGAAAGCTACACGAGAAGGGGAAGCTGCACAGAGCTGGGGGGAAGTACAGTTCCCACTGTTACTATCACAACCTCCTCGCTCAGGCATTCCAGACACAGCTCATGCCATCTATTTTTATCACTAACTCAAGGAAGCTAATAGCTTGTGTTAGTGTCATTTCGACGGTGGGTGGGAGGCCTAAACTCTGGGATACTCAGGCTGCAGCATCTGCTAGAACAATTTTTTCACTCTCTGTGCCTAATTCTCCATTGCAATTAAACTGCACCCCAGTAACGGGCCTTCAACTGGGAAACCAGCAATTCTTACCTCTTTGCACAGAGCAGTATAAAGAAAGATTTGTGTGAACAGGACTGCAGGGAATGGACTAAAACTAGGGGAGGGTCGATTCAGATTGGACCTTAGGAAGAAGCTCTTCACCGTGAGGGTGGTGAGGCACTGGAACAGGTTGCCCAGAGAGGTGGTGGCAGCCCAGTTCCTGGAAGTTTTTAAGGCCAGGCTGGATGGGGCTCTGAGCAACCTGAGGTAGTGGGAGGTGTCCCTGCCCATGGCAGGGGGGCTGGAACTGGGTGGTCATTAAGGTCCCTTCCAACCCTGGCTGTGACTCTATGGACAAGAATCTGTACCTATATTCCTTACCACCGCTGAAAAAGAAAGCAGATAATTCCTGAAACAAGTGGTTATTCGCTGTTCTCTGCCTAAGGTATTTGTGTCATTTTTTGTGTGTGTGAAATTAAGGGCACAAAAGGATGATGTCAGTAGGTTTTATCCCTATTTTTTTGTTTATTTTTAGAAGTGGACCAACAAATAACCATGACCTAAATCCTACAAGACAGAAGTGCACACAAGCGCATTGTTAAAGATCAGAATGTATTTTGAGTTCAGACCATTTCAGCAGAACTGTACACACATATCTTCTTTAAAAGCAGACTCCAAGAAACTGATTTGTCAGTACAGTGGAAATGAACAGTAAGGTCCAATATTTATGACGGATGGTGAAATCAACCTCTTAGCTTCTTTGCCTTCATACAGGATAATGTGGATCTAAATTCAGCCATTAATCTGTTAAAGGCAAAAAAAGATAACAGCACTTTTAAGTAAGCATCAGTTGTTATACTGTCATTAAAGTGAGGCTGGAATCTGGTTGGAACAAGCTTCAAACTGGGCATGTGCAGCCCCTGCCTGTCTCCTATATTTAAATGGAAGCCTCTGCTGCTGCCCTTTGCTAAGATGGCATGAAACAATCTGAAGCTCTAGTGAGAAACTCTACGCTGGAGCTCACGTAATTCCAGAGAACCCGTCAGTCTGCTTCACATACACACAGAAAGGTAAATTGGCTGACTTCAGCTCAGAGGAGAGCTTTTCTTTCTCTATTTTCGCTTAGATCTTGTTCACCTGAATAATCAGCCCATTCAAAGGGGGATCTCTTGCTCCTCTGAGGACCCCAACGGCACCAAAACTGTGGAGTCTTTCAATGCATGGAATGACTTGGAAGCCAATGTCTACACACTGATGGACCTGCCTCTTAGACCCCCAGCAGTAAGTGTTTTCTGTTACTAAAAGCTGTAGCAAGTAGTTCTGCTGGCAAAGCTGGTATTTCTAGAATGGTAAATGGGCATGTAAGGTGTATATACACTTTTAGTGCTGCAATACAATAATGAGCATCAAAATGTTAACATCTTTGTATCCCTTTAACTCTTTCTTTACTGCAGAAGGGACTGTAGCAGCAGTGTTTTTCAGCATGGGCAGGGAGGAATGTGTAATGGCAAAGTACACCAACTATGTTGCAAGCTATCAAAACAACATGTTCTTGTGCATTAAAAAGCTGTTTGGCGGTCCAAACACAATGCTCTCTTGTGTTATTCCTAAAGACTGAAATCCCTGCCATTTCTCTAATAGTCTGTAAGTGCAGTGGAGTGCTTATGTAAATCTTAGAGTTATTTGCAGTTACCCAAGAGAGCTGTTCGGAAGGTTTTTCCACGTAAGTTCTATCACAGCTCTTTCTTAGTTGTTACATGCTAAAAAGAATGAAAATTTCCTTAGAACTGTGAAGCTGAGACTGTGTTATGGGGCCACTTGGGGATGGAATTTCTTTGGGCTTGCTAAGAGCGTTCTCCATCCTACCCCACAAGCCCAGCCCAACAGGAATTCACAAGTCCTCTTCCTGGTTGTGTATCCAGGATGTACAAAGTTGTTGTTCACCTGCTGTTTATACAAAAGTCTGTTTAAAATTAAAGAACAAAAAAGGTGACTTGGGCTAATTTTTAATTTTTTTTTAAATCTGAAATTCAACTTCAAATCTTGATGTGGTCTCACCAGGAATTTGCCCACATAACACAGCGGACACTTAAAAATTGTGTGCAAGTTTCAAACACTGCAACTTTTTAATGCATATAGGATGTTGTATTGGATGTCTCAGTTTGATCCCAATTTATAAGGATGGAACAGTAAATATTTTAGTATTTGCATAATAGAAACATAGTCTGCTTACTTATTTTTTTAATAAAACCTGAATGTGTGCCATGTATGACAGAAAAATAAGCAGAGAAGTGTCCTGAGCCAAGGCACTACAAATTAAATTAGGTGGATAACATGTGAAAGAGGATAGCAGTGCAACGCAGGGAGGGAGAAGAGGGACTGCAAAGCACATGGCAAAATGGAAAAGGATTCTGGGGACAGAGTGATTTACATTAGAAAATTAAACAGGGATTTTTTTCCCCATATTCTGATGAAGGAGGTAATTAGCTGTCCATTTCCTCTCCCTAGGTCAAGTGATTGTAGTTTCAAACTTTCTCATTTTAATTTGACAGAAAGATTGGTTTAAGAGAGTTTCGGGGCTGAAAGCCATATGTGCTGCTTTTGGCCGAGATTAAATCCGGAAGATAGGATCAAAATCTGCTATCCAAATTGCTCAATAGGACAAACATCATTTATGGAAAGCTCTTCTGTCTACTGGAAAGAGGGCTTAGCAGTTGGCGTCACCCTGCTGGAACTATAATTGAGGTGGGATTACACTCCTCTTTGCAATGCCTGTCATGACAGGGGAAGAGCCTCCAGAGGCAAGCACGGAAATCAGAGCTAGGGACTGTGAAGTAAAATACGTGCTACCATTTGTTTGAGGCCTCTTGTAGGCAGGCAGCACAAACACTGCACCTAGAAACCCTGGGAAATTACAGTTCTGGTAATTTTTCTAAACTATACGATTTGCTGTAATGTAAAAAGCTTCACCCTACCATTGGTTGTAGAAATCAAACTGCGTAAATAAGAGGCTTCATTACCTGTTATTTGTAGGAACTGATGAAAAAGGACACCTGCTACACGTGGGACTGCAAAACTTGGGCTTTATTCCATTAAAACATTCATTCTGCAACACCAGCGCCTACAGTTTGAAGCCAGATGAATTAAAAAAAGCAACAACATTGCAGTCTCCATTTCTCTTTACTCCTCTTGTTTTACACCACGTTAGATACCATCCATCTGATGTTCAGGGAGAAATAGCTGCAAAAACGTCCTTGTCCTAGTCTTTTCTGTTCCTGGCTTTTGAAACAATGTCACACAAACAAATCAATCAATCAGAACCAGCACCGAAATATGTTTGAATCCCCAAATGACCTTATAAGGTATTTTTCTTTCCCTACAAGTGGAAACTAAATCTTGCTTCAAACTCTTGCCACTGGGAGAGTGTTAGGAGCGGGTTGTAGCAAATATGATTTATATTCAGCACAAGTGTTTACAGGCATGGCCTTGTTCCTACCATCATCACCGCTCGCTTTAGGAGGAGTTCCATAATTAATACTTCCAAGTCACAGTCATTAACTGATGGGATCTTTTTCTTGCTCTGAAAAAGAACAGATATTTTTTTTCCCCCAGTGATAGTTGAACCACATTCTTTGCATGTTGTCCTTTATTCACTTATGCCAAAATGTTTTTCCCATGCTGTGGGGCAGGAGGGGGAGGGCTGGACTGTGAAAGATGGTATGGCTTCTACTAGAAGTTGGCCAGAGGTGAGCTGGGTTGGTTAGTGTGTTTGGGGCTTTTTATCAATTATGAAAACTATTTAGAAAACCTTCTCTTTAGGAAAATGTGTATAATAAACAGAGTCCCAGGATAGAATAGGTGCAATCGTCAAACACTCCTGGGTTTTGTATCTGATCTAGATATAAACCTTCTAACCTGGGCAAATCACTTAAGAAACTTGTCCCACACCGCAAAGGAATTCCTTTTTCCTTTCAGCTCTCAGGCCAACATCTTGCAAGGTCTTGAAAAACTTAATGGTAAAATCCAAGTTCTGCCCTACACCTAAGTTCTCTGCAGCTCACTGATTTTTACCCCTTCTCTGCTCACACCAAGCCTTAGCAGAAGGGACTGTGTGCTGCTCTCTTCTCAAAGAAGAGAAATTTGCTCCTCATATCGACCCTCCAGGAAGAATTCTGCCTCTCTTGTAACCAGCTGTGGCAGCAGGCCATAAATAAAGAGTAACAAGGCTCCACGTTGTGCTGCAGCCTCCACAAACAAGGCAAGAACAGCAAGGATTTAGACATATTTATCTATCAAACATTTCCTTCTTTCTCCAAACTCTCAAGAAGCATCTGAAGTTTGCAGCTCTCAGCCAAGTTCACTGAAGGATAACTGAGAACAGGATCAGTTCTGTTGTAGCTGTTCTGCCATAGGCAGAAACCAAGCCTCCTTTGGGGAGAGTAAGGAGCATTTGAAGGTGGCAGGCTGCATTAAACCCAGCTGTTTGTCCTCTCTTCTGCGGTGTTTCCACAAGGACGCACTTAAACCCGATGGAAGGAAATACGCTAACATAGTGTATGGTAGGAAAGGATTTAGGAAAGGATTACACCCATATATGGGGGACAAAAATATCCTTCAATAAGATTATCCTTTCAAAGGGATAACGATCCTTTTTTAGGGTACGAACCAACTGCTAAGACTCGATACTGAAAATGAAATTGCTGCCTCACTCTTCATTATACCTGTGTCCCAGCAACGTGTGAGGCCCAGCCCTGGCTGAAGGCCGGCCACTTTGGTCTGAATCACTATGGCACTTCCCCAACAGACTTACCCGCCTGATTCGGCAAGACTAGGGTGTAAACAAGTAATAAATGATAAATGCCATGCCTATCCGAGATGAAAAACACAAATGCTTTTACAGTTCTAGCAAAAGGCCAGTTTTCACACACCCAAACAATACTGGAAAACCTGCTTTTAAGGTTGACTAAACCGCTGCCCTTGGTTAGTGGTGTTCTCCAGCTGACCCTCAGTGGTCAGTGGGAGAAGTTTTGTTACACTGCAGTTACTACTTTGCTGTCCTCCACAGCCTCCATGACCAGTTTGTTTGCTTCCTTGAGAAATGTGCAGTGTTTACGTTGACTGTCGGTAAATTTCTGCTTCCCGATGAATTGTTTCCTCCAGAACCAATACCGATCGAAGCCACCCACCGCACAGCTGGCCTGTGGGTATACTGGCACCCAGTGGTCCAGAGCCTCAGCTGCAAGCATCTTTACTTGTTGACTGGGGAAAGCTGTAGGCCAGTGTCCACCCACTGGAAAATGCCTGGCCTCTTAGCTTTCAGCTCAGTTTTGGTGCGGCTGGTGATGCTTTGAACCATGTTACATTAAATAAACTGTATTTTCATATCACTTGGGAGAGAAATCATGAAGTGCTGGGTTTGCCTGTTCATTTTGCTTAGCTTTGTTACAAGGTCTTTATAGGAAGGAGGCTGAACAGAGAAACATCCAAGGCAACACTGCTGTGTATTATCAGAGCAAGGGAAACAGAGTATCCTCAACGAACAATTGTTACCGTGCGGATTGCAACAGTGGGAGTTTTATTCTCCTCTGCCAACCAACTATTCATACTGTGGGGTGACAACAGAAGACAGAGACTAAACAAGGCTAATCTGATGGAGAAGCTGAAGAGAGAAAAGCTTTGGGAATTGTCTGATTTTCCGATTATCCTGCTGACCTGATTTCCTCAAGCACTATCTCTTTCTCCCTCTCCTTTCTTTTGACATTCAATTCCCATAAAAGATCTAGAGCTGAACTTGACACAGGCATGTGTTTTCATCTTCTAGTAAGGAAGCTGTACGTAAGCAATGCAGTGACAAATTTGAAGTGCTTAGGCCCTAGGTAATGCCTTGCTGGCCAGCTTGGACTCACAGCAGCTTTGAATCAGGTCTGTATTTCCAACAAAAAACAGTGAAATGACTCTTTAAAATAACTGACTTTTTGCTCCCTGAGAACAGCCAAAGTTGGACCCTGGGGTAAAAATCTGAGGCCTACAGGAAGTCCACAGATAAGACATAAATAATACTAAATATATGGAGAAAAATAAACGTCTGTGAGAGAGGAATAAATCGACATTTTAGTGTGGGCTTATGTGAATTTATTCCTCTCTGTCGCAAACGTTTATTTTTCTCCATATATTTAGTATTATTTATGTCTTATCGGTGCTCCAGTATTAATATTATTCCTTTATTTTTGTCACACTTGACATTTTTATGGATTCTGAACTTGTTTCATTCCTGAATATGTCATTTTTTTCTCCTGTCCCTTAAATAACCTTTTGTCTCTTGTGATTCCTCTGTGTATTTATATTTATCTTTTAAATTTTTCCTTGTCCTTAGTCCTCTACAAATTTAATTCAAATTAAAGCCATTTTAATCTGTTCTTTTCCCCAAAACAAGCTTCTTTAGTTGCTTTATTTCTGTTACCTTGGTCCAGTTCTGATTAAATGGATAGCTACAGGGGAAAACATCAGACAAAACCCAAACATCAGAAATCTCCATTCCATTAATAATCACCATTAACTCTCCGTAGAACAGTGGTTAAAAACTGTTCCGGTCAAAAAGCTAAGGAGATAAAAAAAAACCAATCCCAAACCAAAGAAGACCTGATCTCATTTATTTAAAACAGTTCCATCTCAGACTCTTCCTCTCCACTCACCAGTAGTGTGGGATTCTTTTTTCGCTGTGGTTTGACTGGCAGAGTGTCAGGTACAGCACTTTCTGCCTAGGCAAGATACCCACTGATGCTGACAATGTGATGCCAGCTCACACTTTGCTGCAGGAACCCGAACCAGAAATGCCACGCTGCTCTCATTCAGTTAATCAACCTTAACATTTAGCTCCAATTACTGTAACAGCCAGGGCCACATTTTCTCTCTCCAAGATCAGAGCATTTGTCCAGGATTTCATTGTTGCTAAAACAGCAGCCCAGGGACTGCACTCTCCTTGTTGAGGATTGCTGGAGGCAGATCTTCAGCGGATAAGCAAAGACAATCACTTCCAGAATCCCAGACACTCCTGGGGTTCACCTCTTGCTGCTGGCACATCGGATTTAAATAGACTAACTTCAGCTCATTCTCACAGATGGACTCAGAAGTGATGTCTGCCTCTGCTGTCTGAAAATACCCATTTCCACTGATAACTGGGGTGTTGTCAAAGGCACTTCTAAGTTGCCCTCTAACAGGGAATGCCAACTACTACCTCAGCTGCAGAATAAAAGGGAGAACTGTATATCTATTTCTGGGCACTTTCCTCCTTTCTTACCAGCAACCCTCCTTTTCCTGAGGAGCAATGGCCACATGTGACCGCTGGACCACCACCTGCCCGTACTTGTGACTGGAAAGCACATTCCCAGCCTCACAGCACTACTTCAGCTTGGTACAGGCACAGCCCCTGGTGTAGGCAATTCCCTGGTTCAGAATCCTACAGCCAAGCTGACAGGATTTGCAGTAGGCAAGCTTCGGAGGATTCAAAATAGTTGCTGGGCTTTTCTCAGCCCTGATGTAATTCCTGTGCTTTAGTAGGTGAGGAATGCCATGGCTGCAGCTTGCCAGCTTGAGAGATGAGCAGTGGTCATGGCATGCTGTTCCAGAGGGAGTGCCACCCTGGATGAGAAAAGCCTGGCTATGAAGGAGAGACATGACCTGTCCAGGCAGATGAATGGGGGTGGGGCTTGGTATTTCTCATGACTCCATTAGGTGGTTGGAGCTGCTGCCAAGACATGTTTAGGACAATGGCAGTTGCACAGAGGTGAGTGTTTAAGTCTCCTTGCCTGACCTTCTATCAAAAGGCAGCAGAACCATGACGGTTCGTACAGCTGCTCTCTCCTTTTCAATTTCTGTCAGGTCATCCTGCTTCCTGGGTGCAGCCTTATTGCTTGCTTCATTGCTCATCTGGAGTCACTTAGCCGAAAATGTGTTTGTGGCTCCTGATACTTAAATAAAAAAGGTTTTAAAATTATTATTTAAAATGTTGTACTCTTCAGTCTTGGCTACTGAATTTTGCTACGACCTATTAGCTGATAAAGACACAAATGCTTCCACTGAGTGCTTTATCACATACTTCACAGAGAGCAAAACACCTTCATTCAGTGCAGAGTGCAGAGAGAACTGGTATGGAAACCAGGCATAAGGTACAACGGGTTTACGTTTTAGTTCTGCTGATCCTGAGTTTAGTTTCCAAAAGATTCCTCTTCAATGTTGCCAGGCCTTTGGTAACCCAGTTGTGGGGGCAGATCGCAATTCAGTGTTCTTCAGAGGGAGCAGTGGAACAGCCACGCTGCTGAAGGAATAAATGCATGCTTATCCATAGAAGATCACTTCTACTTAGTTAAAGAAGTCTGGCCAGTGATGTTGGAGGACAAAAGAAATCAAG
The DNA here is from genome assembly GCA_013399075.1 of Chloroceryle aenea. Classification (NCBI taxonomy): domain Eukaryota; kingdom Metazoa; phylum Chordata; class Aves; order Coraciiformes; family Cerylidae; genus Chloroceryle; species Chloroceryle aenea. The sequence continues at coordinate 203,482 of VWZY01005970.1, read as the reverse complement.
CTTCACAGGTACAGGAACTTGCCTGAAATGAAAACTACAGCAAACTTACTTGTTGTTAAGTACTGCATGAATTGATGTCAGATACAATTGATGTGAGGCCCTTTTCAGGGTCCCTTCCCATTTCTCTTTTTCTCCTCTCCATCTGTATCTTTGGGGAGAGAACAGATTGCTTTTCTTCAACAGAATTCTAAATCAACAGTAAACACATAAACCTTTGCACTGCTGATGGCATATTATCCCCTGATGGTGATCAACAGGAGTAATTTGCTTACTCTGACTTGTTTTCGCTTGCTGTCTTTTTGCATTCTGGACAATTTCCTTTTCTAGAGAAGCACGTGGCAGCTTATTTGGCAAAAGTGGACAATATACCTATGAACTCTTGTTTACTCCACAGAAGATGACAGTGCAAGATGTTCCCGAAGCCTTCCCTACAGTGGATGTCCCAGACCATGCCCATTATACGATTGGAGTTGTCGTTCTTATAGTGGGTATCACCGGAACCCTGGGTAATTTTCTGGTCATCTATGCTTTCTGCAGGTATATTTCTTTTGGATGTTTTTTTAAACACTCAGAATGATGAATTTTAACGGGACCTTGACTGTGCTCTGCAAATAAAGTGCAGGCATGCTATCAGACTATGCAGATATGGTGAAATGGACCAAGATGTATTGCTGTAGGAAAAAAAATTATAACCTGTCACTTCCCTCTGACTTCCACTCATTGACCACAGCTATAGCAAAGCTGTTAGCAAAACTGCAAAGATTCTCTCGGATATGCAAAGCAACTGAAAGGTAGCCGAAGAAGAAACCTCCCAGTAATTTTTTTCTCCTGGATGAACTATGTCTGCTCTGGACTGATGGGATGTTTGCACCCGTGTCTCCCATCTGTCTTCCCTGTTTTAGATGCTTCCATCCTCCTGCTGCTTGCTGGTTGGGTTCTTTCCCTCCTCTGTTCCTTACTGTCTTTCACGTTTGCTAATACTTCGCTTATTTCCTTTTAACTAAAGCCACGTTCCAACTTTTCTCCCTGAAGGACATTGGATCTCTGACCACAATGTGCTATCTCCAGCATTTGTGTTCATGTTTTGTCACAGTGGGGCAGAGCACTGGCATGATGTTGAGGCCAGTGAGCTTCTACTTCAGGACTGATCCTTAGGCACTAATGTAATAAAATAATAGCAATTACATGATAATTTGCTGTGTCGACTTAAATCACTAGAGCATAGACAAAATTAGTCTGGGACTCAGGCATATATTCCTGAGGTGCATTAAATAGGAAGATTCGGTGTGTACACTCAGAGTAGATACCAACACTTAAGTGTGAATGACACGGCCTTAAGAACAGAAAAGGTGTTGGCAGGCAGACCAGATACGTGAGGATGCAGTACCTGAGCTAGCTTAGCTCTACGCCTGGTCCACAGAGGAATGTGGTTTCCATGGGAGGACACAGCTCGTCTTCAGTTGAAGGTGTGATAAAGACAGAAAGGAATACTGATTGCAAAGTAACAAGTACATCAGAGGTTTGGAGAACACAGCACATGACTACAAAGCAGTCTGAAGGAATGGCAAACAATAAGACAGCTGCCTGAAACAGAAACACGTCGTTACTTGGCAGACTACTGAACAACTACAGACAGCACGCAGCTCTTCAGGCCCCGGGCTGTGCGGAATGCCTGGACTTGCCACTCTTACCAGAGGGCAGCAGTGACAACACCTGTGTGCACTGTCACCAGGTCAGTCTGCTCAGCCTGCTGGCAGAGCAGGAAGAGGTGGAGAGATTGAGAAGAAGCAGGGCATGTTAGAGGGAGATAGATGGGTAGAGGCACAGCCTGAGGCAAAGGCAGCAGATGGAGGCTCGAAAGAAGCAGAGGATCCCCTGCCCTCCTGTCACCGGGCAGAAGGAGGGGATCTAATGGAAACAGGTCCCTGCTCTGGGCAGCAGACAAATCCCTGTCTGGCTTCCCCCGCCTTCCCAGCTGCCTCTACACAATAGCTACTGGGCTCTGGCTCTGGAGGACAAGGCAAATGAGGATGCTGTTAGAGGTCCATCCAGGGCGCTGCCAAGGCAGGCAGCCCCATGCATTAGACCGCTCCTAAAAGAATGGAAGGAGGGCCTTTGTCCCAGGGGATTCCTTCCGAGGGGAGCAGAAGGCCCAGTAGCCCGCAGGGAAGTGCCGCCTCCCGGGGCCTGGGCCAGAGGT
>VWZY01005970.1:174780-199263 GCA_013399075.1 Chloroceryle aenea | reverse complement strand
CTCCATCATTTATCATCAGCCTTGGCTACCAGGGGAGGTCCCAGATTACTGGACACTTGCCAGTGTGATGCCCATCTACAAGAAGGGATGGAAGGAGGGTCTGGGGAACTACAGGCCTGTCAGCCTGATCTCGATACCTGGAAAAATTATGGAGTGTCTCATCTTGAGCGAACTCACATGCCAAGTACAGGACAGCCAGGGGATCAGGCTCAGCCAACATGGGTTCAGGAAAGGCAGGTCCTGCTTGACCTACCTGCTTTCATTCTATGACCAGGTGACGTGCCTAGTGAACAAGGGAAAGGCANCAGGGGAGGTCCCAGATTACTGGACACTTGCCAGTGTGATGCCCATCTACAAGAAGGGATGGAAGGAGGGTCTGGGGAACTACAGGCCTGTCAGCCTGATCTCGATACCTGGAAAAATTATGGAGTGTCTCATCTTGAGCGAACTCACATGCCAAGTACAGGACAGCCAGGGGATCAGGCTCAGCCAACATGGGTTCAGGAAAGGCAGGTCCTGCTTGACCTACCTGCTTTCATTCTATGACCAGGTGACGTGCCTAGTGAACAAGGGAAAGGCAGTGGACATTGTCTGCCTGGACTTTAGTAAAGCCTTTGACAGTGTCTCCCACAGCATTCTCCTAGAGAAGCTGGTGGCTCGTGCACAGACAGGTGGACTCTTTGCCGGGTTAAAAACTGGCTGGTCAGCCAGGCCCAGAGAGTTGTAGTAGAGTTAAATCCAATTGGCAGCCAATCACCTGTGGTGCCCCCAAGGCTGTTTTGGGGCCAGTCTTGTTCAATATCTTTATCAGTGATCTAGATTGAGTGCACCTTCAACAAGTTTGCAGAGGACTCCAAATTGGGTGGGAGTGTTGATCTGCTTGAGGGTGGGAAGGCTCTGCAGAGGGATCTGGACTGGTTAGGTTGATAGGCTGAGGCCAGCTGTATGAGATTTAACAAGGCCAAGGGACAAGTCCTGCATTTTGGTCAAAACAACCCCAGGAAATGCTACAGCTTGGGAAAGAGTGGCTGGAAAGCTGCCCAGCAGAAAAGGACCTGGAGGGATTAGGCTGACACCCGGCTGAACATGAGCCAGCAGTGTGCCCAGGTGGCCAAGAAGGCCAACGGCATCCTGGCCTGGATCAGGAACAGTGTGCCCAGCAGGAGAAGGGAAGTGATCGTGTCCCTGTACTTGGCACTGGTGAGGCCACACTTCAGGTACTGTGTGCAGTTCTGGGCCCCTCTCCACAAGAAACACATCGAGTTGTTGCAGCGAGTTCAGAGAGGGGCAAGCAGGCTGGTGAAGGGTCTGGAGAACAAGTTTGGGGAGGCTGAGGGAACTGGGATTGTTTAGTTTGGAGAAGAGGAGGAGGACTTCTTGCTCTCTGCAACTACATAAAAGGAGGTTTTAGTGAGATGGGTGCAGCTTCTTCTCACAAGTAGATAACAAGACAAGAGGAAATGCCCTGCAGTGGCACCAGGGGAGGCTTAGACCAGATGTTAGGAAGAATTGCTTCACTGAAAGAGTCATCAGGCGCTGGAACGGGCTGCTCGGGGAGGTGGTGGAGTCACCATCCCTGGAGGTATTAAAAAATTGTGTAGATGAAGCACTTCAGGACATGCTCTGGTGGGATGGTGAGGTGTTTGTGGTTGGTTTGGTTTTGGTTTTTGGGAGGGTTGGTTTTTCTGACATTTGGAGACAGTGATCTTAGGGGTCTTTTCCAACTGTGACAATTCTGACTCTTCAAACCAGCATTTATTCTGGTATTTTTCAGTTGTGTCTAAGACTGAAAATTTGAGAAAGGAGCTAAAATATTACACTGAGCCCTAAATGGAGAAGCTCTCAGTTGAACTGTACCATAATCACAGAATCACAGAATCCTAGGGGTTGGAAGGGACCTCGAAAGATCGTCTGTGAATAAGACAGAGGCCGGATACACTGAAGGCTGACTACTGTTCTCTTTAAAGGCAGTGCCTGGGCCAGTAAAATAAGTGTCATAGAGAAGAATTAATGGAAAACAAAATGCTTCATCCTGCACATAGTGAGTTTGCTTAATCCCTGTGTTTGGAAGTCACTGTTGATTTTATCAGCAGTAGAAAATGCACTCCCCTCCTCCCCCCTTAATGCGACCCAGATACAGAAATCCATTGAGTATCTCAACTTTAATTTCCTGTTAATCATGGACACACACTGCACTGGGTCAGAATACTTAAAGAACAATATGATTTAGAGCCATCGCTGAGCAGGTTATCAAAACAATCCTCTAAAGCACACAGGAGTGTAAGGACGTAAAACTGACCCTTGCTTCTCTTCTCAGGAGGGAAGTGAGGAGCAGTGTGTGGTAGCTTGCTAGGTAGTGTGCCTTGGTATCTGTGAAGTGGCCAGAGCTGGCAGGAAAGGGTAACAAGGTAATTAACGTGCCGCAGTGTTTAGCAACGTTCCTTCTGATCTCTGTAGGAGTAGGAGCCTTCAGACTCCAGCCAACATACTCATCATCAATCTAGCTATTAGTGACTTCCTGATGTCCATTACGCAGTCTCCAGTTTTTTTCACCAACAGCCTCCACAAACGCTGGATTTTTGGTGAGAAAGGTTTGTATTTATTCTTTCTAAGATACTGCTCAGTATGTTCTTACCATAGCCACAGTTAATCTATGATTTCCTTATTCTCAGGTACACTTGCAATGTTGAGAACCTTTCTCAACGTTGTTTCAATGTTGACACAAATCTTTCTTTGAATATTTTTGTCTGTGAGCAATTCCCACTCCGGAGAGGAAAATTACATACGTGAGATAGACACAAAGATGACATGGGCAATGTCCTCTTGCCAGCATTCTCTCCCAATCATCTCATAACTTAGTCACTGGCAAAGTCCTGTAACAAAGAAGCACCACCAGGCTAAAAGCTCTTCTAAATAATCTGCTCTGTAACTTGCACCTGGCAAAGTGAGGCAAGAAAGCCTGTCAAAAGTGAGTTTGCACTACAGAAATCTTAGCTGAATGTTTCCTGTGCAGTAAGTAAATGTGGAGTGAAGGTGCTTTCACCCTCCCTATATAACTGCAGTAAGAGGAGGACCAGTCTTTGCCTCTCCAGCAAGTATTGGCAGAGAGGAAGGTCAGAGAAGTAATGCTGTTATTTGGATCTCTGATGACCCAGAGCACATTTTTTTAAAGTTTCATGAAGTGTTGAATTGCATACATGTTAAAATAAAAGCCAACCCAACCCCTTGCTTTTAATGATTAGGTTGTTTGAATTATTAAAGTAATTTATTAATATATTCATAGTCTCCACATCTACTTCAGTTATGCTGACCTTTAGATTTAAGTGGTTCCACGACATCAAAGTAGTTATGATCCATTGTTAAGCAAAACAGCTGTTTCTAGGGGAGCTGCAGTAAAACAAGATACTAATGGGCTGCTGAAATGATCCCACTAGAAACATCAGAGATCAGTGAGTGACAATATGTTAAGTATCACTGTCTCCAGCAATTCAAGCAAACAGAATGTTTGAAGTTTATCTCCATGGATAGTGTAATTAGCAAGAGAGACAGCAGCTTTGAAATAGCATTACAACTGCAGGAAAATTGCAGTTCCATTGCTTTACAAATTCCAGAAGCCATTAGTTCACAAGAAACACAGACTTGAACTCTCCCAGAAATTAATTAGCATGGGTTGATTAATTTCACTGCTACTTGTGTCATCTTCATTGAAAGGCTGTGAGCTGTATGCCTTCTGCGGAGCTCTTTTTGGCATTACATCCATGATCACTTTGATGGTGATTGCCTTGGACAGATATTTTGTCATCACAAAACCTCTGGCTTCTGTTGGAGTGACATCTAAGAAGAAGGCCCTAATAATCCTGGTAGGAGTCTGGCTGTACTCTTTGGCTTGGAGCCTCCCGCCCTTCTTTGGATGGAGTAAGTGTTTTTTTTCCTTCACAGCACTGGATTAAAGACTGGTTACAGGTACAGAAGAGGGTTGAATTGATAGCTTGTATATTAGGCTTGAATAAATCGAGGTGAATAAAATTGATGTCCTGGTTTGGGGTTAATTATCACAAACAACTGCTGGCCCAAGCAGCTGGGGGGGCTGCAGCTGAAAGGGGCCACAGCCAGGATAAACAGTTGAACCAGTGAACAGGATATTCAGTACTATAGTGAGTCTTGCCCCTATATAAGGGGAGGGCTGGCCCAGCGTGGTGGGGTTGTTTTTAACTTGATTCGGTGTGGTTAGAGCAGGGAAAGTTGGAGCCTTGGGTGCAGGTAGAGCTTTCCTGACTTTGTGTATCGTTTCATTAGTACTAGGACTGTTGTTTTCTTCTCTGTGTTGTTGTATTAAACTGTCCTTATCTTAATCCCCTGAGTCTCACCTTTTTTTTCTTCCTCACAATTCTCCTTCCCATCCCCCAGGACGGGGTGTTGGGGGGTGGAATTGATGGGTGAGAGGCTGCATGGCTGCCAGCAGAGGTTAAATCATGACAACTGATAAAATATGTATTGATCCCTACTCAAAAGAAAGAAATCCATCACGTATTACAGTGACACTTCCCCTTAATCTCATTATATACTGAATAAAGAGCGGTAGATAAAGACAAAAATGAAGAAGGATGCATCTGCCTGTTATCCCATACCTACTTCCATTGAACCAAATTCAACAATATAAAAGTGAAATAAAGAAATTAATGCTTTTTTCTGATTACTTTTTTCTTTCCCAAAGGTGCTGTGTAGGATAGTAGCATCAATCTCAATCTCTTTACTCACATAAAAGAGGAATACAGTCTGAGCATTTTGTGCAAGTACATCTTCAGGAAGTCTTGCCCGTGTTCCAGATGGGTAGATTGCACTAGGTATTGGTCCCATTCTCCATTCACCCATTGCTATCTTCACTGAGGCTTCCAAAAAGCATGGCTTTTAGTAATAACTAACTCATTTACTTGAGTAAATCTAATTTTACACCCGCAAATTGGAACACACAGCGTACTGAGCCTTGCGGCTTCGAACAAAGAAGAGTTTCTGTTATTCTTCCTTGTTTGATGAATTTGTTTCCTATGAGTCACCACTTTCAGTCAGTAAGTTAGAATGAACTCATCATTCAAAACTCCAGCCTGTTATTGTGATCTCTAATTCCAGAAGAGAATGTGTCAGCTCAGCAGAGGTGAGAACTCAACAATGTTTGATTTTCCCAAAGGATGCTGCAACCAACTCAGCTGCAGAGTTTCAGCAGATTTTTGTTATTGTCTTGTTATTATCGTGATGCATGTTTAAGCAGACAAACTGCAGTACTGGGAGAAGCAGCTTTGAGTTGAATGAGGAGCTGTTAGAACAACCAAATGACAATTTAGTCTTAGATTGTAAATTCTTAGTTGGTGGAATAATTGCTTGAAGGGTGCTGTTATCTTGTAATTAGAATCTAATAGTACCCGCAGTATTAGCTCTCACATGGTATTCAGTTGCATTTGAGCACACCGGGTGCAATACTTTTATGAGTTCAACAAAAACTATCACTGTAAAAAGTGAAAATCCAAAGGTAAAAAGGCAATTTCTTTACTTAACAGTTTGAAAGATTTCTTTAAGAAGATTGTATTTTATTTCAGGCAGAATATTATGTACGTATGAATGATTTTTTTTACTTGTACTCAACTTGACAACAAAATTAATTTGATCTGAACAATAAATCTATCTCCTTCTCACAGAAATTTATCTTATGTTCAAAAGCTTAAAGTGGTAGCAATCAGTTTAATTTCATTCTGGGGGAGACAGCAATTTGACAGGAGATGGCGATATTTAAAAACAATAGGGGTCAGACCCAAGACCCACAGAAGTATCTGGAGAGATGCCTTTTTTCTGTGCTGAACTTTAAACAATATTTAAGATCTTTAAATTATTAATTTTTTCTGATCTTCAGCCTTAGGCTGCTAAATACAATAGGGCAACAAAATAAAAGAACAAAAAAAAGAATCACAGAATTGTTTAGCTTGGAAAAGACTTTTAAGATTATCAAGTTCAACCATTAACCCAGCACTGCCAAGTCCACCACTAAACCATGTCCCTCAGCACCACATCCACACGTCTCTTAAACCCCTCCAGGGATGGTGACTCCACCGCCTCCCTGGGCAGCCTGGTCCAGTGCTTTACAACCCTTTTTCTAATATCCAACCTAAGCCTTCCCTGGTGTAACCTGAGGCCGTTTCTTTGTGTCTGAATGCTTGCTACCTGGGGGAGGAGACTGGCCTCCACCTCACTACAACCTCCTTTCAGGCAGTTGTAGAGAGCAATAAGGTCTCCCCTCAGCCTCCTTTTCTCCAGGCTAAACAACCCCAATTCCTTCAGCCACACTTCTTAAGAGCTGTACTCTAGACCCTTCACGAGCTCTGGACATGCTCCAGCACCTCAAAGTCCTTCTTGCAGTGAAGGGCCCAAAACTGAAGGCAGCATTCAAGGTGCAGCTTCGCTAGTGCCGAGTACAGGGGGACAATCACTCCTCTAGTCCTGCTGGCCACACTACTTCTGATACAAGCCAGGATGCAGTTGGCTGCCGTGGTGTATCTGGGCACACTGCGGGCTAATACTCAGATGGCTGTCAACCAGCACCTCCAGACCCTTTTCCACCAGGCAGCTCTCCAGACACTCTTCCCCAAGCCTGTAGCATTGCCTGGGGTTGTTGTGACCTAAGTGCAGGACCTGTCACTTGGCCTTGTGGAAATACTACCACACAACTGGCCTCAGCCGATCAACCCAGCCTGGCCAGATGCCTCTGCTGAGCCTCCCTATCCTCAAGCAGATCAACACTCCTGCTCAGCATGGTGTCATCCGCAAAACTACTGCAGGTGATCTTGATCCTCTTGCCCAGATAAAGATATTACACAGAACTAGGAGTGCTTTAAATGTAGAATCAGGTATCCTTTTAAAATCTTTTTTCTTTTAAGAGAGTAGGACTAAACTGCATGTTAGGCTGAGTGCCTAACTTCTGCACTCAGAATAAGGATCACTTCATGGCTTATGCCTTCTGTGTTCCTTTCCAGGTGCGTATGTTCCCGAAGGGCTGCTGACTTCCTGTTCCTGGGACTACATGACCTTCACACCATCAGTCCGTGCCTACACAATGCTGCTCTTCTGTTTCGTGTTTTTCATTCCTTTGATTGCTATCATCTACAGCTATGTCTTTATATTTGAGGCTATCAAGAAGGCCAACAGGTAAGTAGCCAACAGTCTTAATTATCCTGTTTATTTTCTTAAAACAAAGGCTGACAGAAGAAAATTGGGAAGATTTTCACTTTTAATTTGTATTCATGACTGAGACAGGAAAGCAGGCAACCTGTCATCAAACTGTGGACAGCCTGGCGACAGGTAACATGGTAAGAAGCATGTTCCTTAGAAAGGCCATCCCTGAATTTAACCCAGAGCTGTTCAGTATACTGTGGAAAAGGGTATGAGTGGCAGCAATAGATATCTGAAGGATGAGAAAGCACTACAGAAATGAACCAAAAGAAATACTGAAGGCCACCAGAGACACTGAACAACAGCATATCAACAACTAGTCCACAGAAAAATCTGTTGATTTGAACAACAAACACCATATTTATCAACAGGTGAAAAAGAGGTAAAACATTTAAGACCTGATTTACCTGGAGATTCTTCTGGCACAGGACTGTTCCCTTCACTGAAGCACATAGGAATTTTGCCACTGATTAGTGCAACAAAACCACATTAAATTGTGAAGGACTGGTCACGTGAATAAGTTAATACACATGGGAAACACAGGACCTCTGGCTTAAGCTAGCACAAGAGTAACTGTTGCCCCATTTTATGAAGCAATTTGCTCAATTCCCTACATCTTCTATTTTTTTTTTTTCCTTTGTATGTTTATTTCCCCTAGATCTGTTCAGACATTTGGATGCAAACATGGAAATAAAGAGTTCCAGAAACGGTATCAGAGGATGAAATATGAGTGGAAGATGGCCAAAATTGCACTGATTATCATCTTACTTTATGTCATCTCCTGGTCACCATACTCTGTTGTTGCTCTGGTAGCTTTTGCTGGGTAATTATGAATGTATCAGCACAGGAATATTTAGTGAAAGCAAAAGGTGTGAAACTGTAAAAGGCAGTTGAAAGTCAAAGCTCCTTGTCGAGTTTAATGCCTAAAATGCATCCAAAACATTCACAAACTTAGGAGTGGCATTTAACAGATGAGGCACATGCCAACTGTGATTTTTTTTCTTAGTTTGAATTTAAAACAAAAAAGGAAAAAAAAAACAAAACCAAAGGAAAAAGAAAACAGGAAAGTTATTACTGGCAACATAACAGTACTGTGCTGATGATTTCTGCATGCACAGTCTCTACACTAGGGTATTTGGACTATCTGAAGTTTATTTAGCACCAAAATGCTAAATAAAGGGCCCAAAAAGAACCACCCAGGGGTTGATGCTCCTTTCCTTCTCCCTTTCTTTTACTTACAGCAGTCTATTCATTATGTTACATCAAACTGCTGACATTTCTTACATGAGTAAGCAAGCTGAAAATTAGTACATACCTGCACTAGGGAGCTTTCTGATGCTGGATAGAGAAGACTGTAAGTATAAATCATCTAAGCATGTCCTTCATCTATTTAATTTCCATTTTATGCAGTTACTTCAACAAAAGCATGGTACTAGTGGTACAGTACCTGTACACAGCTCAGCACCAGACTGCAGTTGAGCTGTTACTGTTGACTTTCTGCTGACCAAGGCTTTATGGGTTACTTCAGGCTGTCTTCAAAAATTAACTGGCTGATAGCAGCACAGCAGGCAGATGTCAGTCATAGCTCTTGTATCCTTTAGGGTCACATCACCTGCATGTATGCATGGCCACAGTAACACATGAGCATAACATATGACACCCGAAACTTTTTAGTTCAGATCAGACAATTAATGAAGTTTGAATAGGAAACCAGATTTATTAGTTATCTTTCCCTATAATGCCTCATTCTGCACACCTATGCAGGGATGTGTTCCTCAGCAAGTGTGCCTGCTGAGTTTGGAACAGACAGATACTCTGCCGAGTGCACTTGCAGCAAAGGATGTAACGTTTGTTCTCTCACTGAGTGCAGAAGTCCCCCTTTTAGTCTCTAGAACACTAATAAAGCATTGTCTTCTCAGAGCGTAACGGCATAGACTATGTAACACCAAACTTCTAATGCATTTGCATTACTCTAGGTACTCACACGTCCTAACACCCTTCATGAACTCCATACCAGCTGTGATTGCTAAGGCTTCTGTCATCCACAACCCCATTGTTTACGCCATCACTCACCCCAAATACAGGTAAGTTCACTCCTATAAGCTTTGTTTAAAACAGCAAAGAAAACCATATAGTAACTGTGACTTTTAGGACTAGCTCCTGAACTCTGCTTTCCCTGCTGATTTTACCTCTGCAAGATAGTCTTGCCCTCCCTAAGACAAAACTTCTCAATGCCTGGCAAATGTCAGTGGAATTTGTACTTGGAACAAATTACTGTGCAGATGGGAGTTAGAGATGTTTATGGATACTGATCTGTACTTACAGAATACATGATAAAAAGTAAAGACCTTCCCACCTCAGAGGAAAGCACCATAAATTTTTTAACTATCTTCCGAGAGGCGCAGACATTTGTCAGTGTTGCAGATAGCAGTTTGTTCAATTAACCAGACCAGTGAGAGATGCAGTTCAGGAAGTCAATCCACCTCTTCCCCATGGGAACTTCAAACTTTCCTATTTCAGATTTTTCCTCTGAGTTGTAACATGCAAGGTCATTTCCACATCAAGTCCAGATGCAGGCTGTGGGATCTGACGGATGGCAGCCAAGCCATATGTATGCTATTGTTTCACTTGGTTCAGAGACCTAAGGAGGAAGTAGATAGTGGTGGGCTCGGGCAGCTACGTGGGGAAGGCCAGGAGGAAGAGGAAAGTTAGGCAAAAGTGTTTCCTTACGTTGCATATTAGGAAAGAAATACTAGAACTGCACATTTTGTACTCCAGATAGCTGGCAAGCAGATGTGTAAGAGAAAGCTAGAATAGCTGCTTAGGGGAAGATTAAAATAATTCATTATGTGGTCCTTCTGTGAGGTTCAGTTTAAAGGGACAGAATTTTATTTTTTTCCCTGATTAAACTGAAAGCATATAAAACTTCATTTTAATAGCTCCCTTCGGTTCGAAGAGTTATATTTTAATGCCCTTATCCCTGTCAAGCAATAAATTTGAGTTCTGCAGAACACTGTGAATAAATGATATTGCAGGGTGATTGTATATGAGATACTGGATATCTGGAAAATTCTTTTTGTGCCCAGTAATTTTCCAGTCCATCCAGCATTAGTTCATCTCTCTGAATAAACGCATTGTTTATGATGACTGAATTTTTGTCCTAAGAGAAAAAAAATCTAACCGATTCTACCTCTCATCTATTAGAACAGCCATTGCAACATATGTTCCTTGCCTTGGATCCCTGCTGAGAGTTTCTCCTAAAGACTCCCGGTCTTTCAGCAGTTATCCCTCTTCCAGACGAGCGACTGTAAGCAGCCAGTCTTCTGAGATAAGTGGGCCACAGAAAGGAAAAACGCGACTGTCATCTCTCTCTGACAGTGAATCAGTAAGGGAGACAATTCCCATGCGCCCGTTTTTAATTGCAAAGTAACTAATTGTCACAGAGAGTCCTTCCAAGTGATTGGTTCGTTAGATGAAATGTGTTACAGTGCTCGTTACAGGAGAGCCACAGAAAGTGGAGGGACAAAGTGAAATAAAAGACAGAGAAGGCTGAAGTGTAAAAGCAGAAGGTAGATCTTTGTATTCTTGATGGTTGGCAATGCTGATGGAAGATGGTACAACAGGAATTTCAGAAAGAAATGAAAGCTTGGAGTCCGAGCACCCTTGAAAGTCTGATCATACTTCTGTGATATGTTTGACCACAGATTTGGACCCTGGGCACGCACAAAAAAAGAAACTGCTCATCATTAAATAGTCCTCTAGTGACAGTAAGGTTGTAATGAAAAAAGTAATGCTTTCTGAAAATGAAGTGGGATGTATTTGGAAACATATTAATCATCAGCTTTAGGCAAATCAGTCAATCCATCCAAGAATCATTCTCACAGAAGATTTCAACAGCTTGCTGCTGCCAGTCTAAGTGAAAGCAACTGTTTTGCACAGCAGCTGACAACAGGGCAGATATTTGGCATCCTAGGCTCTCTCTTGCAACCCCAACTTACATTACTAAGCACATGAGTTCACTGCAATTGTTTCAAAAGAATTTTTCAAATGTATGAAACCCCCATCATTCTCTTGCTGATTCTTTTTCATAGTCAAGGTAATAATTGTAGCATTGCTTCCTCCATAGTTAGAAAGCTGCTTCTGGAAATACAATCTTGAGTGGCACTGCTACAAATTAAACTAATTTTTCCTTCCCCTTCTTCTGCGTTTCCGTATCCTTCCCCAGAGTTACACAGAAAAATGATCCTGATCCTCCTTAGGGCAATCAATCCGTTACGTATTAAAATCCTGGGATAGCATTACCCATCGGGATTCTCTTTTAATAGTAACGGACTCATCAGGCCACTTTTTCCAGCTCCATCAAAGTTCATGTTTTTCTATACCTCTTATTTTTAAATTTGGGAAAGTTTGTCAACATATCAATAATTTAAAGGATCCAATATTGAAAATATCCATAATTGCTTTGAGTATTTTCAAGCAGTTATGTACCTCACCTAATGGAAACTACATCCAAAGCACACAGATTGCTTAGGAAAAGCCCTCGCTGCATGAAACAAGTTTAAAAAGTATATTGCACTGTTATCTTCCCCCATTTTAAGGCCAAGTACAATGCAGACAGAAAATAGGCCGGTCTGTCATGAGCTGCTCATCACAACCCCCTGTGCTGGGGTTTATTATGATCTGTGGAATTCTGTTACTCTTCATCACCGTAACGAGAACGCTGACAGAGCGAGGCGAAGGAACAGAATTTTTGACTTCCAGAAAAATCTGTGTGCTGGGGGTTTCAGTCTCTTTTTCTGCTTTGTTTTCCCATTAACCAGAACAAAGTTTATAAAATCACAGCTCCTTCCTGAAACAAAATGATTCTAAAGTGCTTGATTCTGCAGTCCCCAGACAATTCCTTCTATTTATTTCCGCTTCAAACCAAGGCCCTTCTGAAACTTCAGCCCTAATTCCTCCAAACACCTGTGGTTTCGAATTGGGAAAACTCTCCTCGGAGCTACGAGGTGCCTCAGAGAACTTCTAATACCAGACCATAACAAAACACCATGTTGTGTGAAATTTTGCAGTGCATGCTGTGGAGGGGGCGGGGGGAATCAAAGCTGTAAGCTGAATTATAGGCTCAGCAGACTTGATATTTGTACTTTTCATAAGCAAAGCCTCTATCAAGTCATGCATGGCATGACTTTGGTGAAATGTCTTTTATACAGTATCCGTCTCTCTTACAATTTCTGTCTAGGTAAAACTGATTCTCATGAGACAAATTGGATGGAATTCTAAGGAATTTAGAGTGATTGTTTTGGTTGTATTCATTTTAGGGTTCTATTGACACGGAAACTGGTAGCCCCAGTATGTTATCCAGACATGCTAGCAGGAAAATTTCCTATGAAACGGGTAAAGGCACAACTCAGACTAGTGACAGAAGAGTCAAACCCAAACTGAAGAGCCATGATTCTGGGATTTGTGAGAAGGTAACAATGTGTGTGTAATAACTAAATTCTTTGACAAGTGGTAGGTTAACCAATCTGCATATTTTACCATAATTAATCATGAAGGTTCCTGCAAAGATGGGGATAACCTATGAATTAACACAATGAGTAATGACTTAAGAGGTTATAAAAGGTCATCAGCTTTTTATTTCCACCCTGGTTCATTATTCAGCCATCTTTGTTGCAATTCTGACATGCAACAGTGCTGTTTTAGTGATCTCAGTATCTGAATGGTCTGTTGTCCTGTGCTTGGCTTTAAGTGTGCACTCACTCATATTTGTATTCCACTGTCGAAATTACTTGGCCGATCTTTCCATTTTTTCATAGTTTGCTCTCAAATGATCGCATATGGAGAGAGGTAAAAACCCAGGCTATCTTTAGCATATCACTACTTTTCAGTCAGTCTTCTGCTGTCCCCCTTTTTTTTTTTTTTCCTATATTCTGCATTTTGTGTATGTAAAATATTGTGACATTCTTACATGTCATTTATGTCTTTCTTATTTCTGTTCATTTTTCAGACAGCTGTAGATGCTGATGATATATCCATGGTGGAACTGAATGTCACAGAGTGCACTGCTGGACCTGCTGTAAGAATGATTAATATTTGGCGTGGGTATAACAAGCTGAGGGAACAAAAACTAATGACAATCCCAGTCTCTGAGCACAAATTAAGTTATTTCTTGAGATGGTAAAAATCACATGATACTTCCAGAACAATACAGAAAGCATGACCACAAAGGGAAGATCATGGCTGAAAGTATGCAGAAGGAAAACATGTGTACTACAGGGTTTTCCTTAAATACAGCTTCTTTAAGGAACTTGAGTGTTTTCTTGAATTCCATATGTCCCCTGATGATGTCTGTGATTTCCCTGGTAGAACGTGGAAGCATTAATTTTTATATGAATAATATACACAGTATGCTGAGGTAATTCTGATGGCTGTACTTCCAAGACAAACACAGTCTTGTGGCAAGTACTGCTGTACAAAGATTCACTGTTAACCATTTAATGTTCTCTGGTTTGGGTAGCAACAAACACCTGAAAAATGCTATCTGGAGGGAATCAGCCTAAGTTTTTGAGCCATGCCATATTAACCTATTCAGTAAGATGATGTGCTTGTGTCTATTTCTTCTTCCATGTAGCAAAGCTACAGCATACTGCTAAATTTCTTTGACATCTGCCCCAAGTGAGTCAATTTGCCTTAATTCTTGACAGACACGGAAATTAGAGAAAAGAGTTGACAGATGAAAACAAGCCAATATTATTTTTGCAGTATTAACCCCAGTGTAATATAAACATCTTAAATTATCTCCTTATTCTTAGCATTGATCCTTATGAGCTATTGCTAGCCTCATCCTAACACCCTCAGTTTTTGGTCCTGTGCAAGTGACAGCTAACGCTGCTGTTGTCAAAAAGTGCTAAATAATCTCCCCTCAATTCCTGTTTTCGCTTCATTCTCTAGCTTGCTTCCCCCTTCAAACTACCCATGCTGCTAGGACATTTGACATCATCCCTTGCCCCAGTGAAGCTCAACAGTCCCTTTCTAAGGAGGGACTTCTTACTTTATTTAATTCATAGACTGAGCATACTGGCAGCACTTTTGTTCATAGTCAAATATGCTGTCATTAGCCTGGCCTTTCATCAAAGCAGACCAGCTCTTAAGTGGCAAACACAAAATCTGTGCTTTAGTCTATCAACTTGTTTAACTGTCTTTTCTCATAAGCTGTTCATGAAGTATTAAAAAAAATAAAATGTTGAGGTCTGCTTTTTCCTGTAAGTTTGGTTTTGGGTTAGTCGTGGGGGTTGGCAAAGTGCTTATCTAAATATATGCACCTTTGTCATAGATGATGCAACCTGATCTCCTTGTAGATGTGTGTGATTTCTGTTTCTTCTAATTCCTTGCATCCTGCAGAGAGGTGAGAGCCTGAACAGGACTGCACAAGGAAAAGGAGAGTCTAACCATGGACCCTCATCTGCCCAGATACCCAGCATTACTGTAGCATACAGCAATGCCCAAGGAGTAGAGCTGTCTCCCAGATACAACTCCCATTTCCTGTACCCTAAGAACCACAGCCAAAAGCAGAACAAGAAGTCCAGCAGCTAAGAGAGTGTTGCAAACCAGCATGTTACCTTAGCTAATACCTCTGGAGCAACTGTGGACCAGCTGAATCCAGAATACCTTCCTACATTGTGCTTAACTGCTCCTACAAAGACACAATGCAAGACAAGCAAGGATAAAAGCAAGAGGATTAAGCTGAAAAGCATCAGAACTCTCCTCAGTGGATCAATTCTTGATTGGATTCACGTTGTAATTTTATTATTTATTCTTTATGCAGCTCAGGAAACAATTTCTTTCACCTGGATTTTAATCTGCTCGGGTATATTCCAGCACTGCATGGATCTTACCTAGAAGCCTCCTAGGATTAACTTGAGAGGAAAGGGTAGTAGGAGATTCAAAACTGGCCTTTGTTCACTTAGTGTAGTTTAACTTCAAAGCAATTGTGGAAAAATAATACAGAGAGATTTTACTTCCTGAAAGTTGGTTTCTTCATTATTGTGAAGTTCCTCAACCAAATAAGTCAGTCAGTGCTCCCTCTTTCATTAGTGACACATTTTCCCTCACTTTCTTCTACAGTCCAGTTAACAGGCAAGTTAGCAGTACTATGAAGTCTCAGATCTTTCATTTCTGAGATGCTGGAGGAAGAGAAAGAAATAACACTGAGGACAGGCTGTTACTGTCCTCCCATACTTCTTTTTCTAACAGTCCCTTAAGAGACCAGTTTATCCCACTCTTAGCTAGCCTTCCCATACCTATATGAAAGGATTAGGAAACTTCTTCCACTTTTCCTCTAGCAGGTTCCACGAGAAGAATGCAGAATTCAAAACAGTGTTTGCACTGAAATGTCTCATGGTTAAGTCAATACATCTGCCTCCTAATACTTCAAAGTGGTTTACCTTTAGATGTCCTTTTCTAAAGTAAATCTTGGGAGGAGAAAGGTTAGTTCTCCAAAAATAGGTGTTGTAGGGATGTGTGGAATCCACACCATCCCCACTTCAGCATTTTAATTTCTCCTTTCTCTAAACAGCAGCATTCTTATAGCTGAAGCTTATTTCCAGTGACTAAATCCAGGGAGTTGTACTTATTTCCCCCAAAAGGAAAGGAAAAGAGTCCTATGAAATAGTGATTTTCTGCTTTTCCTCGATGCTAATTCTAGAACATGAGAAAAAATGGCCATTAATTTGCAATTCATAGCAGTCTACATCACAAGAATTATGAGGACAGGTCAGTCTGCAGTGGGGATATATAACTCCTGAGCCCAAAAGCATGGGGCATAAAGATCTACTGCAACAGTTCTTCTGCATGGCCCCTCTAGTAGGTCTCCCTTTGGGTGCAATAATGGAGGGAACCCAGCAAGCAATTTTGTCCCAAGGAAACCAGTTCTACTTTATGTCACAGAAAAAAAATGTCAGAAAAAGCCATAAAAACCAATAAAAATGCAACCATCTTATTCCTTTGAGGGGGGGGAGAAGTAATCAGTGGGTTCCAGAAGATTTGGGGCATTGTTTTGGAGGAAACTTTTGGAAATTTACTTCAAAATGAGGTTTATTAAAAGGAAGGTTGTTAAGATTAAAAATGGGAGTGATAATGAATTCTGCAGCAGTCAGATCATGAAAAATTGGCCTGTTCAGGTTAATAAAAAACTGCCAAAGGAAACTCTTCAACATCCAGGATGTTTTAACATAAATGAAATCCCAGGCATTAGAAAAGGAAAGGAGCTGTTACAGTTCCTCCCTTCACCTACCACAGCGGATATTGTCTCCAGGCAGAGGATGATATTAAACTGGTAATCTATGCAGCTGGCAATAAGGAGAAAGAAGAGAGCAAACATATCACCTTCAGACAGGAAGTATGTTCAAAGATATTCACCTTATCTATGTTTTTTTTTACTATGACTTATTGCTTAGGCTTTTAAAATTATTTTAAAACATGAAGTATGTAATTTTTCTCATTCTGTGTCATGAAGGCCATTCGGGCTGGTGGAAACTGGGAAGAAGTGCTAGTGGACACCACGCATTTCAAACGGTTCGCCAACGGCTGAACCTGTCAAGAAAACTGGTCAAAACCCACACGTGCTGTTTCATGTGTTGGTTGGTATGTGTCATGAAGAGCTAGACCCTTTTGCTCCTGCCACGATTTGTTCCCAAGTAGTATTCTTGAAGACTGTACTCTGCACTCTTGCATTCTCTTCCACTTTTAGAGAGTATAAAAAGAATAGTTCCATGGCTAGAAAAGCCTTACGAATCCACAGCATGTTGTTCTTTATATCCTTCATCTCCAACATGTACTAGAGATTAGTTTATGTCTATAAAAAGAACTACAGCTGTTCGTGCTCATCTACTTATAAGAGGCTTGAAAAGCATATATTAATTAGGAGAGTTTGTTTGGGAGCACTTCAAAACTCTTGTTCTACTCCCTTCACCTCTACTGAGACTATAAAAAGAATTCAGGGGGAAGCCTACAAAATTCATTTCACCTGAATATCTCTCCAAGTGATTCACACTGTAACCCCAGTGGCATTTGGAATAAAACATTATTAGTTCGTATTTCATCTCCTCTTAGCAGCTTTATTTGTGTCCTGTATCCTGTACTTGGTAGCCATTCTTTCCACTTTGCTCTCTTTACACCCTTTAACACAGATGACTGATTGGATTAAAATAATTTAGGACTGAGATGATTCATATTTCAGTTAAAGTCAACTGAACAGCCTGTTCTGCACTGGAGAGACTGCCTGTAGCTCACCATGCACTCGAGCGTGTTCCAGTGACTCGGAGGTGTGAAAGGATTAGGGAGACACTGAGGCACTTCCCTTTGGCCTTTTGTACTCCAGCAGCTGTTTGTAGAGCAGCATGCTGGCACGGCTAACAGACAAGCTCTTCACCTCCAGGGCTCTAGCTCAAATTCAGACTGGGGTCACAAGTGAAAATGGTTGGTCTGATCACCCAAGCAAATTCTGCAAAACTGCTGCTAAATCGGTGGGGCTGCCAAGGCGGCGCCGAGAGCCGGGGTAATGAAAGGCTCTTGCAAGTCAAGGCTGAAGTGCTGCAGAAGGCAACAGTCACAGGCTGCCAGTCTTTCCAGTTTTCACATACTGCCAGGGATCTTAGCCCCGACACTCTGCAGGTTGCAGCCTCATTTTCCATGCTTTTGGAAACTGTTTTGCACCCACCACTGGACTAAAAAAGTGTCATCATAGCATGTGACACTGAGTAATTTTCACACGTTCTCAGTTAAGATGGGAGCCCTTGAAGTCATATGAAACCCAACAGCAAGCCTGACATTCAGCAAAAACCAAAGGCACCTCCGATGCTTTTTGGGTGTTTCTACAGCTCTTTAGGGCACAAAATGGATAAGTTACACGTGCTCCCATTGTCCTCAGTGTGACTGGTGCTATTTATCATTTAGGCCATTCCAAGCAGTGCTGCCATGTGGCCCTTATTGTGGAATCCCTCAGTGAAAGACGTTATCATCTCAGTAACTCTGACAGGGCATCTCTCTGTGTCTGCCTCTGAAACCACTACTTCCACAGGGAAGAGAGAGAGCCCTTCCTTATCTGCAAGGCAATGTTAGTAGCCATGGTATTTCAGCGGCTGAAAAACAGGTATCTCAGTTCAAACACTTGGGCTTGTAGTCTTGCAGCTGTTAATGTCACAGGAATGTGAGGAGTCCCATGCTATAAACAGGCTTATATAAAAGCAGTCAAAGAAAGCAGTGATTAGTGCTGTCATTCCTAGCAGCCATAAACAAGGGTCACAATCCCATACAATAAAAGCTGCATGTAGAACACAAAGATTACTATATCTTCCTTACCCCATCAATAGCTCAAGTGCTCATTTTCAAACTCATGCAAAGCTCACAGTTGATGAGATTTAGAAGCTGTCCTACTTACATCCCTTCTCAGGACAGTACACTCAGTAGATTATTAGCGTGAAGTTTAACAAAGCCCAGAAAGTTTATCTAGAGCAAACCTAGCCTTAGCAGTCTAATACAAAGCACAAAGAGTAGTAAGAATATTTTTTTTTGTAGGAAAATACTTCTTTTAGTTACACTCATGGAAGCAGCAGGGTTCTGCCAGAGACACAGCACAGGAACTCTTTGTACCAGGCTTGCAGAGCAAAGGAAATGCTGCAAGAGTCACATCAGTGCAGGAAAATGCTAATACAGTTTCCAAACACTGACAGCACCTCACTCTGTCTAGAGGTGTCAGGATCTTGTGACACAATGCTGGCCTCACAGTGGTCAGGTTGCGTATTTCCTACAAAGATTTCTGCCACTGAAACTGGATCTAAAGTTAAGATTCATGTATGACCAGTGGCTAGGAAGAATGGAAAGGGATTCATCCCTCTTTACAGTGAGCTTTTCCTCCCTACCCTATCTGTGTTTTGTTGTTTTTCTTTAAACTTACACAAACAGCAGTACTGATGCAGATTTAGTACCAGAGATTTTTTTTAGCACTTTCAGGAAAATTTTAAACAACTGTTGCCAAGGAGACCTTATGTGGGAGAACCTTTTAGGACCCACTTTCACTTGGGCTACTATAATATATAATCGGTCATAATCCATCAGATCTATGACTCAGAAGCACAGAAATTCACAGCGAAAACGGCCTAAGTAGGTCTTCTGATTAGGACTGTAACTTGAAAGAGAAGTTGAATTTGTAGAAAAACCCTTTGGAACTCTCATCAGGCTTGAGTGGAGTCTTCGGCGTGCTGCAGAGCAGAGTGAGCTCTGTCACAGCACACAAACACAACCTGAAACTAAAGCTCACCAGGCGTCTCTCACTCCATTACTGTTTTGTCTCTCAATCCATTGTCTCACACTCATTATTGGTTTTGTCTCTCTCTCCATTTGCTTTCATAGAGTGATTTCATATGTGATTTTCTCAGATGACAGTTTATCCTGGAGACAGTTATCTCCTACATTATTACTAATGGGCAATTCCATGATAACGCAGCTGCAGTATACCTTGCATTACATGAATTTGTGTTTCTTTCTCCTCACAAAGAATCTGATCATCATCCAACTTCAGCATTCTACCTTGTTATGAATAATTAGCTTCAGTCACTAGAAAAATGAACAACACGTATGTAAAAAAGGTGCTAAGGGGAACTTATGTGAAGAATATTTTACCCACAATGTGAAAACAAAGCCATTATTCATTTTCCTCAACATTTAAACTTCACTGCAACATTCCCAAGTGGACAAGAGGATGGTTCAGAAACAGAGAAATGTGAGCCTGCATCACTGGATAGCACAAGCTCACTGATGTAAAGTTTCATAAAGGACATCTCCTGAATAGGCTGTGGGCATACTTAAAATTGCTGTAGGTTTTCCACTGACTGAAAAAATAGAATTGAAAATCCATACCCTTCCACAGTGCCATGCCTGAAGGGTCACACAGAAACTGACTACTGCAAATGGAACAGTGCTTCCTTCAAAAGCTTCCCAGTCCTTAAAAAACTCCATTCCACACGCCCACATGAACTCTTTGGATTGGTATATTTAACCTTTACAAAGGTTTTCAGATGTCTGTGGTTAATCATGTGCATAAACATTTACACAAAACCTCAGGACAACCAATTGACATGTAGAATTTAAGAGTATGATAGGTGAGCACTAAAAGCTACTGGGTTTAAAAATATTTTTCCAGTGTAGTATTTGCTGCTAACTCCATGGAATTGTCATCATGAGGCTACTCTCAACTAGCTTTTGCAGTTCTTTCCAAGATTCACAACTGGTATTATAATTTCTCTTTTCCACTGTTCAGGCTTTCTTTACTGTACAGTTATCAAAGAGTTTAAACTATACTATTACGTATGAAGGCCAGAGATTGTTACTGAAGTGGATGAGGGATACAGAGTAATTCATTTTCTCAACAGAAATAATTTACAGATGCCCACCATGCTGACTTCAGCTATCATGTACAGGTATATTTTACTTTACAGCACAAGTCAAGTCCAATCAAGCATATTAATGGTAAAATGTAACCAATAAAAATCTGTATAATGCAGTTGTGTACATTCTTTGATCCAAGAGCCCAACATGTAATAATATTCCCTTAAGGAAGCTGAATATTAAAAATCACTGGGCCAAATTTTGCTCTATGGTACATAAGCAAAAAGGAAACTATTTGTGAGAAGGTGCTGAAACAGATCTATGGGGAGAAACAACTAATTAACGGGACACAATGTAAGAGAGGGATCCTTGAAAGAAGGCTGAGGCCTCATAGATAAGGCTTGTCCCCTGAAGTCAGCAAAGTCAAACAGGTAGTAGAATCATTTTTAGGGTTTTCTGCTCTATTAATGGGGCAAAAACTGCCAATGGAAGAAGGGAGTCATTGACCAGCAGTGCCATTCAGGAAAGAAGCACAACATTAACAGATGAAGTACTATAAAAATCAAACCAACAAGATTTTCACAACCTTCCTGAGAAACTGCCTAAAATGACAATCAGAGAAAACTGCATAGTTCAGCCTGCTCTGAACACCAGATAGTTGTTTCTTTCCTGTCCAGATATGAGCTAAACTTTTCAAGGCCAACTTCTAATTTCATGCACATTAATGTCAAAGGATTTAAAGTAGGGTAATTCATCAAAGTTATGCTCCAAGTGTTAAGAATAGAGTGAGGCTCAGCCAAACAAGGAAAGAAAGAAGGAAAGAATAACACTATATTCTTAAAAACTTAAAGAAGCATTTCTAGTGCCTGGAGCATGTGGCAATTTTCACCGAGCACTGGATTCTTCTCCAAGGTACCTGCCCAGTGCAGAGCTATGACTTCTAGAAAATCAGTTCTTCATCAGACCTCGAGTAATGTTAATGTACACTAGACTGGTCAGAGTTGTGAACACATAACCAGAGAACAGAACAGACCTCAGTGCTTTGGGCAATACCTCTCCCTTTATTTGTCTACACTGGCCATGCTATGCAAGCTCACTTAAAAAAAAGAGAGGAAAATAAAAGAAACAGGTTTAAAAACAAACCAAGAAAATGTGTGGGGTTTCTCTTTTTTAACCAAAAGTTTCAGATTAGAATTTAGAAAATCTTTTCCCATGCTACTGGTAGTCCTGCAGCAGTCCATCTTTCAAGCCCTCCCAGCAGTATCACCATCTTCTGCTTCTCACTAGTTCACACTTCTAGTACCTCATTCCAAGCAGTCCCCAATGCCCTCAGATGCCAAAGCCAGGATTAATTAAACACAGCCCCCTCCTGGCTCTTAAGAAAACCACGTATGTTTCTACCTTAGCACATCAACAGATGGAGTCTGGGTTTATAATAATCCTCCAACTGTTACTTAAAAATATGAATTCTTTGCATGCTGCTGTCCCCAGCTGAAGTCCCTGAGTAACACAAGCACATGACAAAACCCTTAATGTATGTTGATATATGTTACTCCAAGTGCTGTTTTCCAGACGCACGGACTACAACTCACTTTCTGCTGCTGCTCACTGAAGTACGGAGAGACCTTAAGCTGATGAAGGACAGAGTTGAGGTAGTAGCAACAGGCAGCTCAGTGGATGGTCATAATCACTGCATAGATTCCTTCTGAAAATCATTCCTCTGNCAAGGCAAGCAAAGCTGGCAAAGAAGTCAAAGTGGGTGCAGAGAGAGTGAGAGCAAGAGAGCAAGAGAGCAAATGAGAGAGANTCAGTGGATGGTCATAATCACTGCATAGATTCCTTCTGAAAATCATTCCTCTGAAAAACAAAAAAAACCCACACCAATCTTTCAGATCCTGGATCATGACGTTCAGCCAGATCAGAAATGTTTTCATGCAGTAAAAGCTGTTCTCTTTGAACTATCACTGGTTAGGGTCAGGGTGGCCCCTTAAACCTATAACAGATGCTCTCTGTTAACCCCCCTCCCTCCCCAAAGGGGAAGAGAAAGACAATGAGGGAGAGAGACTCGGCAATTAGAAAAAGAAATTAGAACAGTCNAAAAGTAAAATCACTGAACAATTAGTTCTGTTCTCACCCAATCCAGGACATGAACACTGCACAGACCATGTTTCAACTGAAGGAACTAAACCATGAAAATTCCATGAAGCATGACATGAAACTCCATTTCAGTAAATCACAAACACTTTAATTCTGCTTTACCCCAAATTGTCATGGTAGAGGATAGCCAAAGACAACGGAAACAGAAGACACAAGTCAGGATACACATTAGACCAGCATCAAAATAAAGTGACTGCAAATAAGCTAGGGAATCCTGAAGTGTTGCAGAACACACTGACTTCATATGGAACACACCTCTATTCTTTCAGGTTGTGGGCCATTGTCAGGAAGTGAACTTGGAGCTACCATCTTGTGTCAGATATCTCCTTGCTTCTTTAATTTCTCGATCATGTTTTCCAGCCTAAGTCATCACTCTGTGCTACTTTACAAGGCTTGCTCATCTCCAGAACTACTTGTGGTCATTTTGCAGCTTTTTTAAAGCTTATTTAAAGAGACAGCAGAGTCGATGAGGAATTCAAAGGATGACAAAGAGCTACAGCTAACTCCAAAGATAACAAACCATGTATTTTCATCCTTCTATTTGTTAGTACAAATCCCACTACAAAAAGCCTTTGAAAATGAAAATTGCTACCCCCTAAACACACTACTGAGGCTCTGAGGAGGGTTTTAAATGGATATGCACACAGCATATGAGGAAACTCGTACAGAGCACACAGAAATGCCTGCGGCCACTGGCCATAGAAAGCCAAATCAGATTCTGCCCTCATTTATCCCCACCTAATCTTCCTAATAAGTATCAAACAGGGTATGAATTTGCACAAGAGGGAGGCATACAAAAGGTGAAAGTAATATTCAAAGCTGAAAAATGAAGTATCTCTTGAAGTTCTGAAGCTTTCTGGCAGAAGAGGAAAAGATTTTTGGGTCTTTTGTTATACCGACTTCAGGATCAAATAATCCCTTACTTCAAAAGTACTTCATTGCACAGTTACCCCCTGCAAATATCCCTTATTTTCATTACCTGGTAGATATACAAGTATCTATCTCATCATCAGAGTTGGTTAGCATCATCATTTGCAAATAAGGATACATAAAGTTTAAATAAATTGAGATGATATCTTACATTTTACCATACCATTTCACTACTGCCTCAAGACTAATCTCACAGGCAGTGGCTCACAGCTCTGAGAATTGTGCAAGAAGAAGCAATTCTAAAAAAATACCTTGGTATTTCCATGGCTCGAAGCATCAGCAGCCACAAACAGCCATTTAAAAATCATTTTTTTATCTGCTTTCTTTATTGTAAGAAAAAGTGAATATACTGCAGTCACGACAATCACTCTTTTTCCCTAATGAGATGTGTAATTTTAACTAGGAACAAATCTTGGAAGAAATGATACCTAATATGCTGTTGAAAAGCAAGTGATCTATAAAACTGCGCATGGGTCTATAGTGGGCTTTTCTCCTTTCCCATCATTTTGGCTTGTCATACTTTATTGAAANTTGGATGGATTTGGGGTTTATAATCCATTGTAAAAGTGCTCTATTTGTGCATTGCTTAGATCTGACGAACCTTTATACAAACTGCATTGCCGTGTGGTAATTATTGACAATATTAATGCTGTGTGAAAAGCAATGTATGCAGGAAATTGACAAGATGCAAAATGTTTCCTCTGAGGGCGCAAGCTGATCGGGCAGTGGAATATTGTCACAGCTACCGTTGTCACAACCCATATGACTATCAACCTTGGCCAAATATAAACACAGAAT
>VWZY01005970.1:159154-173249 GCA_013399075.1 Chloroceryle aenea | reverse complement strand
CTTCCCTCGCCGCGGCCCTGAGGGCACCCAGACGCGTAACGCCCGGCGTCCCCCGGATACCTGCTCCCCCGGCGCTCAGCCGAACCGCTCCCCACAGCTTTGGGTCNGCGCCAGAGCTGAGCTGGGTCACGCAGCGCGGAGCCGCGGGCGCTGGGTGCCGCCCGATCCCGCCGGTGCACGGAGGCGCAGAGCGAGAGCTGCCGGCGCTCTGCGGTTGCGAGGTCAGCAGGAAGCCTCCGAGGCAGGACGGCACAGGCGCTGTGCTTGCCAAAGGCGGCTTACAAGCGACGGCTGTACAGTGGGAGCCGCTTGCTGTCTTACTGAAAAGTCTCCTTGCAGGTTTCAGGAGTTTCGCTGTTGGAAAACGAGTAGATGAGTCATTGGGCCGAGTCTACCTTTAGAGAGAAATCTCTCCATTAGAGATGAAATGTTGCATCCCTGTCCGAATGGAGGCACACGTGTAGGGTCACACTGCTGCAGCAGGGTTGTGCTGTGTAGTGAGCCTTGGGGAATCCGTGCAATGGACACGTTACGCTGTCGGCACCGGATCCCTCTTCTAAGCCTGGGTGTACATTCATTGCACTGTGTCAAACCTCAGGCTCTCTGGAGGCAAGCCAGCACCAGAGAGGTCCTGTGACATCGGTGTCATAGCTCAGTCCCTGCTCTGTGTGGAGCTGGCAGCGCGCTGCACGTAGCTTCTTTAGCCATTTTTGTGCGTGTGTGTTTGTTTTTTTTTCTTTCGGTGTTTCTCCTGTAAGCCAACCCAGCTAATTAGGATCCCCTGACAGTAGTCACTGGGTTGCTATAACTTCTCTGGTTTCAGCTCAAAGTTGAAGAAGAATGGTGGAAACAAAAGGGTGACGTGTTTTACAACTTTCTGCTCCAAATACCTGTATTAGAAACCGAGCCCCGAGTTTTAATCCAGTTGCTGCCGTTGACTCGTTTTGTGACATAAAGCTGATAACCTAAGTGCTATGGCTACCAGTGTAAAAAGGACGTGGTAACAGCGACAGGTGTTGAGGCTTTACCTTCAAAAAAGAAATGTGATCTCTTGGCCAGGTAGGTGCTGTAGAAGTGTTAAATGTCACATGCTGCAGTGGGTGCCTTTAAAAAGAAATATTGAAATGCTGGTAAGGTGAGAACTGTGTAACATACACTTAAGTCTTTTTGTAACACAGGGGAAAAAAAGTCCTTGTAAACAGTCTTGGAGAGGTATCTTTTCCTCTTCCTTTCCCTCAGTAGCCTGTCTCTTCACAGGTGTGGTTTCCAGTTTAACCTAGCAGAAATCCTCACGTCTGCTAAAGATCGAGNGGGGGGGGGGGGGGAAGGGGAAAAAGCATGAAATAAATTTTTTCTGTGAAAGTAGCCATGGCAAAGAAACTAGAAGTGAGGGTAAAGAGGAAATTTGATTCGTGGGTAAGGTAGTACTGGCAGCAGCAAACAGCCAAACAGAAAACACTTCGAGCTGCATTTCTGAAGACATTGTATTGCAGAGAGGAGGGATGGTATTCCATCATTATATTGCTCTAGCATACCTCCCCGGCAATGCTGTCATCTGTTGGGATCCACAAAAGGCATCACTGGAAAAGTATTGACAAAGCAGAATTGGGTGAAGCTGAGTGTGGTAGAAAATTTAGCTTCAGAAAGGTGAAAATACAGGATTTAGGGCAACTTGATAAAGGCACTACGAGGAACTCAGAAATACAAAGCTTTGTGGGAACTTAAGGACTTTACCGGGTGAAACAAAGCTGTACATGGAAGTACAAGTAGGATTAGCTCAACTTAGTTCAGAGCTCAGCAGAGGAGGCGATGGCAGTGAACCCTTGCATTGCAGAATAGTCTTGCTTCAGAAGCCACGTTGAACTTGGGCTGAACTTGTGGGAAAAACCTTTGCTCTTGGTTATTACATATTCAGTCTGACATTGGCAAAGTAGGAACTGAGAGTTAAAAAGCTTTTACATCTCTAATGTGTCAGCTTCAAATTCTTTAGCCCTGGTTAGCAAGTGTATAGCAAATATGTGCTTTTCTGGATTGCAGTGATCGGAGTCCCCAAGTACAGCTTCTGTTTCCTCACTACTCCACATGCAATATAATTAAATTGGTGAATTAAAATGTTTTGAGAACTCCGGGATTGCATCTATGTGACATCTGGTACAAAGCTTGGGGTTTGTCTTCATGCATACTTCTAGGTGATCACATGTTGCCGATCCCTTCTCCTCGCCTTTCCACTCTTCTGAAAGAGTGTAGGCCATCTGACGGGGGACAGTGTAGGAATCCACAGGACAAAAAGGACCTGTTCGTCATAAAACTGAGTGCTGCCTTCTCAGGCTGCTGCTCCTCCAGGTGAGGGAGACTGAAACAAAGGCAGGCAATGCTTTTGTCATTTTTAAAATTATTTTTAATGAAATGTCTATACAGCTTGTGGAGAAAACCTTTTATTTATCCAAGAAATTATAGTTTATTCCTCTGCAGGGCACATCTTTCATTTGCCTAAAGAAAAACCATAAAGATGAAACCATGACCTTGCACATTTCTTTTTATATGCCAAAGATGCATCATCTATTGCAGACCAGGAGTGAAAGGCTCAAGCAGTATGCTTCTGAAATGCTTACTGATACCAATGATCCAACCGTGTTGCTGCAGTAGCAGTAGTTCAGGGCTCTCCTATGAGCACATCCATCACTGCAGCTAAAATATAACTGGCGAGTCATGTGCCCGGCTTAATGAGATAGCAGCCTGAACAATTGTAATTTCCATCACTTGCTTCCTTCCACCTTAATTTAGCATCGGTACTAGGTGGGGCTTTTTTATTTCATTCACTTCATGGCTCTGCACTCCCAAGCATGCAGTTGTAGCTTTCCTAAATTCAGTTCACTCTAATACAATATGGTCTCCTGGCACATGTGAATTGTTTCCGCTAGTGTAACATCTCTGACGTAGCTGTGGAAGGATGGCTCTGCTCAGGCTCTGAGGCATTTGCTGGAGGTGGCAGCACTCCCCTCTGCTGTAGAGCTTACAGAGCCTGGTACCCATCCAGCTCCCTCCCAACTGTTCCCATCAGTCAGCTGGGGACAGCTCTGGGGGACCTGGTGAGTTCTGGACAATTCTCTGATTTGATAGAGAAAATGTCACCCTGCTCCTGGAATATGTTTTTGAAGGTCACTCCTTACACCAGTGACCTCATCTGACTTAGCGCAGCGTCACTTTGAAGGGACACTTTGAAGGGAGGAAACTGTAAGCAAGTCATAGATTTTCACAGAATGTAGGGAAGAAGGCACACTGAGGAAAGCAAAATACTGTTATGTGAGCAAACAAAAAATGATTTTTTTGCAACAGTCTAGCAGACACTTCTGTAAAGCAACTTAAAGCTAATCTAAATGTCATGAACTTCTGAAAACAAGGGGTTTGTCCGTTATGTACGCGCAGTTTATTTCATCCTCGGGCTTCTCCGAGGGTTTGCACTGGTAGCTGATAGCACTGTACCTGCTGCACCAGTCCCGTTCCTGGATTTGCTCTGCGTGTTTGGCACAGTGAGAATACCCATGTCTTTCAGCTTTGAAAACAAGACAGCTTGAAATAGTCATCTGTGTGGATCACTAACTTTCTTAGAGGCTGACTGTAGAAGACGAGTGAGACCTAGGCGAAGAGTTTCCCCAGCAAATGAAGCTGTGACTGCAGCATAAGCTTTTTTTTCTGTTTGCACTTCATTACTAGGCATAGAGGTTTCTCTGGACATGCAGAAAGGAAACAAATGCAGGAGGGAAAGGACTTAGAGAGGTTTGGATAAGGGAAATTGTTGAATATTTTTACTCCAAATGCATGTCGTAGTGACAGTGCAGGCACATGAAAGAGCTGTGCTCCTGTTGTGTTGAAGGGGAGCATGGGCCAGGATACTGGTTCTCTACACTTACATTTTAAAAGTGCTTGGCTGTGCTCAATGTTCACCCAGACACAGAAACCAAAGGAGTGGGAACAAGTGACCTCAGTTTAACATTTCATTCAAATGACAGTGCCCCTAATGAGATTACCACTCCAGTTTCCTAGCACACCACCCAGCCTGAAAGATCTCACAGATAAACAAATATCCAGCTACACTGAAAGTAGGATAGAAACACATAGTGCTTGATTAAATAGCATCTCTGTTTCTTAATACCTAGCTCTATTCAGCTTGCTGTGCAGTTTTATTCTCTTCTAGGTTTTGCTTCCCCCCCCCCCCCTTTTTTTTTTTTTTTCACACAAATAACTGAAGATTTAGGTACAGAAAAGTAACATGCACAGAATTCATGGTCCATGAAAATGTAACCTCTCTTCTAATACTTTTTTTCTGTGATGTTATTGTTACTAGTGAAGTAATGACTTGCTAAGTTTATCTTACTCCTGGTTTTAAACCATTCTCCTAAATCTTTGAAATAGAGCCAAGAGAGGGCACTAAAAGGAATTCCTAGGAAAAGGAAAGGAATAGCACATTGAGAATTTACCTTCAATCTCCTATGTACACGTGACCTTTTTTAGAGGAACAACGCAGCAGTAGTGTTTAGAAAGAGACCTGCAACATGAATGGGCAGGCCTAAAAATTCTGACATTGGAAGTGGCGCAAGTCAGTTTTGTCTCCTTCAAAGTCATCATCCAAACATCACTGATTCTGGACCTGTACAGAGCAGGTTACAAATTCTGTTAATGTCAACGTGCCCTAGAGGTATTTGAGACATCAGAAACCCCATTTCTTTTCAGGTTGTGGCTTGCTATTCGACTGGCTATGGTTTGGGCCAGTTCTGCTGGCTTAGTGTGACTCATTCAAATCCTTGTGAACCACTCTGGTTTCATTTGGACCTCTGACTAAAAGGATGGTTGTGTGGGCCAGTCTAGTCTCTATGCAGAGCTTAATTATCCCCTTGTACAAATGGCTCTTTTGCTACTGTGAATATTAAACAAACACTTGTACTGCCTCAGGATTTTGAAAAGTTATTGACCATCTCCTCAGATAAAGCCTTGGTAGCGTTTCCTCTTTGCCATTTCACCATCAGTTTTGATCCCACTTTAAGGTAGGCATGTGGGCAGAGTGACCTGTTCAAACTGAGCTACCTCACTCTAGTGCGTTATGTGGTTTTGTTTGTCAAAATTTTATGGGTTTATAACAAGGGTCATAAAGTTTTATCAGGCACCTAACAACTGGAATATAAACTATGAAAAATCACGGAACAAATTAGGGAAGCAGTTAGCTAGTTATTTGTGTTCTTAGCCTTCCACTTAAATGTCATGCCTTTAGAAGACTTGTATGGAAATAAGGAGGTGGGTATGTAATGAAACTGTGCTTTTGCCACAGAAATTAAATGGTGATTAAAAATAACTCCTACTTCTTTCTGCATTCAAAGGGAATAAATTTTCCCTTGACAAAGCAATGGCTATGGAACCGAGATGGAATTGTGGTGCTAAATGCACAACATACCTTTATTTCAGTTTAACAAATCAATGCAAAAGAAGGCAAATGCTTTTTTTGGTGCCTTTCCTGCCACATATGGAAAGACCTATGTAAAAGCTTTTTTCTGGAACAGTATATATCACAGGTGCAATAAAGGTCCGTTCGAAAGCAGCAGTTACAAATGGCTGTGGAGTTGTTAACGGGTTAGCAAAGAGATTTGAGTGTTTGGGATTTTAGCATGGGATTTTGTTTGTTTATTTTATTACAAACTGTATTTGGCCCATAAAATAACTAAGCATGAAGAGGGGCTTGAGAAGCCTAGAAGGATCTGTCCCCTTCCCCCGGGGCTATATTAGACCTCTGAGTCATGAAGTCTTTGCATAGTAGGTGTTTGGTTACAAACCTTTTATGGGCCCTACTCAGCTGGGATATCAGGATCTGCATTATAGCTCCCATCTATTCTTAGGTGATATCAGAGCAGGACTGAACAGGCAAGGCAGAAAGAGAATTGCTTTTGATATATAAAACTCTTCTCTTTTTTTTTTCTTCACACTTTCTCTGTCTACCCCATCCTTTTGTTCTGCAGTGCCTTTTTGCCTTGTGAAAGAGGTACAAAATGGCTTACAGCGTGACTCTGAACGGACCTGGACCGTGGGGTTTCCGACTGCAAGGGGGCAAGGACTTCAACATGCCCTTGACCATCTCCAGAGTAAGTGAGGAAAAAAAACCTTGTTGAGCTTGTGTAGGCTGGAAAATGGAAGTGAACTAATCATGCACACTCTGACCTGGCCTAGCCAGATAGGGGGTCTTTGCCGCTAGATCTGAAAAAAGAGAATGTAATGTGGGCTTTAAAAGTACCAGTTCAGGGTCCATCCCGACATGGGTGATGCCTTAGGAGGACAGTTCTGGTTAGTATGTTTTTAAGAATGGCAACACTGTCTCTTTTAAATAAGCCTCCAGTTCTATTCTGTACAGTGTTGTCTCTCTCTCTGCTGACAGTGGCCTCACTGGTGCTGTCCATCTGTGGGGAAGGGAGTAGAACAGCTATGAACGGGCATATAAAATGAAAATAAGAAAATAAGCAGTCTAGGTGTTAAAACTGGGCAAAGATACGGATACAGGTCCTGCCTTTTGGGAGGGAGCAATAGCTGGATGAAAATTAGATATGTCAAGCAGAAGGCTCAATAGTGCTTAAAATATGGCCTTAAATTATGTATAAGCCTTCCATTTGCAGCTGACAAGTAGCATGTGATTTAATAATTAATTACCTGGTGTATCTGTCGATTACAGATTAGTCCATCTAGTTCCTAGCTGTCTTTTTTGGGTTTCTTAAGAGCAGTATTTTAAGGTGTTGCAGTGGAGTGCTCTTATTACCCAAATTAACTTAGTTTCTTAAAAGTTTTTAACAGTAGATGGTTCCCAGGAAATCTATAAGAATTTCCTTTACCTAACCTTCTCCTGTCAAACTTGATAGGTCTATGTAACTTCTGGTTTGGGAATTCTGCTTGTCTGCTCCATTTTCTACCTCTTCCAACTCCCTCCTTTTTCTTTTCTCCCCTCCCCTGTTTGGCAGGCTCAGATCTGTTCCAGAATGTTCAGGTCTTTAAAAAGCCATCTTGGTTCCTCCACAAAACACCTGCAGAAGCCTTATTTTGCAGGGCAATGACAAGAGAGGTTACTTACATAACCACGTTTAAAAGGAATACCAGAATGATTTAATCAGACAGACAGAATGCAAACAAGAGGTCTGCTCCACAGCAAAAAAAAAATAAAAAGCCACCTACACTACTTTGAAAACTGTTGGTTTTTTTTTTCCCCACAATAAAAAATCCAGTCTGTTAAGTTGTGGGTACCAAATTGATATACCTCCAACAATCATGATTCAAAGTCATCAGTGAGCATCTGAAATCTTATCTATGCTATTTCATGTTCATCCTGCAAAGGTCTGTATAATTTGCCTCCCTTATTCTTATGTACAATATTCCTTCCTTTGAAGACAGAGATGCATTTACCTTAATACTAAGTCCTATGACAAGAGGAACATTTCATACCTCCTTTTGCAGAAGTGGCATAGTAATTGAAGAGAAGGCTGATTATCAGTGGTATTAAAAGCAAAGAAACAAGAAAAAAAACCCAAATAAAACCAAACCAGAACCCTGCCCACAAAAATAAATGCACTTCATAAATTTATACTAATTTCACTATGGTAAATTGTTTCAGTATTTCTTTCCTTCTCCCACCCGAGGTAAGTACAGAGAGGTGCCAACATGTTTCTGTAGACATTTTTATGACACTTTGCAACCTGCACTGTATGGTGTTGATTTTTTTTTTTTTTAAAGTAATTCAGTCATACCTAGAAGCTGTCAGTCAAGGTCTGGGGCAGTGGCCACTTGCACTATTGCACTGTATATGACATGAGCAGAAGTGAAAAACAGTTGTTTCCCAAAGAACTCCTTGTCTTGTATTATAGTCTCTGAAGGTATACTCCCTATGCCTGATGGCTCTGTGGTTCTCAGGGGGCTTTTGAGAGCATATGATGAGCAGGAGTGAAATTGAAATGGCTGGATTCCCAAAGGTGGGGAGGAATTGCTGCTTCACACGGCTGCCTGCATTTCCAGCAGTAGAGGTGTCAGAAAGCACTGCTAAATGTTTTGAACTCTTTCCCACTGAGGCCCAGTTTTAAATCAGGAGCATTGTTTTAGCATAGCATAGGATTTTGTGGCCTGTTTGGGGTGAAGAACAGCCATTCATAAATGAACAGAACCTCATTCGGGGGGAGCTGCAGTAGGAGTGCCTGCTGGTTGTGATATTTTTTAGTTGGAACACAGTCTAATACATGGCTTTTGATGATAATACTTTTTGAGTCTCTATTTTCTTTAGCATCTTTCACACAAATATGTCTCCAAACACATTGGATATTCTCCTTGATCAGCAATTTGCACTAGAGCTGTGAACTTCGAGTAATTGCAGTCTTGCCCTGGGGGGAAAGGAAAGCTGTACCTACATTCCCAAGATATTTGGGGTGGGAGTGGGGGAGAGAAGATAACTGTGAGGAAAATCCCCTTCTTGGGAAGGGCACACAGCTCAAAAACGTTACTAGTGGATGCTGTACACTTACCTATGTACTGGTTTTGATCCAGGGCCACTCTGAGATAGGATTAGACTTTCTATGTGCAAGATGAGTTCTAAACCCCAAGTACTTCAACTTAAAGGGGTTTAGAGTTGCTTTTCATACCAAATGTGCCATTGCCCTTTTGCCTACGTGTGTGTAGTATCTATGCAGGCAGGTAGGGATTACATGTGGACACACTCACTATACTCTTGACTGCCCCCCCCTCAATAAGACTGCTTGTGGATGGGCCACAGAGAACAGAAAGATT
The DNA here is from genome assembly GCA_013399075.1 of Chloroceryle aenea. NCBI lineage: Eukaryota > Metazoa > Chordata > Aves > Coraciiformes > Cerylidae > Chloroceryle > Chloroceryle aenea. The sequence continues at coordinate 164,450 of VWZY01005970.1, read as the reverse complement.
CATCCTTTTTCATGGAGACTCTTCTGTCATGCTGCAATTCCTGCTGTGAGTTTCCTCTGGGAAAAACGACAGCAACAGTTCACCACGCTGGGCTTGTTCATTCCATCCATAGTCTTGTTCCTGCATGCTTACAAGGGCCTTCCTGAAAGGGGAAGGTAGTTGGCACCCTGGACTTAAGAACTCGAGCTGTGGCTTATCTGTCTGTTGACCTGCACTCTGTCAGCCAACACCATGCAATTCCCACTCAGCTTGCACTTCACCCTACGCTAAGCAGGGAAGAAAATCTGAAAGTCTTGGAAGAATCCTGACAAAAGCACAGTATGAGATTGTGGCATTGCTGGTGTTTCTGTTCAGGAAAACACTTTTAAAACAGTGGGCAAGGAAAGGAATTACTCAGTGCTGTTTGGCACAGCAGTTCAGTTTTGAAGAGTGCTTTAAAATGCTGTCTGAGGCACAGTAATTTCTGCAGGTAGGTCCAGGTGATCAGCTCTCTGCTGATCATAATAATAGCATAAGACACAGGAGTTAGAGCCAGTCAGCTGAGTGACAGGTGAAGATGTGTTCCCCTGAAATGGGTTGTTCTCCTTATCTGTTCTTTATCTAAAAATAAGTGCCTGACTAACGTAGGTGGGTGGGGACGGGAAAAGAGGAGGCTAAAACAAGTGCGGAAGAATTAAGGTCACTCTGCAGATTTCACACTCCTCCCAGAAGATAATCTGGGAAGATTTAAAAAATATTTTTCCAGACCCCATCCTGCAGACCATCCTTAACCCCCTGGAACAAATTCTGTCACGAGATGTCATGGACAGGTAGCAGAAGTAGGAAAATGGTTTTGGCAGACTTTTAGAAAAGCTGAGCATCTGTCAGTCTCACCAAAATGAACTTGCAGGCTGTTGGCAAAGCTAAGAGCTGCTAAGATCACGCCGGTGGCAGGATTGTATGCATAAATATGGTCTTCCCAAGCCAAGGTGGGCAGCAAAGCAGGTTATTTTCTCCTACTGCTTGCATGAACTGTCTGGAAGCAAGCAGAATTCATTAATTGTGTAGACCTAATCCGCTGTAAGAAGGCTGTTAGGCCTTATGATTAACTAAGTGCTGTGTCACCATGTGACCTGAGAGAGTCCAGCTGTACCTGGATGGATGCAATAGCAATGCCTCTTCATATATTTCTGAATGATTATTGCTGAATGGCAAGATTTTCTAGTGAGACAGACTGGCTTGCAGCTGGTACACTGGGCTGAAAGGTATGCAAGAAATATAATCACCTGAGATAGCAGAAATATTATCTAGACCAGGGTGGTAACTCATGACTGGTGTAGTCCCTCTGTGATTATCCATATAGTGTTGTATTGTCCAGTAGAGAGGCTTTTTAAAGTTGCCTGGGTTCCAAATCAAAAGCCAGAGCCTGAAGCTGAAGGAGACAGTTTTTAAACAAAACAAAAGTGTCAGAGAACTATTTTGGCTTTAGTACATGAGAAAGAGGTTGAAATCTGGTGATGTAAGTGCAGCGAGGGGAAATGGCAGCCATTAATAGGAAAAGAATGAGCTTAGCTGATACAAGGTGGGGGAAACCCCTGTTCTAGTTTTGTGGTCCAGGTCTCTGGAGGAGCTTATCACATTTGCTGAGCTCTTTCAGTACCTTGTCAGTATCTTTTCCTGATTGCTTCCAGTCCCTCCTCCACTCCCTAGCATAAATATGTCAACCTCTTGCTGTGACTGCATTTTCCTTAGAGGAGCTGTGTGAGAGTTGTTTCCTGTGAGCCCATTGCACAGGGGGTATCAGCACCTTACAACAGGCAGTTGGGTGAAGGGAGTCCCACTTCTCTTTTCTTCTTCCATTTCTGACTGTAGGGGAACCTTAGTTTGCCTGGGTCAGGCACTGCACATTCTGCAGCTCTCCTTTGGATGGCCACGTGGTGCTGTACCTAAATTGTAATCATAAGAGTGCAGTTCACCTATATTGACTGAGCTGAAGAAATTTAACAAGATTAGTATTTATAATAGTTGATATTCTACAAGACTGTGTCCTCTAAAAGATTTCCTTTTTAACTACCATTCAGCAGACAGGTTACCTTTTTTTCCCCAAAAAATTCGAATGACTGAGTCAGTTACTTCTGAGAGGGGGAGTGGGCCATTTAATGTAGCAAGTGTCTCACATCTAGATAAACTGTAGGAATTTCTTGTGCATGAGTGGTTTCCCATTCTTGTCTTCTACAGTTTAACTTGAAATTCTTCCCGGTGAGATGAAAATTATGTACTTCCAGGTTGACTTTTAAGAATACACAAAACTTTCCTCCCCGGTGTTGATAATTGTTCTGTGGGCATCAGCATTTCTTTGGGATAATCCGCTTAATTTGTGGATCACTTCTTGAGCAGCACAGTCATCCCATGGAAAGTTAACGGCGTTCTGAATTTTATTATGTGCAGGCATTTGTTGTACGTGTCAGTATCATGAGAGAATGCTAGTTACTTTAGATGGTATCTTTGCTTTCAAACTAGTTTGCAAGCTAATTCTGGTATGTTTGCATCCACAGTTATCAGAAGTTATTGTCTTTCTGTGATGCTGAACCCTACAAGTAACTCCTAAACCTCCTGATTTGGGGTCATTTATTCAATGTGTGCCAGTAGTCAGCATCTACACTATAAATGACAGTTGAGTGTATAGGGCATTTACATGACATTGTTGCTCTGCTCGTGAAAGACAAGGGATGTGTGTATGTTGGACAAGGAAGGAGGGAGCAAATTCTCTGATTGCATTCTGTTTAAATAATGCCTGCCAGGTCAGAGAAAGAGATGTGTTCTAGCCCTGAGGATCAAAAAAAATCTCTTGACACTGGGGACCTGATTCAAGTGTCTGCTCTGTGCTCTAAGAGGCGAGGCATTAGTTATTCTAAGGTAGACAGCATTCTTTGTCTTGACAAAAAATATCAGGTCTGAGGAGTAGTCCCAGTATCTGTGCAGGTATCATGCACAGCTCTATTTAAGGTTCTGTTTCTCAGTTCTATCCATGTTTTGAATTTTGGGAGAAACTTTTAGCCAGATTAATATTCTTATTTGCCTGTAATAGCTGAGGTACAGGCTCATATTCCATCATCAAACCTGCTCCTCTGACTATTCTGACTCATAATGCATAACCATGGTTTTGAAGCTCTTTATGGCAAATACTAAAGGCAGCTTTTCTCTTTGGGGTGTGATTGCATCTGAATCATCAGTGCTTGGGTGACATTAACCGTGAGAAGAGCTCAGTGTGTGAAATAATTTGGCTGAATGGCATCTATGCAATTATAACTCAGTTATAAATACAGTCATATTTATTGGTACTAACTTACTGCTCCTGCCAAAAAACCACTGTACGGTGACTTTGCAGCTTGCTTTCTTGCAAAAGAGAGTGGAGCATAACCCTTCTCTTGAACAAGAGTCACAGTGTAGGTGTGAGAAACCTGGGCCCAAGACTGGTGAGAAATGGAGAACTTTCAGTGTGGATAACTGTAACTGTTGTGTTATCATAGAGGAGGAGGAGAAGGTTTCTTAATCTGAGGAAACAGATCCACAACTCAAATGAGCTGGGGTTTTTCTGCTTTTAACAGTGTTCCCTGGCAACTGGATATTCTAGTCTGACAAATTGCTCAGCCTTTAACCTAGAGCTGCTGTGAGTATTGGAGAATATAGTTCATGTCGTACCTCAGGAAGTCCTCAGATTTACTTAATTACTATTAAAGTTAAGAATTTTGCAGATTCTTTAAAACTTGTAATCACAGCAGGCGATAACCATTAAATTATAAGTTTAAAGCTGCTAAACTGTTAGTGCTTTATAATAAAAATGCACAGTAAGCTTTTTTTTCCAAGTAGAACTTTTTAGTATAGTGTGATATCTGAACTCTGTAAGTGGATGACTTTGGAACACAGCAGATAACTCTGGCATTAGCTCCATTCTGAACATATTACTGCAAAATGTTCTCAAGCCAGTGGAACACAGAGGGAAATTAGCCCTGCAAATACATTAGTATTAATTTTCTGTACCAGCAACAGCAGCTTCCATCTGGTCGCTCTTGTTGTCTAATTAGTTAGCATAAAGTGTATGTTATTTTATCTAAAATACGGGTATTAAAAACCCCCCGAACCCCCCGACCTTTAGTAGCACTGTGAAAGTATCAAGATGTACAAAATGCAATGGTTTTCACTATAATCTAGCTTTCACACTGGACTGGAGCCAGCTGAGAACACAATTTGATGTAGTTTCTGTGTGTAAAGAAATTTCTGCACCCAGGTCCCTGAGATGCCACCATTTTAATGAACAATATAACATGAAATCATGTGCAATTTAATACAAAATACTGCTCTTTTTTCATTGGATTTTGTTGCAGGAATAGTCAGATGCTCAATATGTGCTCCCATTGAAAGGTCATGAGGATCAGAGGGAGGGAAATTTTTGCTGAAATGTTAGAAATTAATATGTGCTAGTCTTGAAAGAAATAAATCTAAAACATTGCCTGGTGATGTCAGCTCTGGTATGCTTTGAAATGAATAATGCTAATTGAAAAAGAAGAGCTTATGTACAGCATGTTAAAGGTCTGTTTCTTCTGTACCAGAGTAATTAAAGCCTTAATAAAAAGGTGCCCTGGTTTGAGTGAGAACAGAACTAATTGTTCAGTGATTTTACCTTTCAGCTCAGTTCTCCTGACTCCCTGCACTGCCTGAGGTCAGCAGCCTGTTTGCCCAGGCAGTGGCTGCTGCTGGCAGTGAGAACACCCCATGGGCAGAGTCACTACCAGGGTTGGGGTGCAGAGCAAGGCCACTGCTGGATCTTGTGCACCAGCCACACTGGGGGGTGCAGAAAGTGAAAGGTGGAACCTGCAGGGAGGAGGGGACAGGGCAGGGAACCCCAAACTGACCAGCGAGGGATACCAGCCCATAGACAGCATGTTGCGTATAAAGCTGAGGGAGCAGGAGGGTCCTGCTCAGCTGGGCTTGGGTCTTTTTCTGGCTTCTTCCTTGTTTCTTCAATGGCTGGCAACTGAGGAGGTCTCTGTCCCTTCTGCCTTCGATCCTGATCTGTGTGTTCCCAAATCCAGTACCAGAGTCCATCTCCTGAACACAATTCCCATCTGCCACTGGGCCCAGTCTGGGACTTTCCTGGTGCTTGTTCTGTAGCATCAGTGGTCATGGTGATGGTAATAGCTATCAGGGTGGATGAGTTCCATACTGGTTTTGCATATATTCCATTTTTATTACTATTCTTTTCATTCCCATTCAAGCTGTTCTAGTTTCTTTTTCTAATCTCTGAGTCTCTCTCCCT